>VRYO01001463.1:1170512-1227801 GCA_009812075.1 Sialia sialis
CAAAGGAACATTTCACTGGGATGGCAGAGGGAGATGGGCCAGGAGAAAGGAGCAGCTGTTGTTCACCAACCTGGGCACTGTCGCAGGAAGCAGTCGCGGGTCTCCACCCAGTGTCCCTGGCACTCGGCGCCGCCGTAGGAGGGCCCGTTGCACTCCCGCGTGCGCTGCTGCGTCCCGTTGGAGCAGGAGGCCGAGCACGAGCTCCAGCTCGACCACTCGTTCCAGTTGCCGTCCACTGAGTGGCCCAAAGAAAGAACACGAGCAGAATGTGAAAACCTTTCCCTCTGGAAGGAGCCTCTCTGGCCTTGGCCTGCCAGAGACTGAGGTGGGGGGATCAAACCAGAGCCACAGAGCTTGAAAGAGGGCAGAGATTATCAGAAGAAGTTTGTACTACTGTGGCAAAAGGGATTTTTGGCACCCTCTGAAGCCTCCCACAGGATGCAAGTTGGTAACGTTTCAATTTTTATGTTCCACACTCTGCATAATACCATAAAAGTGGAAATTATTGATGCTGCCCATTCTGACATGAAAGTCCAAACTAATAACACTGTCAATCACAACACAGCATCACACCAGAGGGTATTGCTCATGTTTTCACTGAACACTTTGAAGGGATTGCTACATTACCATGACATTTCCCATTTGGGGCCATCAGCACTTTTTTAAGGGACCCATTTTGCAGAAAAGCAGTGCATGAATCTGTGGAGAATGAACTTTCTCAAGCATGTAAATGCTCTGTTTTTCATTAAAGCACAGCCAGAAACTCGAATCTCAGTGTTACTGACAGGAATCCACCATTCCTGCTGGCTGGGAAATGTGGGAACAAAGGTGTGCTCCAAGAGAGGACTGGGAACAGGGTGAGTGTGTGTGGTCAATGTACTTCTCTCACAGCTGAATTAACTCTGACAGGCTGGAAATGTTTTACCCAGCAGTGTCTTTGATAATTAAATAGAGGAGGGAGGGACAAGGGAGGTTTTGATAGGGATGGGGTTGGAGAGAAATAGGAATTCATCTTATTATCATGGTATGGACTGCAACGTTCTCCAGTGTGCTGGTTACACCCTAATTGGTCCCTGATCAACAGATCCATCACCCAGTCTGCACTTCCTGGAGCATCTTTCTCATTAACAGTGGTCATCATGCTCTGTTTAGATCTAATTAGCTGGTAGATCTCACTCAGGAAAAACAATCTGAATCTCGGAAAAGTCTGAATTCTGGCTCAAATCACATTGCAGCTCTTTTTTTTTTTGGCTTTGTTTGTCTGTCCAAGAAAAAGAAATTCCAACTGCTCCCCCGTGTAATCTGCAAGGAATTGATCAGCTCTGTGTAATCCCCATTGCAACTGAGCAGTTTTTTGTTTGCAAACTCAGTTGAAAAAAATGTTAAAAGCATCCAAATAAGCACCAGTTAACTCAAAGGGGATCACAAGGTGAGCAAAATCAGGCAAGCATAAAGGTACCTCCAAACAGTGCTTGTTCTTAACAATCCAAAAATTTATGTTTTTATTGTGCATAAATTCAAGGCTTCGTGCCAGTGCCTCTCAATCGCAGCAAGGGAAAATGTGAAACATAGTGTTTGACAGGTGATTATTCTTTGGAAATGATCCAAATCTCCACAAAGTAGGTCCCACCAGGTATAAATTAGCCTGGCTTTTCTGACTGAAGCTTGTGCTGTTAAGTTTCCGTGGACTGATCATAAAATCATGGAATCTCAGGATGGTTTGGGTTGGAAAGGTAAAGATCATTTAATTCTACTCTCTTGCCACAGGCAGGGACATTTTCCACTATCCCAGGTTGTTTCAAGCCCTGTCCAACCTGGCTTTGAATACTTCCAGGGATGGGGCAGCCACAGCTTCTTTGGTCTCATCACCCTCACAGGGAAGAATTTATTCCTAATTATGATGGTGCCTGCCCCACATTAACATTTCCCTGTGTTGGAAAAGTGAGGCTGCATTCACCACATTAAATGTGACATTTTCCCCAAAATTGCATTGATCAAAAAGAGCTGAATTTTCCAATATACCCTCCCTGTTGCTGGTGACTGGCAGCTTATGAGGAGTGGAGATGGTAAAACAAAGGAGCCAAATCCATAACTTTGTTGTTCAGTGGGGGATTTGGGACAGGTAATTTCCCTGTAGTTATTCACAGGCTGAAATTTCAGAAACATTTTTTAAAAAGAAGGAGGAAAAAAGGTGGCTGTGCTGTCCCTCCAGCCACCTTGCACTGATGCAAAGCTGCTTCTTGGTCAGGATGCTGAGGAGTTTCCATCACAGGAGCAGTTAGGTGCCATGATCACACCACAGTGGGAGTCTATCAAAAATGTGCACTGTCTGCTGAAGGCATTGTTCTCCTCCTTTCTCCCTCTTCCAAGGCCTTGGGGCTCAGCCTGTGGCATGCACAGCTCAGGAGGAACAAAGGCCCTGTTGTCCCTGCAGCAGAGCATTTCTATCAGCTCTAGCAATAAATCCTTGGAGCAGGGTGGTAATAAACACTGAGAGTGTCTGGGGTGTCAAACACCCATTGTTGCGCTCCAGTGATTCCCCCAACGCAGCTCTCATTTGGCGCTGCCAAGCTGCTGATTGCCTTTGTGGCACTAATTAGAGCTGAAGCCTTGCAGAGTTGGGCTGCTTGTCTTTTCCACCACTGTTTCGGTCGCGTATTTATTTGTATTTAAATTAATTATGGATCAATGTTAATTCGGGGTATGCTTTATTGCCCAAGCAATGCCAGCTCTGGCTTCTTAAATTTGTCTTTTTATGACAGAGTCAATTTGGTGTATGGGAGGTTCTTATTCCAAGTAAAGCCTTCTGGACAGTGGCCAAATATCCAAGGATAGTTACTTGGAGTGAAAACTCGATGGGAAATGCCAGGAGGCTTCTCACTGTTTTCATAAAGTTCTCATCCCTCCCACAATCCCTCTCCTCCTCCAGGGACATAATAATGTCTCATAATGATTCTCATTAAACTGGAAAAATGTCAGTTGACATTATATTATAGGGAGGGAGTTGTGGGGAGCTTGCTCGTGTGCAGATCGTGTTCACCAGGACACCCAGAGTTAAATTAAGGGGGACTCCGTTGTAAACCCAGGACCTTTCAGAGGAAAGAAGCTTCTGGAGCATAAGTGGATTTCCAGGTGGTAGAAGTAATTTTATCTTGAGTTCTTTCTGATGTTTCAAAGCAAAATTCAAGGAGAGGCAATTGGAAGTGAAATCCAGGGACAGGGAAAAGGTAAAAAGATTACAGTAATTTCATGATTATAAGCCACACTTTTTTCATTGAAGAATCCAGCCTACCCCAGTAGTGCGGCTAATCATCAGGTGCAGCTTATCTATGGACAAATCCCAGTGAAATGCCAACCCAGGAGTGAGAGCCGGCCAGGGAGAGCGCCTGGGGCTGCCTTTAAAGGCTTTGCTGGTCTATGAAAACTGTTTGCAACTTGAGCACCTGACCCCAAAGCCAGCTGGCAGTGATTCTGTTACTAATTCGTTACTTTGTTACACATGGAGCCTCACTTAAAAAAAAAAAAAAAAAAAGTGCGGCTTATATTCAGGTGTGGCTTATATATGGACAAATCCTGTGGTCTACCCAGCTATGGGGAGGTGTGACTTATAATCAGGTGTGGCTTGTAAAATTACTGTAAATTTGTCATGGGAGGCCATTAGCAGTCTCTTAGTCAATCTCACCACCCAGAGCAGCATCAGCCACAGAGAAAACTTGCATTTAGATTGAACTAATGCACAGACAAGTAAAACTTGTTAATTCCAGCACAACAAACCCAGTCAGGCGAAATAACTTTAAACCAGTGGGGAGAGAAGGTGAGAAGCTTAAAATGATCTTGGAAACAGCAGTGGCAGCCTGATCCAACCCATGTAAGGTTGTAAGGACAACCTGCAAGAGATCACATAGGGCAAACCTGAGACTGAACAACCCCAGGAAACACCTCTGGGCTGCTTCTTAAGTGAATCCTTTCCTCAGGATCCTCCTTGGCGTAGCTCAGAATTTCATTGATGAGCACGTGAGGCAAACTGAGCTGGGGAGACCTGCAGGAGGGGAGGTTTCATATCTGTCACTGTCCCTACCTGGGCAGAGAGCGATGTTGCAGAACTTGGTTTGCTTTTCGGGGCCCTCGCAGGGGTTCCCCCCGAACTGGGGCGGTTTGCAGGTGCGGGTCCGGTCCCTGTAGCCTCTCCCGCACGTGGAAGAGCACAGGCTCCATGGAGACCACTCGTCCCAGGTGCCGTGCACTGCAAGGGAAGCACAAGAAGTGACTTTTCTTTCCCAGAGGAGGTCTGAGGAAGGGAGGGAGCCCACAGGGCACAGCTTCTTCCTGCCCGGAATGAGCGGCGCGTGGGAAGTTGGAGAAACCAACCCCAAAATGTGCAGAGAAACGTCAAAATCATTTTTATGCTTTGCTATCAACACCAAGTGTCTGCTGCTTTCCAGTCTTCGAAATAAACCAGAATGCACTTTTAGCTGACCTTAATTTTTCAGATTTTTGAGTCAACAGGGCATTTTTTTAAAGGAAAAGATGGATTTTAGAAAGGAATAAAACCCCACTACCCTTAGGGAAGTATCATCATCATTGTTTTGTCACTTCTTGCCCTTTTTTTTCTCCCTCACAACATTTTCTCATTGAATTCTCAAAGACTACAACATTTTAAGGCTTTCAGAAAAACTGTAGTCTGTCTATTGATTATTATCATAGGTCAGTTACATCTCAGATGCAAAGTCAGGGAGACTTGGAAGAGTAAAATGGAATGGGCAACAGCCTCCAACAATGCTCAAGACATCACTGGTAGCTCCTGGAGTTTGACATTGAATCGATTTTAATCTAATCTAATTAGCCTTCTAATCTATATTAATCTAATCTTCTCCAATCTAATCTAATCTAATCTGGCCAAGTTATTTATGGAATGTTAGTCACTACAATCTCCAGAGGCCAAATGTTGTAAGAATGCACTGATCTCTCTTAAGGGACTCCATCCCTTCCAGCTTTACCAGAGAACCTAATGCCAAATCAATATTCCTTAAGGAAAAAAAGAAACGCACAAAAAGCAGGGACTTTTCCAGTTTTCCATCAGTTGTTAACATCAACTGGTGCCCTGTGTCAGGAAAGGGGGCTCAAAACTAATTCTCACCAGGCATCTTGCATGATAAGAGATAACCAGAGGAGGAGAGGAAACACAGGAAAGAACACAGATTATAATTTCACCATGGATGAAATCCATGAATAAAATTGATTAATAGAATCCATCAGAGAATTGTTTCTGAACAATGATGTTGCTGGTTAGGAGAAATTAATAACTTGCTTATGTTAACAGCAAAATTCTTCAAAATAATAGAGACATAGAATGATTTGGATTGGAGGTGACCTCAAAAGTCATCTCCTTCCAACCCCCTGCAATGGGCAGGGACACCTTCCACTACTCCAGGGTGCTCCAAGCCCCATCCAACCTGACCTTGGACACTGCCAGGGATGGAGCAACCACAGAATCCCTGCACAACCTCTGCCACAGCCTCACCACCCTGACAGGGAAGGAGTTTTTCCTTATACTTAATCTAAACTTACTCTCATTCAATTTGAAGCCATCCCCCTTGTCCTGCCACTCCATGCTCTTGTTAAAAATCCCTCTCCATCTTTCTCATAGGATTTAGTCTCCCCAGAAGGTATTTTTTCACCAAAATTGTTCCCGACCTGGAAATGCCCCAAAGGGCACCAGCCTGCAGGTGTACTCAGTTCACGGACTTCAGAGAGCATGGAATTGTCCCCACCATGCAAAGCAGGTACCAATCTCATGGTGCTTGGTCTAACAAGAATGTCTTCAAGTCCTCTTTAAGGCATAAAGAGGAGTAGGGAACAAAACCCATCTCCCTCCAAGAATTTGGTTTGGAATGGAAGGGGACTGAAAGATCATCTCGTTCCAACCACTTTCTACTATCCCAGGTTGCTCCAAGCCCCATCCAAGCTGGCCTTGAATATTTCCAGGGATGGAGCACCCTCAGCTTCTCTGAGCAGCCTCTGCCAGAAATATCACAGTGGACATACCAGAGGTAGCCAATCTCCCTCCCCTGCTGGCCACCAGTACCTGGGCACACGGCAGAGTTGTTGCACTGTCTCTGCTCGCGCAGGGGGCCGCTGCACTGGGTGCTGTAGGAAGACGAAACGCAGAACCTGGTCCTGGTCTGCCAGCCCTCCCCACAGGTGGTCGAGCACACGCTCCACGGGGACCACTCCTCTGCTGCAGGGTCACCTGCAGGGGTTGGAACAGAAGGTGAGGATGTGGCAGCCCTGCAGCTCCAGGGAAGGCGTTCCCAAGTTGTGCTCGGCCGGTTGTGAGATCTGTGAGGCTGCAATGTGTCCTGCGGGTGGGGTGGCAAGATGGCTGGGAGGGTGTGAGGGCACTGGGGAGAAAATGTGAGAGTTGAGCATGGGCTAAAGGGGTTTTTCTGGGGGGAGCTGTGTAGAGCTGTTGCACACACACATAGATGAAAAAAAAAAAAAAAAAAAAAAAAAGATGCTATGGAAGCATCATCGGTAAGGGCAAACTCCAGCACTGAAGGTGGCAGAGCCACTCCAGAACCTTGTGAGCTGGGATAGGGAACCTCCATTTAGAGACTGCACCAGCAGTGGTAAAACAGAGTCAATGTATCCATAAATTGTTCACTTTTAAGGATCCAGCCCCTTGTCCTGCCTCCTCACAGCCCTGGCAGTGCAGATTGGCAGAGGAGGAGTGACAAAGTTGAAGGTGAAGGTGCCTAGGAAGGGTCAGGTGATGAAACCCCAGAGAGTTTTCTTGGCATCTCCTCTACCTGTGGAGATCTGCTGTGAGCATGACATGGAACAAGGCTGACTCTTCCAGGGCATCACACAGTCCCTATCAACTGCTTATCTGATAGGGGAGCATTGGAAAAGCAACTGAAAATATCCCGTTGATGGGAGTGAAAAGCACTGAGATGTATTCCCTTTGTCAGTAATCCCTGCTGGAGCTGTTTCAGCAGCCACAGCCTCCAAATAAGTCACCCTGAGTGTGAAATGAGCAGGGAAAGGGCTCTTTTCCATTAGTTTTCATAGGCAATATTCTACCCTTTGACAAAATGCTTTTATTCCCCACAAGAAAATAAAAACCTGGCTCTGTTCTATTTAACTGAGCCATGCATTGGTTGTTTTTTTTTTAATTTTTCATGGATTGCAAATAATTACACATAATAAACCTGGACTGTAGTGTTTGGTATGTATAGAATACAGGCATATGGCAAAAAATAAACACCAGCATAACAGAGGGGCATGCTTTCTTGTGACAAACTCTTCAGAACCTCAGACTGCCCCATGTCTCATCCCAAAAGATGCAATTGGCAGACTGCGGGTGAAAAGAAGGATCACAGCACTGGGTGGAACAGGTAAATATGACTCCAAGGGTCATCCACCCTGGCACCCAGTGCTTGGATGTGCTATCCCACACCACCACCCCATTCCCAAAGAAATCTGGGCAGAGGATTCTGTATTAAACTGTCTGGTTGCAACATGGAAAAGGAAAGAGATTCTGCAGCTGGAGATCAGTGAGGGTTATAAACCAGCTGCATGAAAATGTCAGAAGAGGAACTGTGGTGGGGACTGTAGGGGTTGGAGATCACCAAATTTCCAAATATTGCCTAAAACTTTTCGTGGCTGGGTTTTTCCTTGAGATGGTGTATTTATTACTTATATTTATTTATATTCATTTATATTTATTTTTATTTATTTATTTATATTTATTTACTAGTGTTTTCCACACGCAATTAAATTGTGGCTCTCATCAATCTGCTCTTTGGGATTTTTGGTAGTTATCTGTGTTTTTTGGTTTGGTTTGTGTTTCCTTTTTAGCACATTTGCTTTGAATGTCTCCTGTCATTCCGACAGCTGGGAATTAAAAATACACCCAACTGATTGGAGCCTGCTGAATTAATATGTGCTGAGGGGGAAAAGTGTAGAGGAAGACCTGTCCTTGCTGTAAAACTGACAGAATTTCCCTCCTTCGTTTGTTGTCTGGACGCAGAAAGAGGTGGAGGTGAGGATCAATCTTTCCCTGCCTCATCTGTGCCATTGCAATGATTGCCATGAGATGCGACTGCTGTTGTTCATTAAGCCAAAGTTGCTGAAAATATTTTTTTTTTTGTGTTTTATTTCATTATTCTGCCCAGTTGGCCCCAGTTAAATGAAAGTTAGAGACCACTGATCTTTCCCTGGGATGTGTAGGACACATTGTGTGCTTTGAGGCTTCAGGAAAACTTCAGTCCCATATTCTGTTTCACAAGTATCAGATCTCCTCCTAGAGAGAGATCTGCATTTCCATGGCATTTTCCTGCCTTTCCAACATCCAGACCCAGAGTCCTGCCACGCTCCATGCTCCAGCAAATTGCATTTATTGTACCATCACTTCATCATTTTCCATCCAGAGTGTCCCAGACTCCAGCAGCTCCCTCTCAGGCCCACAGATCCCAACCATTGCTGCTCCCTTGCCTGCTGGGATGCTCCATGAACCGGTGGTGCCTTTGCATTTCTCCATCCACCTTGAGCAACCTCCCCAATCCCCCAAACTCCCCAGTCCCTCAGGGCCAGGCAGCTGGGAGTTTTGGTAGTTAAACACCCCAAGTGTCCCAAAATCTTTCTGGGAGGCCAGAGGTGGGACAGGGGAAGCCTGCAGAGACACAGGGGGCTCCTCCATCAGCAGCTCTTGGCTTGGAGAGCCCTCCATGCCACCAAGCTCCTCCTCAGCCCTGGCTGGGTTTTGCAATCTCCATATTCAGAAAGAGCTACTGTGTCCCTGGATGAATGAATGAATGGCAACTTTGAACCAAATCCCACCTCTCCTGCCTCTTTCCTCTTTATTATTTCTGGCTTTTGCTCTTTCACAGCAGAAATAGCTGTGCTTAGAGGTAAATCTCCTCAATTATTGTCCCCCACATAGCATGAATCCCTGGCTTTTAAACCCATAATACAGTTTATTTCCTGAGTGCTGGTGACTCCCTTGGGCTTGGTGTCATTGTGAACCAAGCAATTCATCTCAGTCCACTGGGACATTACGTCCAGCCTCGTCTCAAACCTTGCACAAATTTAACTAATTTTCAAACCAAGTGAGACCCAGTTCTGAGACACTCTCAGGCATGAGACAAATTCACTCTCTACTCAAGAGAAACACAATAGTGCCCATCATCAAAAGTGCAAATGACAAGAATTTCTGCACTCCTGAGGGTCAAATGGCAGCAAATGCAAATTACTGAGTGAAGCATACTGCAATTATTCATCCCAGAAGTGGATTCTGACTCTGGTTTTTTGATATAATGGCAAGATGTCTACCATGCTCATTGGGTTTGAAAGTCCAGGTCAGTGCTGTTTTATAATTCAACCAGCCAGAGATTACAGAATCATGGAAGATTTGGGCTGGAAGGAGCCTTAAAGACATCTTGTTTCAACCCCCTGCCATGGGCATGGACACCTCCCACCATCCCAGGTTTCTCCAAATCCAACCAGGCCTTGGCCACTTCCAGGGATGGGGCGGCCACAGCTTCTCTGGACAGCCTCTGCCAGGTCTTACCATCCTCATAATGAAGATTTTTGTTCTAATATTGAATTGAAATCTACCCCTGTTCTGCTGAAATCCATCGCCCCTCGTGCTGTCACTTCATGCCCTTGTCCAAAGTCCCTCTCCTGCTCTCTTGGAGAACCTTTAGGCACTGGAAGAGCCTCTAAGTTCTCCCCAGAACCTTTGCTTCTCCAGGCTGAACAGCCCAAAGTCAGCCTGTGTTCACAGCAGAGTGGCTCCAGCCAAATTTGTCTTCATCCCCGGAGGAGAATGGGCCAAGCCCTGCCCTGCATCATCACCAGTGCCTGCATGCAGGGATCTCAGCAGGATTGACTTAGGATTAGTCCTGTGATGCCCCAGAGTAGCTTGGGGATTAACAGGAGTGTCCCAAAGGATTTTTCAGGGCTCACTACCCCACTTGAAGCGAGAGATTGGCCCTTGCTGCTCTCACAGGTCCAGGTGCTGCAGAATGAGCCACTCTGGGTGTTAACCCACAAGGATGTAGCTGCGATCCAGGATCATTCCAGCTCCTGGCTGCAGTGTCCCCATCACTGCCTGCAGCTCTTCTTCCCTCAGCACTAATGGAGTAGCACATCCCTGCCACCCCTCTGCCAGGAGCCCTTTCTGTTTTGGGGTCTGTCAGTGTGACACCTCCCCAAGCGCCTCTCTGTTCACATCCTGCTGCTGGCAGAGTCCTGGCAGCAGCCTGGGCTGAGCCAGGAGGGCTCATGCCAGGGACCTGCTGGGCAGGAGCTGGCTCTTTGCTGTTTGTTCTTTGCACCCTGGCTGGGAGCACAGCCCTGCCACAGCCTGGGGGCCAACAGGAGCTGGACACCAGGGATGTGAAGGGCTGGCAGGAGGAAATGCTGCTCTTCAGATGGGCAAGGCCATCCCCTCACCCACAGCTGATTTCTGTATTTCATCTTTTTCCAGGTCTTGAGCTGATGTGAAATGTTTTATTCCCTGCAATCTGTGCCCATAGGGAAGTTGTGGGCTTTGCTTTGGCATCCTCAGCTACAAATTCCCTCTAATCCCTTGCCGGGCTGTACCCTCTGTCCCTACATCTCCATCCTGATGTCCTTGAACAACCAGGGACAGCGACAGGGGTGTGGGAAGCTCGCAGCAGGACAATGCACATCTCCCAGCCCATGCTGCCCTCAGGGATGCCACAGCCCAAGCCAGCCATGCTGCAGCGGTGGCCACAATGGCAGGGAGGTGGCAGAGACATCGCTGAGCCCAGATCCAGCACCCAGCTGCACAGCAGGAAGAAATGTCCAACTATAAACCTGATGGCTGAGTTGCAGGAGCTCCAGAGAAGCTGGGACCAGGCAGTAGGAACAGAGGCTTGCCTGGAAGTGCCTTCCTTTCCTCTGCATTTGGAGAGAGAGATTAAGCTCAGCTTTTCCACAGTGTAGCAGTGCAGAAGTCCTCCCTCTCCTGCAGGTTTTACCAGGCTCCAGAGATCCATCCTGCAGGCAGTGGAGCTGCTCTCACCGGAGGGAGCAGAGTCTATGCAGGGTAGAGAGGAAATTGAGGCTGTCCCCTGCTTGGTGTTGAAAACCACAACCCCAACAAATCACCCCCAGATGCTCCACACCACACAGACTCCTGATGCTGCACAGAGGTAAAGTCCTGCTGGGCTGGGTGGAGCACAGGTAACCACACCAGAGTATGACCTCTCTCACTTCTGATCAAATCACCTCTTGGAAGCCTTTCTAGAGCACAAAATGCAGCCAAGGTCCCTGGGCAGTGATTTGAACCTGTGGCCAGGTTCAGCATGCTGTGCTTTTCCTGAGACCCCTGATGTTTTGAGATCCTGCTACCACACACAGGCATGAAGGGAGAGCACAAAACCTTTCCAGACTGAATCACAGAATCACAGGATGGTTTGGGTTGGAAAGAATCTTAAAGGTCATCTACTTCCAACCTCCCTGCCATGGGCAGGGACACCTTCCACCAGATCAAACCTCCATCCAACCTGGCCTTGAACACTTCCAGAGATGGGGCAGATCAGACCTGGCACAGATCTGAATTCATCCCCATCTTCCCAGATCACGCTGTCTGATCTCACTGCACGTGATTCCCCTTCTGTGGCAGAAGGGTGGAAGGTCCTGCTGCAGCACCTACAGAGACAAGTCCTTGCATAGCACTGGGACAGAGGAAACCAAACCAATCCTGCTCTGTCCCCAGCAAGCCCTGCTCACCCTCTCTCACAGCCAATGGGAAGGCATGACATGGACATCAGCAAAGGGGCTGCACTGCAGCAAGGTCAGCTTTGGCTTCATGAACCACGTGTGGCTGGGTAAGTCAGACAAAGCAGCGACTCAGAAGTAGGCAGGGTGATGGGAAAACGTTCTGGATGGATGGTCTCATCAGGGCTTTGTGTCTGTCCCTTTTCGCCTTCTCTGGCTGACGGTGACGACACAAAACCCCGTGGGGTGATGGAATGGGAACAAACGGGGCGGTGACCATTTGTTCAGCGCGTGACAACACGGGGGGGAGCGTCCCCCCACACTGAGCTGGGGGGAAGGAGATGGTTAGGAGGGGGTCATTGGAACAGTGCAGAGAGCCCAGCCCAGCTGGGCAGTGACCAGAGCAGTGCCCCAGCTCCAGAGGCTGCTTTGGGAGGTCAGAGCTTACCTATTTGAGGTGCAGGGTACCCGTAGTGCTGCAGTTCGTCAGGGTCCTCTCGCTTTCTGTTATCTGTGGACCTCAGCGATTGGCTTCTGGAATTATAGCGTCCATTGGCTATGGCAAGGTAATGGGTCATGTAAATACACCTTGGTTCACTCTGCAAGATCTTTCACTACAAAGGTTACACGCATTAACAACAGCCACCTGCCACGTTCCCCTGACATGACCACCTGCTTTCCAACCCCAGCACCCCTGGCCACCAGTTTTCCCTGAGGTTTCAGCACCAACCAGCCTCAAAGATTCCAGCTGGTGGTTCGACCCCTTCTTTTTGAGTGAGATTTGGGACCATGCAGAGTATGATCCCTTATGTCTGGTGTTTAATTAATTTCAGCAGTTTTCTAGGGTGTCTGCACTCCTTGCTGCACTTGTGGAGGATTCATCCTTTTCAGACATGCTGGCACTGAATCCCACCGTCCCTAGTGGTATTTTTGAGGTTTAGGGCTGTAACTGGCAAGGTGTTTTGGTGGGAAATCCTGCCTTGCAACCAGCACCTGCCTAAAAATGCCCTGTAGAGGAGCCAGGAAATGCTGAGTGGAGCAGGCAGATGAGGGCAGGTGAAAAGGAAAGGAACTTCTCAATAGGGTGTCTCCTTCATACACTTTACCCTGCCTCCAGCAACAAGGAGAGATGGAATTCTGGCATTATCAGAGTACCCACAGAGCTGTAACTGGAACTTTTCCTTCTCAGGAACAAGTTCCTGACCCTTGTGTCCTACTGAAATTCTCCCAGTGGAGCCCAAGGTGTGGAGTTCAGAAGGTAAATAATGTATCCACAGTAAATCAAAGGCATTTAACTGTTCCTTCTGAGCCCACGCTCCACCAGCTTTCCATTTTCATCCTGTGTGGATCAGCCCTGGATTGGCCGGAGGGGAAACTAAAATTTCTATTGTCTGTACTGCTGGACATGCTGTAACCTGGCACATTCCCTCCCTAGCAAAGAGAGAAACAGCCCAGCAGTAACAATCAAAATCCCATCCACCAGGAGTGCCTGCTGTAAATCAGGAGAGCTCAGCTGACTCCACCAGAGTCACACAGAATAGCAGAGAGCGGAGCTGAGCCCGAGTAATCTGTGATCTGGCAGCCAATTTGTTTCCAAACAGCAAGGACCAGACAGAAGGTCTTTTCCCCCAAGGAGGTAAAACACTCAGACATCTTTTTAAGAAGTATGAACTGCCAAGGGCTGAAATGGTGACAAATTTGATCCCAGAACCCTGAGAAAATTAATAAAGGTTAATGAAGCTTCAGTGTGGTGGCAGAAGTCTTTACTGCCATCCAAAAAGGGAAAGCAGAGGAGGCAGAGGAATGATTCAGAGAGTCCCTGCCAGGAGCCAGGCTTTATATTCAGCAGTTTGGATCATGGGAGAGTTTGTGAAATTGTATTATTTACCATCATGTTGCCTGAAAGCAGAACTTGAGGAGTCTAGGAATTGTCACATGGACTCCTCCAAACCTTCCCAGCACCAGCTGGCTGGAGGGGATGGGATGGGACACCTGCCATCCTCAGTGGAAAGATACTCACAGCCAGACATCAGGATCACAAACTTCCTGACACCTGCAAACACCTGGCTTTTGTCTGGCTCTTTCCTGGAACAGAAAGGTCTCAAACCCTATGTTTTTAATAGCTAAAAATCATGGGACTTTCCTGTGGGAGATTCAGTTCAGAAAAGAAAAAACTCTTAGTAATTTTGCAATACTATTTTTTTTTTTTTTCCAGTTTGTTAGGAGACAACTTATTCCCATATTTGGGACTTCTCACATCCCCACCACCCATTCCTGGTTATACCCACACACTTTCATCTGCTCCAATTTAAGTCCTCTCCATGAAATCTCACAAACCACAGGAACACACAAAATCTCCATCTGCATCACATCCCATGGGCTTCCCACAGACTTGTTTAGGCTGGGAGGAGAAAGGGAGGCTGGGCAGCAAGGAGTAGATGTGGAGCTGGGATGGCTTTGTCACCTGCCCAGAGCTAGGGAGGTGACAGGGAAAAACCTGGGACTGAATATCCCAGAAACAGTGTTCACCGATGGACAGAGATATAGGAGGCAGCACAGAGGGAAGGAAAAATAAAAGAGCAAAACAGAACTTTTAATTGCAAGTCTAACACGCTGAACCTCCTCTCACCAATTATTTGGGCTCCGTGTCGCTGACATCTCTTAATGACTTCTCCCAGTCTTGAAGGACTGAATGATTTCCTTTGCTCCTTGACAGGTATGGCAAGCCTGCACTGTTATTTCTCATGCTAATTAGAGCCAATCAGAGCTAGAGAATGAATGAGTGACCCTTCCAGCTTCCCCCAAGCCTTCCTTGCCTTTGGAAAAGGATGTGCAGAGAAGCCAGTTTGTCTGCATTTAACACAGAGCACAGCTGCGATTTAACCTGGATGGTTTCCTTGGAGAGATGACAAATAAATCCTGGCTCCAAAAAAAGCAGGGAGGCAGCAGGGCCCTTAGGAACACGGGGAAGTTGGTGCAAGTGCTGCTTTGCTGGGGGTACCTGGACTTTATGGGGTGGAAGTCAAAAACTAAAGGCAGTGGGGACCTGGTTGGGTTGTTGAATTTCAGCAGCCTTTTTCCAACAGCAGGGTCAGTGAGAGGAGAAATTCCAGGATTAAGGGAAGACCTAGACTCAATTTACATCCCAGTTGGATAAATGTAGCGAGAATGGCATGAAAAACCCAAGCACCTTTCAAATGCCAATGAGAGGAATAGAGGATAATGCTCTCAGAACCAAACAGGGATGTTTCAATTGTAAGCAGAGGCAAGTACATGAGACTGAAAAAACACAGCTCAAGTGTGGATGTGGAGGATGATCAGAGCTGGCAGGAGTGGGAATAGGAAGCAGGTGACCAACACTTCTAATGAGAACATGCAATGTGTCAGACAGCACCTTGCAACACAACCAGGGGAAAAATAAAATAAAGGCTGAGACTTTGAAGTGCTGTGGGCCAAGGTTTTAGCATCCAAACATGTCTCACCACAGCTACACACTCTGTACTCATCCCCCAAACGGGAGAGGCAAAGCAAATAGCAGGACCATGAAAATTATTCAGGCAAGGTGGGATGTGGGAATGGAAGGATGCACCAGAGCAAAGAGGGAAAAGGGATTATTTAAAAAATGCCCAAAACATTCAAATGAATCTCAGTGCAGTAAAACTGAAAGGAAAGGTGATGACTGTGGAATTTTTGGGGCATCTGTCAGCTGCTAAAGAGTAAAACTGAAAAGCACAGAATTACTAACAACCTCTAAACCCCAAAATCTCAGTGGATGGAGAAGACGGTCATTTTGGAGGCCAGTGGATATATTTCAATTACAGCAGCTAAGGAAATGACCCAAAGCACTTTGATTTGAACATCTGGAATTAGTGGAAACATCCCTGGGGGAGATTTGTGACTCTCAGACGTGAAATTCCTGAACCACCAGTTAAAAAAGGGGTCAGGGCAAAGTCTCTGCAGCAGCAGCAGGTGCCTATAGGAGCTCCTCCAGCGTGCAGTGAGTTCCAGCCTGGTCTGCAGGGAATGAAGATGCTCCCACACATGCCCAGGATATTTCAGCTCCATGGTTTGCAGCAAAATAAAAATATTAAAAAATTAGTAAGAAGCAGGGGCGGCAGAGACTGAGACTGAGGCTCAGCCTTGGGAATGTCACATGGAAATGGATTCTATCACACCACTAACAGCTGAAGAACTACATCCTGAACCTGCTGGAAGCTGAAAATCCAGCCTGGAACAACAGGACTGTGCCAGTGTCACCCTCCTGCACCTGATGTCAGGACATGGTCACCCCTTTCCCAGCCATGGGGAAAGCTGTGTCTTCCCAATCTGCATATTCATAAATGTCAGCGATGGTTCTGCTCAGCCCCTGCCAGATGGGATGGCAGGATTTCAGCTGGCTCCTCTGCCAGCTCTCCTTCCCCAGGAACAAACGCAGGCTGCCCACATCTCTGATTGTTCTTACATCCCTGTGACATTCCCCCTCTGGTTTGGATGTTGTCCATCCAGGAGCCTTGTGAGGACCCTCTGCCTGCCAGGTTGTGAGCAAACCCAGCTTCAAGAACCTTGCAGCCAAAAAGAGCCACTGGAGCACATCCCTTTCCACCCACAGTGGACCTGGGAAGTTCCTCTGCAAGCTCCCACCACACCTGGGTTGGCTTTTTTTTTCCCTTTCTATAAAACAGCAGCTCCTGCCCAAATCCAATGGAGGGAGGAAATCTCCTCTGTCTGTGCTGGGGTGGAGGATATCACCAAGTCCTTTAGCAAGGCAAAATCAGAATTACAACAAGCACCTTGTGTTTTCCTTCAGATTGCATCTCTTGAGCTGCCACAAATAAAGGCTCTGCCTAAGCCAAGCTGTTGTAACCAAAGTTTCCTTCCCAGTTTGGGATGAGCTTTCAACACAGTTTTCCCTCAGCATTTCACAGCTTTTGTTTTTGCCCATGGAAAACTTACCTGGCTCACTTCCTGTTGGGGTTGGCTGTGTATCCCTGGGGAAGTTTAGCCAGAAGATCATCAAGACAGAAACTCTATCACGTGGAACAGCAGAGATGGTGGCCCAAATGAATGGGAAAACACAAAGACCACACAAAAAAACTGTGGAGTCATTCAGCCACCCCTGTTCACTGATTTCAACCTCTGTGGCCTCCAGACAACCTGTTGAGATTCAGCTCTGGGGCCCAGGTGTCTGCACCCACATTTTGGTGACCAGGCTGGCACAAGCCACAGCTCTTGGAAAAACTGAGAGTTTTTTTCCTACCATTCCCACTCCTGCATGCTGAGACCTGAGCTCTGGTAGAGGAAAATGGGCAAGGTCCACTTGGGGCAGGAGCTGTGTGACAAAACAGCTCTGGGACATTTGCCACGGCCTGGAAAAATAAAACAACCAATGAAACGCCCAAGATTTTCCACAGAAGTTCCTCTCAGCAGCTGCAGGGAGTTAGTGTCAGCACTCTGAGAAGCTGCCCCAGAGGCTGGAGATCCAATTAAACAGCAAAAACACTCGTGCTAATCACCAACAGATTCTGAGCCACTCTGGCAGAAGTGAGAAAGGAGAGGTTAAAGAAAAGAGATGGGTTTATCCTTGTTTTGAAGGTGGTGGGGTTGTCTGTGTTATTCTAACCCGATTTGCTTGGCCAGCAATTTCTCAGAGGACAAGTTTCAATTTACTTCCACAGCAAAGAGGAAAATACCAGAGCACTCATCCTTCTTTTGTTCTGCTGTTTTATGAGGATTACAGATAGCCCTTTGTTCAAGGAAAATACTTTTCCTGCTTTTTTTCCTATTAGAAAATTAAAATCTCAGCTATTCCACAATACCTGGAGAGCTGGTCAGGTATTATTACAAGCTGCTTAAATGCTGAACAACTCAAGACAAAATTGTTCTCCTGGCCAGTTACTCTTCTCCCCCCGCCCCCCATTTTTCTTCATTTTTTTCTTTTAATTAAAAAAGAAATAATTACAACCTATTTAACTGCAGCTTATAATGAACACTTAGAGCAATAACAGTTCCAGGGAAAGAACGAACATTCTACTCTTCCCTAACAAATCTATAAGCAAAAGTCAATATGAAAATAACAGTGACACATTTAAAACAGGATTTCTATTCCACTTTTAAATCCTCTTAGGTTTTGGTGCAGATGAAAGTAAAGAGAAGGAAAAGATATGTGCAAGAAAATTAGAAACCTTTCTTGGGTCAAAAGTGCATCTCCTTGGGCAAAGGCAACAGGGGACAGATTCAGTGAGAGGCAAGTTCTGAGCCAAGTGAACACTTTTGATATGGAGAGATACAGGTTTATCTTGAAGTAAGACACAGACCTCAAGATGTGCACAGAGAAATCTTCTGGAAAGATTTATTGCTCACATATCCCCTTAAATCCTTTCCAGCATGAAAACATCAAAATGGGGCTCAGCAGCTTGTCTGCAAAGAGGGTCTTGGGACAATTAATCAGAATTAATTTATTTATTTCAATGCAATAAATCAGTTTGTGATGCCTGACTCTGTGTGTGTACTGTCCTTCCAAACCAGGACTTGCCAATTAGCTTAAAATTCCTTCTTCCCAAATAATCTGAGCTGAAGCAATCTCATTGCAGTTTGGAGAAGGAATTGACTGGGAATGCAGTGGAAAAAAAGACAGGAAGACAAGTGAAACAATTTATTGACTCATAGCCCCTTCAGGTTGTTTGCACTTAGGATTGGCTTTGCTGAGTGTTGTGTTTCTGGAAAAAGTGAAGTAAATACTGAGTAAAATCCAATTCATTCTTCACTGCTGCACTCCAAGCCATGGAAATCCAGCCCAGTCTCTGTGGCTCTCCACCCCATCCCACTCCTTGCCACCACAACCTCAGGAGATCTACCATGAAGAAGAACCAAACTTTTGCCCCTGGGGAAAATCAAGGGAAGATGTTACAGCCCCCGCTCTGTGCTGATGAGTCTGGCCCTGGAAAACAGAGTCCTCACCCTGGAAAACAGGGTCTTCACCCTCCCACCACTTCAAGAGGGCTGCAGAAGAATCAGACAGGTCCCATGGGCAGCTTGGAAGATGGTTAGGGATGGACAAGGATGTCCTGCAATGAGAATCTGGGGAACTGGGTCCTCCCGTAGTTTATCCAGCATAGGAGGGACACTTTAAGGAGTTTTTTTGCCTGTTGTCCCACGTGTTCCCATGTTCAAAGAGTGACCTGCCCTGCAGATCCCCCTCTCTCACTCCCAGTGCCATCTCTACCCTCTTCCTTCACACATTGTTCACCAAGACTGGTTCTTCCAACTCAGGCAAACTCCAATCCCACTGCTGGACATTTTTCAGGACCAGCTTCCAGGTCCTTACACTCCTATTCTCCCTATCACAATCCAGAGCTGAGATGTGACTACAAAGTCACCACCAAGCATAGGAGACACAGATTAAATATCCCTGGTGTGGGCAAACCTCAGAGGGAATTTTGCAATTGTGAGTCAAGGAGACGGAATTCAATATACCAGGTTTCATTAAAAAAAAAACCGAAAAAAAAAAGTCTAAGCCTAATTGCAACATATTTTAAATTTATGGAAATGTTAAAAAATGCATGAAATCATTTTAGCCCTTATTAGAGGAATATATTTATGTCCCTTTATTTGAACTTCCTCCTTATCAGGAGATACTTCCCAGCCTTTGAAGACGGTTGAACTTTCCTTAGTTATTTGACTAGTCAGAGCAGTTATTCAAACATTCTCTACTCTGAATTTGAAATAAAAAGAAGGAAATAATTATAGCCAGCCATTTGCTTGCATTTGTTGAGCTGAGCTGTGTCTGCAGTTGGCTTTTCCTCTCCATCCCCCTCTCACCACAACTTGAAGCAATAGAAGAACTGGGGTTGAAAGTGCTGGAGGTTCACCAGCTCAACCCATCAGTGTCTGACTGGTGTGGGCACTCTGTGCCCTGCTCTCTGGAGAAAAGGACCTGGAAAGAGGATGTATGACAGGGGGAGAGCAGAGCACACACTGAAGCCTTTGCATCACTCAGTCCCTGTCTAACAGCCAGAGCTTTCTCTCCATCTTATCACTGGGAGCTTCCATTTGTAAAAGAAAGGGGCGCCATCACTGCTCTTGAAGTAAAGCAAGAAGAAGCAAGATTATTATTTGCTCAGCTTTAATTATTTGGGAGAATTGAAAAAACAAGCCTTTCAGGATGTGACAGATTTACCACCAGCATATCCAAACCTGATGCAAGCCTGCTTACGAATTCCTATAAACCCTTTGTGCTGAAGGCCTGGAAGGTGTTGGAAGACCGTGCCAGCACGTGCGCATGCGAGACAGGCAGGGACTGGCAGGGCCATGCACAGCCAAACCCACACATTCCCCTGGGCACACTGCTCCAAAACAGCTCCCCTAGCCTCTGGAGCACCCTTGGCGGGGATGAGGCCAAGCTAGGAAGGGCGCCGCGCGTGCCGGGGGTCATGCCTCACTTACTATTGCAAGCCTTCCTATTGCACAGCCGTCCTTCCTCCAGCACTCCCTCGCAGGCCAGGCCCTCGCTGGGAAGGGGCTTGCAGGAGCGCATGCGGGTCTGCAGGCCGCCCCCGCAGTCCTTGGTGCAGTCGCCCCAAGCCGACCAGGAGTTCCAACCACCTGGGCAAGAGCCAGAAAAGCCCCGTCAGCCTCAGTGAGAGCCCAGCGCCCCGAGGCTCGGCGGAGCCTGCCACGTGCCAGCTGCCGAGACTCACAACTAGGCTGTCTTTAAAAAGTGGTGGGACTGGATTTTAGTACAGTAATTTCATGATTATAAGCCACACCTTGTTCATTGAAGAATCCAGCCTACCCCAGTAGTGCGGCTTATATTCAGGTGTGGCTTATCTATGGACAAATCCCAGTGAAATGCCAACCCAGAAGTGAGAGACGGCCGGGGAGGGCGCCTGGGGCTGCCTTTAAAGGCTTCTCTGGTCTATGAAAACTGTTTGCAACTTGAGCACCTGACACCAAACCCCGCGCTGGCAGTGATTCTGTTACTAATTTGTTACTTTGTTACACATGGATCCTAGCTTTAAAAAAAAGGAAAAAAAAAAAGTGCGGCTTATATTCGGGTGCGGCTTATATATGGATGAATCCTGTGGTCTACCCGGATGTGCGGCTTATATTCAGGTGCGGCTTATAATCGTTAAAGTACTGTAATATTGGGCAAGTCTGGGCCTTGGACATGTCTGAGTTCAGGCCAACTATATTTAGCTATTGTTGTCCATATTTTGCTGCTTAGATGCTTTTTCCCTGTACTTTGCTGTACTTTCCCATGCTTGGCTGTTTTTGTATATTTCTTAGTTTAGAACCATGGCTATAACAGGTGCATGGGGGAGGCAAATTTGGGGATTTTTCTGCAACTTGTTTTGGGACTCTTCAAGGTTGCTGAAACATAAACTGTGCTAAATTGGGAGTGAAGAGAATGAAAAAGAGGATGCTGAGATTCGAAGACCTGAGATGAAGGTGCGCAGTGAAGACCTGGACAGTGACCAATCAGCACACCAGAGAGACCTCGAGCAAGACTCGTGGACAAGGGGATTTTCCAATGAAATAATGTGTGACTATGTGGGGAGTAGTTCTAGAGTATATAATTAGGACTAATTGTAAACAATAAATCAGCTTCTGAATAATCATATTGATTTGTAGTTCAGAAGTCCGTGTCTCTCTCCTGCACTGGACACTGTAGAGTAGCCCAGAGGCATTGGCTGCCTTTGCATTGACTTCTCTTCAGTAGTTCCTAGAGTTTAAGAAGTGTTTGGACAACACCTTCAGGCACATGGTGGGCTTTTGGGGCTGTGCAGAGGTCACAGCTGTACTTCAGTGATCTTTGGGAGTCCCTCTCAGGATATTCTATGATTCCAACTTGTCCTGCTCTTCCTGTGCTTGATGTGGCAAAGAGCTCCCCTCTGACAAGACCCTCTGCCCATTTTGTGTCCTGTTGGCTTCTAGCCCCAGACGACATGAGCAAAAACCACTTCAGTGTGCAAATCCACCATCAGTGAGGTTGTGTCTTCTCCTCCTACCACCCCACAAACACACAATGTGAAGAAAAAAAAGTGAGAAGGGGTAAGGTTCTACCACTCATATTTCCCAAAAAAGACATTTCCTTTCCCCACACTGCAGACCCCACCAGCCACAGAGTGGCACTGCTCTCAAGGACAGCTTTGGTGGGGAAATACCATGGGAATGGCAGTGTTTGAAGGACCCACAGGGAGCAACCTGTGAGCACCATAAGATGAAGGTGCATTTTTGGCTCCTCTCCCCAGCCACGCTCAGTGCTGGTGTCAGCAACACTCAGCTTTCCCCACTGTACCACAGCCTACAGCTCTGAAAACTGATGGATCCACCAAACCACCTGGCTGCAGGGATGATCCTCAAGGGAAATTTTGAGTCTCTGCAGCCTTCTCCACCCTGTGTCTTTCCAGCTTCCTGCCAAGAGCCACTGGCCCAGCTGGAACATCCATAAATGCTGATGGCAGGATGGACTGTGCAGCCCATCTGAATCTGGCTGGCCTCCCACAGCCCAAACGCCTGCAGGGAGCACAGCAAGGCTGAGTTTTGGGTTGTAAAAGACAGCAGGGGATTATCCAATCCTTTCAGGTGATGGATAAGCTGTCACATCCCTCAGTGGTCAGTTTGCTCCTCATCGGCCCCATGCAGCAATCTAAAATCTGCTGAAATAAGCCTCAGCTTCACTGTTCTGCTCCATCGTTTGTCCACCTCATGGGGAGGAGCAGAGGTGGCCTCTCCAGCCCAGAGGTGGCCACTTTCACATGGCTGCCTTTCCTGCTGTGAATTCTCTCATTACCCATTGCTACCCTTGGAGATGTTTCAGGTCCAAGGAATTCAGCTCTGTGCTGTGCTCAGGCACAGATAAGGATAACGAGCTAAAGATGCAGAGCTTTTTGAAGACAGGAAACACTGGGAAAATTCTTGTCTTTAAAATAAAAATGAAATAAAAATGAAATTACCCCCCGTTCTTTTTTATTTTTTTTTTCCCTTGCAAACAGCCAGAGAATTCAGAGATGCAGATGATCCACTTCAGTGGACTGAGCCTCATTGAATTTATGAGATCATGGCTATACTCTGAGCTCTGAGCTCTGCTAGTCCCTACACACCTTAGATAGGACACCAGCCCTGTCTGCAACAACGAGCCCAACTAGGTGCCAGATCAGAACTTAGGGACATTATCATCAACCTCTTGCACAGGGATGGGCAAATACTCATCCACCTCCACAGCAAAAACCTATGAGTGCATATTTGCTACCTCCAGCCTGGTTGTAGTGTAATTTTGCCCTCCAAGACAGAGTGAAAATAAACACAGCCCGGCAGCATTCCCACTGCTGTTGGCCATGGAAGCTGCTCAGACACTTAATCATGAGAATAACATGGAAAAATGGAGCAGGAAGGAAACAGAGGGCAGTGAACTTGCCAGCAAAGTGCCCAGAGATCCTGGCAACAGCGTGGAGGATGGAGTTGTTACTGGCACAAAACCAATACCTGACCTTGAAGAAGCCTGTCTTTCCCTCAAATGTCACTTTCTGTGCTGGTCATATTTCTAAACAGCACAGGAACACAGGCTTGCCTTCCATTTCCTTATGGGAGACAGATTGTGTTTCCTTTGTAAGAGAAACCATCAGTGTAATGGGAGGCATCCCGATGCCAAGCTCGAACTGATCAATAGGATATCTGTAACCAGACACTTTTAGGAGTTAATCAGCTCCTGGCTTGCCCTTTTCAGGATGTCTTTCTTTCATCTCACTCCCTTGCATGTTAAGACTGAGGCTGGGGAAGGGAGAAAACAGCTTTGTGCAAGCCTTGGCTTGGATCGTGATTTATTTGGGATGCTTTTTGTTGAGACAAAATGCATACTTGGTCCAGCGTCTTTAGAAGTTATTTTATATTGTGTTTGTAACTAAAATATGGGCCCAGACTCACTGGCTGTCGTGGTGCCCCCCAGTGTGATGATGGATTATTCAGTTCTGCATTTTGGGATATGACCTACTATGGCACTGATCCTCTAAAATACACAGAGAAATTCTTGCTGCCTGGTCTCACTACAGGGAAGAGGGAGGGATAATGACAGTGCCAGTGTTTGAGTTCTTAAATCACAGAATCACAGAATCATGGAATGGCTTGAGCTGGAAGGGACCTCAGAGATCATCTTGTTTTACCCCCCTGCCATGGGCAGTGAAAATAAACACAGCTCTGCAGCATTCCCACTGCTGTTGGCCATGGAAGCTGCTCAGACACTTAATCATGAGAATAACATGGAAAAATGGAGCAAGAAGGAAATAGAGGGTAGTGAACTTGCCAGAAAAGTGCCCAGAGATCCTGGCAGCAGATCCTGCCATGGGCAGGGACACGTTCCACTATCCCAGGTTGCTCCAAGCCCTGTCCAGCCTGGCTTTGGACATTTCCAGGGAGGGGGCAGACACAGCTTCTCTGGGCAACCTGTGCCAGGGCCAAACTTTCTTTCCTTCATTTTGAAGTTATTCCCCTTGTCCTGTCACTCCAGGCCTTTGTGAATATTCTCTCTCCATGTTTCTTGTAGGCTCCCTTCAGGTACTGGAAAGCCACAATTAGGTAACCCTAAAGCTTCTGTTCTCCAGGCTGAACAATCTAAATTTTCCCAGCCTTTCCTCATAGCAGAGCTGCTCCATCCCTCTGATTATCCTGATGTCACCTCTGGATTAATTCCAGCAGCTCCAGGTCCTTCCTGAGCTGGGATCCAGGGCTGGATGCAGCTCTGCAGGTGGGGTCTCACCTGAGCAGAGCAGAGCAGAGGCGGTAACTCTCACTCTGCTTGTCCTCAGCAATGGGAGAACCAGGCAAAACAAGAGAAAAACTGTCATGATCTCAAATCCTTAACTGGAATGAGATCAGTTCATGAGGCTGAGCACAGATAAGTTCCTTCCTCTCCTTACTGCTCAGTTTCCATCCCATTTGTGAGTACTAAAGAGGAGATAGAGAAGTACCAGAGCACTTAGTAAATCAACGCAGGCATTTACAGCCAAGACAAAAGTATTCCCCACTTTATGGAGCAGTCTTTTTTTATCATCAGGTTGTACCATGGTCCTGACAAATTAAATGCTGCATGTTATTTATCTTGTTTATTGGCTGTCAGATAAACCTTTTGAAATCCCCCTTCTTTTCCTGGGTCTAGTCCTTCACTGCTCCAAGTGATTTGTCTTTTTTAGTGGAGCTGTAAACTAGTGGTTAAGGGTCTATTACATGAAGTTATTCCTATCCCACCTTTCAGGGGGGGAAATGCTGTGCCATGAGGAAAGCACAGGGTTCCTGTGCCCACTGCTGCATCTGGTTTCTGGAAAGGAGTGGCTGAAGGAGCTGGGGGTGCTCAGTCTGAAGAAAATGCTGAAGGGAGACCTCATCTCTCCCTACAGCTCCCTGACAGGAGCTTGTAGAAAGGTGGGTGTCAGTCTCTTCTCCCAAATAAAAAGCGATGGCATGAAATGACCTCAAAATGTGCCAGGGGGAGTTGCAGGTTATTTATTTGGAAAAATTTCTTCACAGAAAAGGCTGTTAACACTGGAACAGGCTGCCCAGGGAGGAGGTGGGGGGACCATCCCTGCGAGTGTTCAAACAGGGTGTGGATGTGGCATTTGAGGACATGGTGGTGGTGCTACACTGGCAGCTGGGCTTGGTGATCTTTCCCACCCCCAATGATTCCATGATTCTATGAAAAGAATCATCTGCAATGGCTGTGGAATGATCTGCAGTGGCTGTGGAATAATCTGCAGTGGCTGTGGTGTCACACAGACGCTTTTAGCTCAGTGCAGAAGCTGCAGAAGGCATGCAAGGGTGATGTGGTCCCTGCAGAGGCTGCACAGCTGCCCCGTCCCTCTGCCCACCCTCAGTCCCTGCTTGTTGAGCTGGCACAGACCCCCTGGACTCCCCATCCTCTAGAAAATGTTCATTCCCATTTGCCCACCACAGAATCCCTTGCTCTGCCCCCTCTTCCACTTCAAGCATGAGGCTGGATGTTTTTTTTGATGCTGGGAAGCCAGGAGTGCACATGCAATGCAGTGCAGACTCGCTCTGGAGGTGATGGGACCCTTTGCAGACAGTCCCTGCTACCCCTGGAGTCCCGTTCCAGGAGCTCTCAGCAAAGTGCTGCTCCTGCTGATCGATGCAGGCTGCCATCTGTCCTTTATCCACACATAATGAGGCTGCTGCGACTGCTCTGTAAAGGATTTCTGCTTTTCAAAGGCACCGAACCCTCCGAAGGTCACACACCCAGCCCCTTCCCACTTTGGGAAGTTCTTCTCAGCTCTGGCCTCTCTCACTTTGCCCTTCATCTCCCTTCACTGGAGGAGCTTGGCTCGTGCCCCCAGCTCCAGAGATTCCCATCACAATCAGGAGCAGTCACCTTGATCACACAGCCAGGTTTAACTTGCCTTTTTTATTTTTTGGAGAGCAGCCTGAGCTCCTAGAATGAGTTTTAGCAAAGGTGGCTGTTGCCTCTGAGGCTCGTGGTGGGTCTGAGCGCCCAACATTCAGGGAGGGCTTTAATCCAGTTTCTAAAGAGTTTTTTGATCCTCCTCAGTCAGTTCTTATCATGATCATGGACTAAAACAAATTACTTTTCATGCAAGGCTGACCCAATGAATTTTAATTCTCCAGTTAAATGGAGAAAATTCCAAGATGGTTTACATCAACCAGCAAGCTCATATTTGGAATTTCTCCTTCTGAATCTTAAGCAGAGATGCCAAAAGAATGGGTCTTTCCTAGTGCAAATTAACTGAGAGGGCTCCACTTAGACACCTCCTCCAAACACTCTTGATCTTTGGGAAGATTTTCATCCAGATCTGGAGTTTATCTTTGCAGCTGACAGCTGCAATGTGTCTCAGATGCCAGTCAGTCAATCATGCCTTTTAATTTAACAGCAATCCCTTAAATTAGATGGCGATAGTGATAGATAGTGACAACAGCAGAAACTAAGGAATTCACACGAGACAATCGATAGAGCACAGCAAAAGGGGCTTTGCTGACACTCCACATCCACCTCCAATTTTGCTTTTTTGCATTTGGCCTCTCACTGACCCCAGCTGAAGACATGTCTTGTTGGCAGCTGTCTCCAACTCAGCAGGTCAGGGCATTTTGTGTCTGAAAAACATGTCCAGGCTGCACAAACCCCACCGCATCTCTGTGTGCTGCCACTGGGAATATCTGTAGTGGATTTTATATCACAGTTTCTGAATCATCTCAATTAGCAAATGAATGGAAAAAAATGTCATTTCTTATGCAAATAGGGGGAAGGATACTGAAGGGAGATCAAGAGTGAGATCGTCTTTTACCATCTGAATCCTAAATTTGTTACACAATGGGGTAAGTGAGGGAGCTGCTCCTTTATCACTCTCCTTTCTACTGTGCTGGAAAAGAGCAAGTCCAGAAGGGGCTGTTCTGAAGACATCCTTCTATTACACAACCAGTGATTGTTCCCTGGAATGTCATACAGTCAGTTTGCTCCTTCTGTGGGAAAAAAGGAGGGAAATATTTCAGGGGACCTCCCCTCCTTGTGCCCCATGCATTGAAAGTCTTCAGCAGCACAAGTGAGTCACTCCAGTGGTTCCTTCTCTGCCCTTTCCAATATAAATCCCATGTAACACTTTGCTGTTTTGCAGATTGTGCACGTTACTATAAAACCAACGCCCCAAGCTCCCTAAAAAGCAAAATCATTCATTGCAAGGACATGCAGTGATAGGAGAAGGCGGAATG
Source organism: Sialia sialis (assembly GCA_009812075.1). Taxonomy (NCBI): domain Eukaryota; kingdom Metazoa; phylum Chordata; class Aves; order Passeriformes; family Turdidae; genus Sialia; species Sialia sialis. The sequence goes on from VRYO01001463.1 coordinate 1,197,987, forward strand.
TTTTAAACTGAAAGAGGGCAGACTTAGATTAGATAACAGGAAAGAATTCTTTACTGTAAGGTGGTGAGGCCCTGGCACAGATTTTCCATAGATGTTGTGGCTGTGCCATTCCTGGAGGTTTTCAAGTACAGGTTAGACAGGGCTTGGAGCAACCTGGGATAGTGGAAAGTGTCCTTGAACAAGAAAGGAGGCTTGGAACGAGGTGAAAACCCAATCATTCCATGATTGATTGACTTTTCACCACGGAAACGAGAAAGGTGAGGGGAGAAAAAAATACAAACACGCATTAAAAGTTCATGAGCTGCAGGGCAAAGTAACCAGGGACTGGCTGCTCCTTGAGTTTTCCAGTACTGGAATTGAGGGGTGTCAAGTGAAACAGGAGGCAGGTGCAAAACCAGTGAAGGACATAATTTACAGACACAGAGCAGTGTCAAACGCTGCAGCAGGAAAAGGCACCAAAGTGTCCATGAATATAAAACATAACTGGAGAGATGCGTGAAAGACAAACCCATAAATGGTGATAGACACAAACCCAGCAGCTCTTGTTCAGAAGTTTCCTGGGCTTCAAGCTGCTGAGTTGTGCAACGTTGGAAAGGACCTTCAGGATCACCAAGCTCTGACCTTGCTGACCAAATGAGAGCACTCAGTGCCACATCCAATCATTTCTTGAACACTTCCAGGGATGGTGATTCCATCACCTCCCTGGCAGCCCATTCCAATGTCTGACAAGCCTTTCAGTGAAGGAATTCTTCCTGATGTCCAGCATGAATCTCTCCTGTCACATTCTCTCTTTTCCTGTGAGAAGATGTCGAGCCCCACCTGGCCACAACCTCCCTTCAGGCTGTCTGGGTGTTGTATGTTTGTCCTGTTCTGCTATTTTCCCTCGGTAGCCACTGCTAATCAGAGGATATTGGGCCAAAATAACCCTGATCTGGCCAACAAGATGGTTCCTGGTACTTTCCCAGTTGCTTGGCCTCTTCCTACCTTGACTTTAACCCTGTGACTCTCCATGGAGATCTGGTCACGGCACAGCCAGCTCCAGGCCAGTATTTCCCACCACCAAAATTGCCACAGTCTGCTCAGGTCACTCACTTCTGGACACCCAAATAAACGATGTGATTTTCCAAAGCTGCTGAGTGTCCAAAGCTGCCCCTGATTCCCACAGCATTCACGAGTCCCTGCAAATGAAGGTAACGAGGTCAAATCTGGACAATCAAATCTGGACCAGCTTCAATCTCCCTCTGCTCCACAAATCACTTCAGGAAGATGGAAATGAGGCCAGAGTACAGCTTTCAAGGAAACCCAGCATAAAGCTGTGCTTATTACATGAATCCCTGCAAATGAAACACTAGGGATAAAGAGAGATTATTTGTGTGGAAATGGTGGGGGAGGTGGGCAGGGAAATGTGAAAGGGAATGTTTAGTCTGGAAAGGGAGATCAAATAAAACCGTGGAAGAATCTTCCCATAAGAAAGCCACAGAGGCCTAATCACTTAACTCATTGCAAAGCAGAGCAGGCAAAATATCAGAGAACAGAGTTGTGAAGAGAAACCCAGCCTGCACCACTGGGGAGGAATGAAATGCTTCCCCTCCCTGAGCCTCTCTGAAGTTGTACAAATCACACCAGAGCTGGGTTCATGCACTGTTTGCTTCTTCACATTGCTGAAGACCCCAGTGCCAAGCACAGAGGGGACAGATGAGCTCAGCCACGTGTGCGTGTCCCCATGGTGAGGAATCATTCAAATCTGATCCCATTCAAACCTAACTGTGCAGCCCAAGCTGAGTGAAACCTTCCCTGATACCAGGATCTATTTTCATAAAAGGCAATCAAAGCAGAGCATTTGTGAAATTTCCTTTCATGTCTTTACATGATGTGTTGGGGATGAGGTTTAGTGCTGGGCTTGGCAGCGCTGGGTTTGATGCTCTTAGACAGCTTTTCCAACTTAAACAATTCCATGATTCTCTGTTCCATCTTGCCTGGCTTGAAGGGCTGTGGTTTTCACCTATAAAACCCTTGCAGAACACTGCATAAACCCATAAATGCCATGAAATGTAACACCCAGAGCTCTGCAAGCCCATGCAATTCCATCTTGTTTCCTGGACAGCATTTCCACCTCAAAGATCCCTGTGGTCCCCAAAACCGCAGTTTCTCACTCCTCCACCAGCTGTGACATATTTCTCATCACAAGAGCACTGCAAGGCAGGGCTGTGCCATTATTGCTTCTGCAGGATGAACTGGGGAGGTGTTCCAAAGCTAAAAGACTTGCCCATGATATCTTTACAACACAGAGAGAAATCAAATTGTCTTCAGCTGAACATCTTCCAGGAGGACAAAATCACCTGGGGGGACAACCCAGGAGCCAAGTATCCCCTCTCAGAGCAGTTTTGATGAGGACACCAAACAGCTTGTGTCTCCCAGCACTCCTGGCTCCATGAACAGCTCTCAAGTTAGAGCCAGAAATGCAAACTCCTGCTGAGGCAGCACCTTACAGCTATTAAACCAAATATTTAACACAGTTTTGATAGGCACAGCCAGCCCCTCTTCATACAGAGATGTCAGTGATGTGGATTTTGCCTGGAAGGGGAACAGAGGCAGCTGAAAACCACGTGCAAGTGTTTTTTGTGTGGTCACCGGTGAGGCAGGCTGGGGAACAAGCAGGATGTCAGCAGGAATTCCTCCTGGCAGAATCCTCTCCTTCTCAGAGCTGTCGGACACATTCACCCTGCAGGGGAAGATGCTAATCCAGCCTGCCACAGGCTGTCATTCCCAGCTCTGCCCTGCACACCTTGGTTGTGCTCTCCACTGCAGGTTTCAGGCTTGTCTCGGAGCCTCTGCCTCTTTCCAAGCCCCCTCATTAAGAGGGGACAGGCAGAATGGTTGGCTCGTGTAACACTTGGGTGAGAATTTGGGGGAAGTTAAATCACACAATGATAGAATGTTTTGGTTTGAAGGAACCTTAAAGATCATTGAGTTCCAACACTCCTGCCATGGCCAGGGACACTTTCCACTATCCCAGGTTGCTCAGACCCTCATCCAGCTGGATTTGGACACTTCCAGAGAAGGGACAGCCACAGCTTCTCTGGACATCCTATGCCACGCCCTCCCCACTCTCTGAGTAGAGAATATCATCCTAAATTCCCAAATTTCTTCAGTCCAAGGAGAAGGCAGGGATACATTCAAGCTATTGGAGGCACCCCAATGAGAAGCTCCTTTCTGCTTAATGAGACTTTCAGGAGGCAGCAGCTGCAGTTCTGCATCTGGGACAATCCCACGTGGTATCCAGCATGCCTCGGCACCAAGGACAAGAAATCAATATCATCAACCTTTACCAGCACTGTAATGACGAGGTTAATATTGATCTTTTGACATTAAGGTGTGGTTTGTGAGTCCTTAGCAGCATTGCTGGGAATCTGAAGCTGGGGCACTATAAAACACACTGCAGGCACAGCAATTTGCTCACACCTCCCTCAGAGACCCTGGATTAGAATGAATAAAGCAATTCTCAGCCTGATTGGTAATTGACTATTCCCAAAGTCGTTGCCTTTTCTATCAGTGGTGAGAGAGGATTATTCACAAGTGTCTGTTGTGTCCCTTCAAAGTCCCAGAGTGGCACAGGGAAATGCCAAATGGAATGCAGGTGGTCTCAGCCTGTGTTTTTAGCCTGAAAACTAAATAGGAGTTAAGCTAAGGTGAGGTTTCCCTCTGATTTATCCTGTAATCACCACTGAAAGAAAACCTTCTCCCCAATGAAAGCATCTCCACGAGAAGAGAATTTCTTAACCCTGAGTCTGCTGATCCAGTCCCTCGCACTGATAATATTCAGCCCCGAGAGATCAAGGTCTTAAAGGCTTAAACCGCCTTGTTCCTAGAGACAAATCTGATGTGAAATTCCCTTGGTCTGAGGCTCTGGTTAAGAAAAGAAAGGCAGAGAATTGAGCCATTAAATCGTCACAGATGCAGAGATGCCACCAAGGCTCAGCATTTACCCAGGAATTCGTAAATGACTTTTCCTGTTGTTCCCATTTGCCATTTATATTCCAGCAGAGTTAAGAGGCCTTGAGTAAAATGAGACTCGTTCTGGGATTGGCACTCCATAGGCAAAACAGTCACAGACAGTCCTTGATCCTGAGAGCCTGCATTAAGGCAGAGCCTAATTGCTGCTGTGATTGCTGCTGAGCCAGGGAGGTGAGTGTGTCTGGAGAGGGAAGAGAGGAGTGGGTTTAGCAACAGATACACAGAGATCCAGACCACTTTTCAAATTATTGACCCTACATAATTGCTAATCATCATGTGCATCAGCTATTTTATTTTTCTGTGAGGGAAGGCAGACAAATCTCCCAGTGCTACAAGATTGTCTGAACAAACAGGCGGGCTCAGGGAGGACCAAGGGTGGTGTTTTCCTCCCAGCACATCCTCCAGATTGACTGGAAATTAATCTATATTAGAATAGAGGATGGAAATAAATGGTGGAAGATTTCCCTGCCTCCATTTTCCCTTTTGTCACCTGTGGTGCTCAGAGGAGTCAGGAGTGGTTGAGTTGTTCCTGGATTGCCAGGAGAAACAGGTGAATCCCTTTCCTATAGCACTCCATGAAAACAGGAACACGGCTAAATTCCTTTTGGATAACCTCACTGCAGCCTTTCAGTAGTTAAAGAGGGTTTAAAAATGAGGGAGAATGAATTCTTACATGGACAGATAATGATAGGATAAGAAGGAGTGGTTTTAAAGTAATAGAAGAGAGATTTAGATGAGGTATTAAGAAGAAATTCTTCACTCAGAGTGTGGTGATACACTGGCACAGGTTGTCCAGAAAAGCTGTGGCTGTCCCATCCCTGGAAGTGTTCAAGGCCAGGCTGGATGGGGTTGTGGGGTTTGGAGCAATCTGGGATGGTTGAAGGCTCTGTCCCATGGCAGGAGCGCAACTGGATGATCTTTAAGTTCCTTTCCAACCCAAACCATTCTGCGATTCTATGAATGCAACCTTCCCTAGAGATACTGACTGCTTGGCCAGCAGTTCAAACTTCACACAAGGCAAACAATCTCTAATAATTGTATCTACTAATTACCAGAGACTGCTGTCAGAGGAGTTGTGCTGTATTTTATTTTTTTCTGCAGTCATCTGGGATGGCCCATGAAGGCCAAAAGCAGGAAGCTGCTAAAGGATGGATCTGCACTGCTTGGCTTCAGAAGCTTCCCCAATGTCTCAGGTTGGATACATTCTCTTTTTTTTTTTTTTTTTCTTTTTTTTTTTTTTTGAGCACATCAGTATGAACCAAGAGCAACATCTACTGGCCGAGCTGTTTAGCAAGACCAAGTGTAGATCTGTCAGATATTTTTAGGTATTACCCAAGCACCAGGATTAGCAGCAGCACCTCCCAGCTGTGCAGGTTGCCACCAAAGCAAACATCTCAACCCTGCACACCTGGTCGTGGCTTTTATCCATCCCTAATGTGAAAATTGCTTTTTGAGCCCACTGTGTCCTGAGCAGCACATCTTAATAGATGGAAGCATCTGGGTATCTCCATTTCTTCTCAGCTAAGTGCTTCTTGCACTTTCTGTTGAGGTTTCCTGGGATGAAACAGGCTAAAGGGGAGCAGCAGCCCTTTTACTGCCACCAAAACGGCAAGAAACTTTCCATGGATGATGTTCAAGAGGCCTAACTTTATAGATCAAAAATAGTCCAAATTTGGAGGCTGAGCCTTTTCTGGTGACTCCTGGTGGGAGCTAAGAGAATGTGTGGACTTCAAAACAGGAGCTCAGCATTAGAAATGGTGCTGGCAAAGCTGGGATATGAGGAAAAATTATGGGAAGTGGCTTCACCCCCCAAAACTGTGCAGATGTGACAAATTCAACGTTGTTTTTCAGCCCTTGGGTTTGTTTTTTTTTTTTTACAATCCATCTCAAAAGGCAGCGTGGGAATGTGTGGGAATGACAGCGAGTTATCAGTGAAGCTACACCCAAAAAATGTTAGCAAGAGAAAAAAAAAAGGCAAATGGAGAGACTGTGAGTTCATCTTCTTAAGAAGAGTGAGAAGAAACCCCGTGAATAAGAGGCATAGCTCACATCTCCATCTCTGCAGCCTGGAGCACTCAGCTGTTCAGGCACTGACAGGAGGACACAGCTCCAAATCAATTACACATAAAACACAATTTCCTCACCTCACGAGGGCCACTTCTCCCTGCAGAGCAGGATTTCAAGGGGAGTAAGACAAAAGCAGCCTGATCTGTATTCTGAGCTCACTGCAAGATCTCAGACCCCTCTTTAGAGCATTGCCAGGTGAGCAACAAACAGTCCAGGTGGTTTTAGAGGTCTGTGGTGCAGATCTGGCCACTTGATAAAAAAAGGAGGAACGGAAGAACTCTGAAAATACAGACTTCATATTTGGCCATGTTGTTAGGAACACACATTTCTTTGTGTTGATTATGGAAGACCAAATGACCTCCTGAGACATCGAGGATGTTTTTTGGTCACAGAAATCCTTCTTTCCTCAGGGATGAAGTTGGCAGAGAACCACAAGTGGTTAAGACAAGCAGGAAGCACCAGCCAAAGCTGCATGGAAGGAAAATGAACAGCCCTGTCTGCTGCAGGCAGGTGGTGAACTCGCTCTATCCAGGTGCCTCGCCTGCTCCTGCTGACTCACAGTTGTCCCCTTGGCAGTCGCCTCTCAGGACAGGACCTGCAGGTGTTCTGTGCACACCAAACTGAAACTAGGGCATCTGAGGTGTGCAGGGAGCTGTCTCTGAAGGGACAGGACCAGCAGCATCACAGCACTCTGCGTGTCTGCTCAGAAATCTCATGCGTGACCTCAGAGTAATCCAAGGCGGGAGGGTCTCTGATAATGACCAGAAACAGGATGACATAGGAAGGTGCTGATACTGGGAAAAACAAATTTTGCTCTTTGTGGCCATGATCTATGGACATAGATCCCAGCTTGAAACAACCCTCTGGTTTTTATTATGCCCAAAAACCCCACCAAGATCCCACAATCTTATCCAAAAAGGGATTGTAGCCAAACCCACCTCTTTGGACAGGTGTGGTGCCTGCCCGCATAAAACTGTCAAGGAAGGTTTTTGTTCTGCTTGATTCTGATCCAGAGATGATGGCATTTGTAGGATCCCCTTCATGGGGAGGACAGGGAGGCTCTCACAGGGAAATCAATCACCCAGCTCCTCCAAACTGCAGCACAGATGGGGTTTGACCCAATGCCAACAAGAGTTCCACAGGATTAAGATGGTCACTACAGCTCATTTCACTCTACTTGAGCATACTCAGCCTTATCCAATGTTTTGTGGTGATTTCTGTAACTTCCACTTGGTTTTGTGCACAAGTTTGTGGACATGGCCTCAGTGCAGCACTTGTGGGAAGAAAGGGAAAGACCATGGGGAATCTCTGCCTGAATAATCTCCTGGTTACAGCAACTGGTGCATGGAAAGTTATAATGACAGGTGCTTGGTAGAAAAGAGGTGTGTTAAACCTAAGGAAAAAAAGAGAACTCCAGGCTACAGAAGCCCAGGGGTCTGGTTTTTGGCCCGATGCCTCCCAGAAATTATCTATTTCTAGATAAAAAGTGGGATCAAAAAGCTGCATCCAAGCAGATGGGCTGGTTCTGATCCCTGGCTGAGCAGGCACAGGAGGATCCACGCAGGTGATGCGTGAGAAGAGGCCAAATAAAGAACAGAACAGCAACCCCAGACAGGAGGGGAACAAGCCTGAAGGGAAAGGTTGAGCTCTGGTGTCTCCCTGAATAATACAAGGCGCAAAATATCCTGTTACCAGCCTGGGGAGCAGACAATTAAAACACTACTTGAAGCAAATGTCTCCTGACTCTGGCTCAGAATTTCAATTAGGCTGGGAAGGCTTATTGCACTTAAGTGCAGGTTAGTGACATTTCAGGAAGGAGAGATTGATTGGGAGCTGGGTCACAGCTCAGCAGCAGGGATCATGTCTGGGGGCCTGTCCTTAAAAACAATGTGTGATCTCTGCGTGGCATTTTCCTTGTTTAGCTCGTTTGTGTTTCCGTGGAGAATGAACAATCCCAGTCGCCAGAGCTGTGTCCTCTCCTTTCAAACACTGGCTTCTTGTCTTACTCATTTCCTTTTTCAAATTTCTTGAAGCATCCTTAGGTGTCCAAGTAGTATTTCCTCTGGCTCTTCTCTTCCTCCTAAGATAATTAACCTTTTCTTGTCTAGAGAATCAGTTTCTGACTTGCAGGAAAGTTTTTTCTTAGTGGTTCACCACCTTTACAGAGCCATGGAAAACAGGAGAGTGTCTGCTACTACAAACTGCAGGTACAAACAACCTCACTCCAGCTTTCCTCTCTGGATAACAGGGTGGGAAAATGCCCTCAACCAGATCAAAAAATAAAAATAATTATTGGAAGACAGCAAATGTGCATCAGGGAAAATCCAGAAGGTGGTAAACACAGGCAGGACAATGCACCAGGTCCTTTGGTGTGGTTAGTGGTGACTGGGAGAGCTACAGCTTTTGGGAGGTGTGCGTGAGACAGGATTGTTTTCCATTAGACACCCAAAATTCATTAATTCCTCACCATTCCCACACTTCTATACTGTAATCACACAACTGCACAGACTAATAAAAATATCACACAAAATGAAACCCTCCCAAAATGAAATATTTAACCTCCAGCACAGACAAAGCCCTGCTAGGGACACACACTGGGGAGATGAGGGGCAAAGCAAATAATCAGATATGATCAAATCTACCAGGAGAGGTTTAGACCAGAGTTTTGGGAAAATTTCTTCACTGGAAGAGTGGCCAGAAGTGTTCTCAAGGTGTGTGCCTGTGGCTCCTGGGGACACTGTTCAGTGGTGGACTCGGCATTGATAGGTTAACAGTTGGAATTGATGGTCTCAGAGATTTTTCCAACCTTAATCATTTTCTGATTCTAAGATTTCTGCTACCAAAAAAGCTGTAGGTAAAGGAACCTCATTGGGACCCGTGATGGGCACACTGATGGACAAGTCTAATGTGTGCTCTGCTCAGAGGGGGTGAATTTATTTTTTAATCATCCTGAATAGAGTTGTTTTGTTGTTTTTTTTTTACTCTATAAATCTGCTGGATTGGTTTCTGGAATCATGGACTCTTCAGTGTCCTGCCACAAGTGGTTCCACAGATTCATGATGGGGAAAAAAATTTGTGCTTGTGCTCTCTCAGGTAAAACTGCCTTGGTTCAATCTCTCAGGATGGCCAGGTTTGGTGGTCTTGGAATCACAAAACAGAATTGTTGGAAGCCTGGGAGTTTTGAGCTTTCTGTGCTATCTAGCACTGACCCCCAGGAGAACACTGCTTCTGACCTGAGGCCTTGGAGAAGACTCCAAATTTGAGCAGTGGAATTAAAGTCACGCGTGTGTAGTTGAAATAAAAGTGTGTAATTTCACATAGTGAAGAGTTTTAAATTTAAAGGTTTTAAAATATAGTAATAAGTGTGGGATAAGATGAAAGATTTTTAAGTCTTTTTCTGTCTTCTTCTTCATGATTTCAGGCAGTAGTTTTTGGTTGGTCACTGCTGCACTGTGGGTCACAAGAGTTTGGTTATTGGGTCAAAAGTGTAAATAATACAAGTGTTAGTTCTTTATTGGACTGTTTAGCTTTAAAAGACCTTGTAACTAGCTAAATTCACCTCCATTTTACTTACTTTTAACTAGTAGCTAAAATTGTTACAAAACTCTCTATAATTTAGATTAAATTTAATAAACAACCAAGTCCAAACATAAAAAATTAATCTTCATATTTTTAAACCTAACTCTGAGTAAAGACAAAGAAAAATTAAAACAAGCCACTAATTAAGTGGTGCAATTAATCCATTTACACAGACTCACAGAATCATTAAGGCTGGAAAAGACCTCTAAGATCATGGAGTCCAACTGCTGGAAATTATACAAAGTTTAAAATTTTTATATAACTTTAGTCAGGGGGTTAGTTCACCTTGCCCAGGGGGAAAGGAATTGAAATTTCTTTTCAAAAGATTGTTTCAACAGTTGAAGCCTGATGAACTGAACACCTCAGCAGACTGGGAGTAGCACAGAAAATACACAAAAGATAATGACCATTAATGAGCATTAATGACATCAACTCCAACCATCCCCAGCATGGTCAGAGACACCTGGTCTGGGAAGAGAGAGATTAAATAACAGAGAATGAGAACCTAATTAACATGGAAGGAGAAGGAATCAATAACCAATAGGAACCCAAATACTCAGAACTGTGTAACTTGGGACCAGTGAACACTGAACCAGCCAATTTTTCAGGGCTTTGACTCTGTAAGTAGGTGAAAAACACAGTAAAATTCATGTGTGAGGGAAGGGTTTTCTCTGCATAACCCGGGCAATGTGTGGATGAAATTATTTCTATTGCACATCTTGGCCAGAATAAAATAATGCGTTGATTCTCCAACACTGAAAAAAAAAAAACCTAAAAGAAAAAACAAAAACAAAAACAAAACAAAACAAAACAAACCCCAAAAAAACCCCAAAAGCAAAAACAAAAATAAAACAACACCACCCCCAAAAACAAAAAAAAACAACAAAAAACCAACAACAACAACAAAAAAAAACCCAAAAAAACCCCAAAAAAACCCACCAAACCAAACAAATAAACAGACAAACCAAAAGAAAACAAAAACCATAAACATTGCTCATGGGGGTTCCTCTCATCCACACTCCACCTCTAACCTCAAACAGAGCCAGCCTGCACTCAGCAGATTTAGTAAAACCTTTTCTAATAGCCAGGCTGTTCCTCTGGAAAGGGTTTTGATTGTGCTGAAAGGCAAATATTTGCCAGAGAAGGTTTTGGTGGCTCCTTCAGGGATCTCTGCACAGGCAGGGCAAATTACTGATGCTCGCTGCTTGGAGCACAGTAGTAAAACACTATTTTTAATTTTTTTTTTTTTCTTTCACCAAACGCTGTTTTCTTTTCAGCTCTGAGAAAGGTTTTATTACCAGAGGAAAGTCCATTTTGTGTCATCCCTGATCGTTCCCCACAGAGCCATTCCTGGCCCAGAGCCCCTCAGAACCACCCTGGTGGAGGTTTTTCCAAAGCCCCTCCAGCAGATTATTCCTCTCTGCATCTGTGGAGTGAGATGAATCAATGGGGGACCCAGGAGGGTTATTTTGTCCATGAATTATTTACACCCACTGGCTAATACTTCATTTCAGACTGGCCTTGTTTTACGCTTGTAATTTTTAATTCTTATAATTCCACCTCCAGCAAGCAGAGGCTCCTGAGAGCAGTAGATTATATCTCAGCGGGCACACTCTGGGATGCATAAATAACCTCTCCTGTGCTGACAGCACATGGGAAATGGGCTGGGCTTTCATTGAGGTTAAGATTTTCCCCCCCTTCTCTCTCTGTCTTAAAGGAATCTTTATCTCTGTGCAGCTATTGCCTGTGTTTGGGAGCAAAAGGACTATTTAAATGCAAATGTTGACTTTTTGCCAAGGGCTGGAGGGAGAATACTTGTCTAATGATGTCCTTCCAAAAGTACAACTGTTGCTGTTTGTAAAGGAATTTCGGCAGGAGGAGTTGGGACCTTGGTTCCTTGCACTTCTGCCTCTCCCATACTGACTTCTACCCCTTGAAGTCGTTGCCAGGAAAAAAAAAAAATTAACCCAAATATATCAGTATTATAAAAAATACACTGAAAGCAAAGCAGTCTTTTGATGAGATTTCCCCTTCCTCTGCCCAGAAGATGGAGGAACTGGGATCACTGCATGCTCACTCAAGTTTGAGATTTTGGGTTTTGTTTTTTTCTCCCCTGTCTTGGGTCTGAGATTTCAGACATTGTGTGACAGGGTCTGCAAGGTGACTTTTGGGCTGGAACCCACTTGGAAGGGAAAGAGGAGATTCAGGATCTGAAGGGAGTGAGAAGGAAAGATCTGAAGTGGAGAAGAAATGAAAAAGATGCCTGCAACAGGATGATTAATTTTGTCAGGGATAAACCGCTCTTTACTGTTTTGTACCATTTTCTTCTGCTGATTCTGATTTAAAGCCAAAATTAGCCAGACCTTCCAGGCTTGCTTGCAAAGCAAACAGCCCAGGGATGTTGTAAGACCAAAGTCACACCAAACAGGAGGAGGGAAGAAAACACAAAATACCCAACCAACATTCCCACAGAAGCACCTTCACTCACAGCCAGAGGGGAGAATTAAATACATACCATGGGTTTAATTTTGGGCCATGTCCCCTGCTCCCCATAATCAAGTTTTGAGCAGGAGCAGGAAGGGCTCCAAACAACTGGAAACAGATTTGTGGGATCCATCAGGAGGGGATGGGGCAGTGCCTGGAAACACCAAAGTTTTCCTCAAACAGAGATTGTTGGGAAGGGGTGGGTGAGCTGTTAGACCTGACAGACCCAGGAGCTGGAAAATAAGGAAAATCCCCGTGGGTCTGCCTGGGGGCTGCTCCTCATGAGCCAGAACAAGGCTTCCCAATACTTCCACATCCTTCCTTCCACATCCTTCCCCATCCTTCCCACATCCTTCCACATCCTTCCTCATCCTTCCCACATCCTTCCTCATCCTTCCTTCCACATCCTTCCTTCCTCATCCTCCCCCATCTTTCCTATATCCTTCCCCATCCTTCCCCATCCTTCCCACCCACATCCTTCCTTCCTCATCCTTCCCCATCTTTCCCCATCCTCATCCTTCCCCATCCTTTCTTCCCATCCTTCCTTCCCCATCCTTCCTTCCCCCTCCTTCCTCATCCTTCCCCATCCTTTCTTCCCCATCCTTCCTTCCCCATCCTTCCTTCCCCCTCCTTCCTCATCCTTCCCACATCCTTCCTTCCCCATCCTTCCTTCTCTATCCTTCCTTCCCATCCTTCCCCATCCCTTCTTCCCCATCTTTCCTTCCCCATCCTTTCTTCCCCATCCTTCCTTCTCCATCCTTCCTTCCCCATCCTCCCCCATCCTTTCTACATCCTTCCCCATCCTTCCCCGTCATTCCCTATCCTTCCCACATCCTTCCTTCCTCATCCTTCCTTTCCCATCCATCCTTCCCCATCATTCCCACATCCTTCCTTCCCCATCCTTCCGCTCTGCAGGCTGATGAGTTCCAGCCCGTTGTGATTTGATGTAGCTCAGTTACCAAGGAGACAACGATCTGCAAAGGGGAACCTTTGTGGCATCCGGGGGAGGAGAATCGATGCACATCGCTCCGGGCTTGAGGATGGCCCCAAGCCCAGAGCTCAGGAGCAGGGAAGCAATTGTCCTGGTGCTTGTGAGCCACCCCAGGCAGGCTGCAGCCTAGAGACCTCCAAAATACCATTTGGAATGAGGTGAGTGTCTGTGGGATGAGGAAGGGTCCGTCTGTCCTTAAAGCCTGTCCTAAGCACCAGTTAGACAACTCAGCTGGGACACTGGAGATGAGAAATGGTCACTTTGTCTAACATCACCTACATCTCAATAAACTTGATGGGGAAATAAGGATCACCTCACAAAAGCCCCTTCAGCTGAGAAGAGCTGGAACTGAGGTTTCAATCACTCTGCTTTGATCAGATTAATTTTTTTAGAGTGGGGTAGAAAAGTTTGTCAACCTCCTGCTGGTGTCCTGGCCTTCCTTTTTCCTTATCCTCCACAAACCAAGGAATTGTCACCCTGCCATTTGCCTAAACTCAGGTGGGGTTTGCAGGTGCAGTAGGAAGGGGAGGTTGTGTTGCATTGGAAGTCAAAAGAGACACATCTCTAAAAACAAGGATTGTGAAGGATAACAAACCCCCTTGGCTGGAGCAGTGCAGCTCTGGAGCAGTTCCTGACTGGTCCTGAGCAATCTGATCCAACATCATGTCCCTCTCCCTCCTTCCCAGCTGGAATTCTGAGACTGGGAAAGTCTCCTTCCAACCGGGATTTCCCCACCTGATGACCAAGCCATGACCATGAAGGATGAGTGAGGGAGCTCACAAACTAGAGAGAGATGGTTTAGTGAGTGTCTGCAGAACAGGGTTAAACCCAGGAACTCAGGGGACGATCCAGCAGCTGGGGAAGAGGGAAAATAGAACTCAGCTCTGTGTATTCTCCTCGCCCGGGGAAGGCTCTGTAGCTGAGTTGTCAGGTTTAATCCCTTCCCAACACATATCCAGCAAATAACTCCTTTGTTCCCTTTTAGGTTCAGCAGCTGAGGCAGTGACAGTCTCCAGCAAGGAATTCATGGGAAAGAGGGGAAGGCTCCTCCCATGCCAGCTTTGAGATGTTCTCTGCCTGAAGGAGGCTGTGAAAAAAGCACTTGAGATGTGGTGACCCCACAGCGAGCACCTGGGTTGGGAAAGACCTTAAAGACCATCTAATTCCACCTAAAGACAGTGTGATTCCAGCCCCCCTGGCATGGACAGGGGCACCTTCCACCAGCCCAGAGCCCCACCCAACCTGGGGAAATTTTTTATAATCCCAAACACCCACAAGACACAGGAATAAAGATGGAGGTGGCAGCTCCCTTACTGGTTTTGGAGAAGAAATTATTAAGGACGGACTGGGTAAGGATCAGGGGTGGGTTGAGTGGCTCCTGCCTAGGGATGGATGAGCCATTCCCAAAGTGGTTCTGGTTCTTGAGCCTTGATACAGCAAATTTAAAAGGTTGGTCATCAGTGTTACAGAACATTTCAGACTGCTCCGGGGACAGTCTTGTTCAGCCAGATTTTTGCATCCCCACCCCATTTGAGGAATAACAGGAGCTAATTTTGGAGGGGGAAGAGGGAACATGGAAAGCAGGCCTGCAGTTGTCATGACAGGGATCTGTAGGAATGATGCACATTTTCAGCTGTTATTGGTGCTGCTTGTGCATCAGTTCACAAAAACATCACTCAGGCTGGGGACAAGTGGGAAGAATAAGTCATTCCCTGTCTAGCAAGCCCTCCAACTCCCCCAGCCTGGAACACCCACAGGCCCTCCAGGCTACCCTGGGCTCCATCTGGACTGTGCTTTTCAGGTAGAAGCTCTAAGCCATTCCCCAAATCCCCAGCCAGCAGAGAATCATGGAATCCTAGCATGGTTTGGGTTAGAAGAGACCTTAATCTTGTTCCAACCCACCTGTCACCGTCCCAGGCTGCTCCAAGCTCTGTCCAGTCTGACTTTGGACACTTCCAAGGATGGGGGCGGGCACAGCTTTTCACCACCCTCACAGGGAAGAATTTCTTCCCAACATCCAATTTAAACCTTCTCTCCTTCATCTTAAGGCCATCCCCCTTGTCCTGTCGCTACTTGCCCTTAAACAAACAAATATCCTGAAACAACACCACTGGTGGGGGTGAAAAATCTACCAATGGAAGAGCTACTGAGATCTGAGAAGAACAAGAGCAATGAATAATATGAATTATTTTTTCCTGAACTGCATGGCTCACAGAGCAGCCACACAACACAGCTGTGCTGGAAGAAGGAATATAGAGGTTATTTTATCCAGCACTAAAGTGCAGCTGATTCTGACGTGGAACACCCCAGTCTCCAATTGACAGTGGTTTTGGGAAAGCCATGCTTCAGCAGTCGCTGCTCCAGAATTTTCATACCCCAGGCAGTCAGGATCTCCAGGCTGAAGATGCTTTTCCAGCACATCTGAGACAGGATCTCAGTCAGGAGCAGGAAAAATGAAACAAAACAAACACACAAAAAAACCCCCACAAAATCCAGTGACTGCAGAGCAGCAGAGCCAAGACCTCAGCATAGAGCAGAGCAAAGAGGTTTCACCAGGGCATTTGATGGTGAGAGTTCCCTAAAACTCTTTTTGTTAGAATATCCAAGTTGTTTCCTGACCAAAAGACAATTTTTTCATGGAAGCATCTGGGTTTTTCTATGTTTCTAAATAAAAGAGGGAAACTATTTTACCAGAACTCGATGTTCTGTGTGGGACATTCCTGCTAGACCCATTTTGAGGGGGAGCAGGAAGACAAGAACTGGAAGTGTGTCACTGCTGGGGGAGTTAGGATGAGATTCTTAATGGGTCTGGCGAAATAAAAGGACAGGAAATTTAAGACAAAACTTTTCAAGTGGGTGAAAATGTGAAAATGTCCTCTCATGTCTAATTAGGAATTAGTAGAAGGTTCAAAAGGAAATGAAAGAACTGTGATGTGAATCATAGAATGAAAGTTCTGTGATGTGAATCATAGAATCATGGAATGGCTTGGGCTGAAGGGACCTTAAAGATCATCCCATTTGGGTTGGAAAGAACTTTGATGATCATCTAATTCCAGCCCTCCTGCCATGGGCAGGGACACCTTCCACTGTCCCAGGCTGCTCCAATCCCCATCCAACCTGGCCTTGGACACTTCCAAGGATCCAGAGGCAGCCACAGCTTCTCTGGGAACCCTGTGCCCGGGCCTCACCATCCTCACAGGGAAGAATTTCTCCCAAATTTCCATCTGAGGCTCTGGGAAAAAAAAATAAATAAAAAAAGGAAAAGAAACATTTCTGTTCTTGCACTCAGGACTCCTGGGAATGGGTCAGTAAAAAGTCCAGCT
This sequence comes from Sialia sialis, assembly GCA_009812075.1. Taxonomy (NCBI): domain Eukaryota; kingdom Metazoa; phylum Chordata; class Aves; order Passeriformes; family Turdidae; genus Sialia; species Sialia sialis. The sequence goes on from VRYO01001463.1 coordinate 1,214,445, forward strand.
TGGGATACACCCCAAGGCAGTGTGGCAGCAGAATTCTTTCCTGGTCCTCTTGCCCCCTGAAGATTTAGAGGTCTCTTCCACCAGTCCTGGATGGGAGTAGCCATTTCTGGATAGGTGGGAATTGCAAGGAAAGAAGGAAAAAGAAGGGAAAGGGAAGAAAGCAGCCCTGGCAGCAAGTGATAGGACAAGGCAAAATGAATTAGGGAAGGTTGAGGAAACAGGAAAAGTTCTTGACTGAAAAAGTGGTTGAACATTGGAACAGGCTGCCCTGGGATGTGGTGGAGTCACCATCCCTGGAGTGTGTAAAAACTGAGCAGACCTAGCACTTTGCCATCTGTTTTAGTGGGCAAGGTGGTGGTTGGTTGAAGGTTGGATTTGATGATCTTGGAGTCTTTTCCAGCCTCAATGATTCAATGATTCTGTGATTCTATGAAGGAGAAAAAGACACCAAAAATGAGAGAGAAAAAGATTGCTTTTTTTCTACTAAATCTCTGAAAACCTTAAAGATATTCAAATCCTTTATTCATGTGGGGAAACTGAGGCATTAAATTTCTTGCCCAAAGACCCACGAGCAGAGACCAGAAGTCTCTTTCCTCTGTTCTGATTGCTGTGAGACCAGGGATCCGTGATCCATGCTGCAGAGAGAGTCACTTGAAGGGTATAAAATCCATTCAGTCCTCCTCCTGGAAGGGGTTGGACACCACATCCCATCAGCAGTGCCCTTGGAGAGGCTGGATTTGCAGAGCCCTGGCTGCAGAGCTCAGCTCCTGCTGGCTGTGTCTGGAGCGAGAGCAGCATCCGCTCTGAAGATGAGCAGGAAAAAAAGTCAGCTGCTTCCTCCCCCCTGTCCCCTGCAGGTTGGGAGCAGGGATGGCTCTCCATGGATGTTCCCTGGGCTCCTGACCTCCTGATAATTATCCCACCAGGCCACATGAGAGAGCCAAGCCCCTTGGGGAGGAAGCAAAGCGGAGAGAACAACGCGCGCTCGCGGTTTCCCCGGATCCCAGAGAGAAACAAACCCGAGCAGCCAGTCCCTTCCCCGTGACCTGAGCTCACCCTGGGCCCAGGGAGCCTTATGGGCTGTGACACAGGAGCAGGCTGGCAGGAGGGGGCTGTGGCTCAAGGGGACACGGCGTAGGTTCAGAGCCATGGCGGGGGTCTGGGGATTCTTCCTGCTGCCGTGATTCAAAGTGACAAACTCATTCCTTCTGCAGCACGGCTGTGTTTAACCAAATGGCAACTGCTGTCCTGGGCTGAGATGTGGCATTTGGGAGGGCAGAGCTGTCTCTCCCAGAGAGGCCCCACAACCACACTGACCTAAGTTGGTCGTGGTAAATGTTCCATCCCTCCCTGCTGTCCCCAGACTTTATGGGGTGACCCCAAAGGTGAATGCAGAGCTTCAGACATGGCTTTAATCCTTTAACCCAGCATCCCAGACCCTTTTTTATCCATGCATCCACTGGAAATCACCCGGATCTGCAGAACTCTGCATCACCTGCCCTTTCCCTGTGTCTCCATGCTTTGGGGAACTGTGCCCTTAGGAACATGGAATGGTTTGGGTTGGAAAAGACCTTAAAGATCATCTCATTCCACTCCCTTCTGCTCAACCAGATTTCTCCAAGCCCTGTCCAACCTGGCTTTGGACACTCCCAGGGATGGGGCAGCCACAGCTTCTCTGGGCAACCTGTGCCAGGGCCTCACCACCCTCACAGAGAAGAAATTCATCCTCTGGAGCACTTATCATGATAGAAAGCCAGGTGTTCATCTCTAAATGCCCCCCAAATCCCAACTGCTTCCAGAAAGCTGATCCAGCTGGTCACAGACCGAGCATCCAGCTGCCAAATTCAGCTCCAGGTTTGGGGCCAGTTCGGTCTTGTTCATTCAGAAATCTGCTGAGCCCCAGAAAAACATCCTGGACAAACACCCTGCTCCATCCACACCCCCTGCTTCCAGCAGGATCCAGGGCATCCAACACTCAGCAACAGCAGCAAAACCCTTTCCTTTAATGCCCCAAGGTGGCCAAGAGCAGCACACCAGGGACAGATCTGAGCCCTGCAGGGAAGAAAACATCACTTTACTCTCCGAGAGAAGGGAGAGCTTTGCTTCCAGAGGAGCAAATGCCATCTGTTCCCATCGCCCACAGATCCGGCCACGCTGCGCGGCTGCGTCACCGCTCCGAGCACAAGGCAGCAGAGACAGCTCCAGCAGCAAGGAATGCTCAACCCTCCTCCGTCCTGCCAGGACAAAACCAGGCCTGGTGAATGCCAGCACACCTGAGCTGGCACCATGTAGGGCTGGCAGTGCCCAAAAGGTGCCCCCAGAAGTTGCTCCAAACCTCCCTGGTGATGCTGCATCCAAGCAAGGAAATCCGGGAAACTCAAGAGGGAGGAACACATTGGGAACACACTGGATTGCAAAGCAGAGGGAAGACAGCCAGGTTTGGCTCATTGCTTCTGGTCTTGGAGCACCCTGTTGTCACCAGGAAATCCCTTTCACACCCTCAGGAGGAGGCCTCCAGCAGCAAAAGAGCAGGGAAGCTCCTTTGGCATGGGAACCACCTCTAGCAGAGAGAGCTGGAGTGAAAGGGGCAGAGGAAAACCTGATTCCTGTGCTTCCTGCTCCAGCTGCAACCTGCTTTGTTCCGAGAGGGCTCCTGTATCCCTGCTTAATGATCCACTCTGCATTTACATTTAATTAGAGGAATGAAAGAGCCAATTAACAAGATCTACACTGAATGCAAGCAAAAGGGATGGCTGGTGACTCAGCTGCAGGGGCAGAGCCAAGGGCTGGGGTTTTGCAGGCAGCTTAACCAGACCTCAGGGCAGGAGGCACCGTCCTTGTGCCCCCTTCCTGACAGTTCAGGGCTTGCTCCATGCTTTGGGCCCCCTCACGGATCCAAATTCATCCCTATTTTTCTTTTCTGGAGCTGTTTTTCAGCTGGATTATGAGCAGAGTCACTCACCACACATAGCAATATTGCTGGTGCTGACGTGGAGGAGAGGACAAGACCTTGCTCAGAGAGAGGAGGGGAGGCCAAAGCACCTTTCTCAGAGCCAACCCAGGATGATTTTGGCTCACCTGGACCTCAGAAATGCACCAAAGGATACATCTCCCTGTGCACAGCTGCTGTGGGGGCTTTAACTTCCACCCCAGGCATTTATCCTGCATCACCCCTCCTGTGCCAGCACGGCTGCCTGTGGGTCCTCACAATCAACCCAAGTCAGTGAATAAAAAAACTTCTTTTTTTTTATTTTGTAAGCCACACCAGCTCCCCATGCAATGTTGCTGGTGGTGGCTGCTGAGGAAGGATTCCAGGAAGGAAGGAAGGAAGGAAGAAGAGGCCTGGTGCCTCTTGGGCTGTGTGAGCTGGTCCCAGCCCTTCCCGCAGTGTGAAAACCACATTTCAAGAGGCTGAAAATGCTTCCAGTGCTGGTCCAAACCCCATGAACAGAACCAGGTATGTCAGCACAAGCTCCACCCTTCTCACAGGGTTGGATTTTACTAATCCCAGGTGAGCAAACATCTCCTCTGTCCTGCTGTGAGCTAGAGCTCATCGCAGAGCCCAGCTCCAAATTAGAACAGGCACGGAAAGGTGTGGGTGAGGAAGATTCCAGAGGGCATCCCTGTAATGAGAGGTCAGGCTTGAAAAGAAGGGAGAACAAAAGGGTGGGGAAGGCAACCCCCAGGCAGGGCTTGAGGATGATCATGAAAAGGGGGCAGCAGGAAAATAACCTGAAGGTTTGCTGAGGGTGATGTGAGAGCAAATCTCAGCAACCGTGAAAGGGGAAACCTCCCAACGATTCAGACTTACTGAGAGCCTCTTTTCAATTTTAATTATTGATTTCTTTGTTTGCTTTAGTGCTGAGGAAAGATACAGCTTCAGCATTGGAGGAACAGGCCCAGTGGAATATCCCACACAGCGTGGAATATCCCACACTCTGGGATGCACGGGCTTTAGTAACATTCTGCCTGCAGTGCTCCAGATCCAGAAAAACCTCTTCTTGAAGGGGATGGAGAGGAATCAGCAAGGCCAGATGGCTTCAGGGCTGACCTTGGTACCCCTAAGGATAATAATTTCAGTTAGAGCCAGTGCAAGGCTACCCTCAAAGTGAGATTCATCCTCCACATCCACTACCCAGTTTCCCTGCTAAAGATCCTGATTCCTTCCCTCTGAGGCTTATTTTGGGATAGGTCAGGGCCTGCCCTCACACCCAGCACTCACCTCCAAAGAGCAGCAGCTCTTTGCTGGCTCAGAAGGGAGCTCACTGAGAAGTGAAGGTCTCCACTGGGGACAGCTGGAGTTACTCACTGTCTCACCTGGGATGTGAGAGCTGAGTTCCTCTGCTGCTCACAGTCAGAGCTGAGAGCCAGAGCTCGTGGCACAAAGAGATCAGCAAACCATTTACTGCACTGGGTGCCCCAGATACAGTAATGAGGGTTATGATCAAACTGAGCTCGGAGAATGGCACGTCCTGGGACACATGTGCTGGCAAATGAATCCCTGTCATTACCTGATCTGCCCAAATCTGAGCTTCCCTGCCTCTCACAGTGCTGTCACTAAAGATTTTTGAGTAGTGAGAAAGAATTTTCAGCCTGGACTCACTCCTCCTAATGGTCTCTCCAGCTCCTTTGTTGAAGCACCTCCAGCTGTGCTGATGCACCAGTGAGGAGTGTGGATCCATTATCAGAGAATAACCTTGACTTGCCCACCCTTGGCTCACATCCAGAGCAGCAGCAGATGCCCCAGCCACGACCAGAGCACAAACAAGAGCAGCCCAGAGTTTTCACCTCCACAAAGCACCACAGAGGTGACAGCACCTTCAGAAGATGGAGACTTTTTCCATGAGACAAATTATTATTAAGACCAACCCACTTTTGTCCTTGCTCATCTTGGTGTAAAAACAGAGCCTTTCAGGTCAGCTGAGGAGTGACCCCAACTTTGCACCTCGACAGCAAAGGATGAACTATGGTTCTTTCTTGATTTAGGCTGAAAAAATTCAGTATTAGGCAGACAGCAAATGGAGTAATCAGGGTGATGGATAGAGGCAACCTCAGGGCACAATGTATTTTATCACTGAAGCACTGAAAACCTACACTGGGCCACTAGAGATATTTCCTCTGTGACACCCACCTGCCTCTCTCAATGCTGGACATTCCCTCTCTTTCTAGAGTAAATGCCAGGGTGTCATCATTTGTGAGATGATTCTTTTTCTAAAGAAGTTACTCCCTGACCAGACTTTAATCATACCAAGCACTGGAGTATTTATTGACTATCACAACTATTTCCATCCAGTCTTGCTAAGAGCCATCATCACAGCTCAGGGAGTGCTGGTGCTCAGCACTGTGCATCTGTTTGCTAAAAAATGCCAATTGCTCTCAAGATCTGAGTCAGAATAAAGGAAGAAAAGAATAGGAGGGTGAAAACCATGTGAAAAAATGCCTTGACTTCTTCAAGGTCATGGGCAGATGAAGGATCAGAGCTCAGACTCTCCTACAAGGTTCTGGACCAGCATCTTCAGACTCCTCCCATCACAAGACTAAGCTAAATTGGGTGCTGAGCCCATGTCACGCCGTACAGATGACACACTCCCAATATAAAACTAATTTCAGCATGCTGCACCATAAGAAAACACCCACATGGAAAGAAGTTTAAACTAACATTATTTTTCTTCTTTTTTTGGCAAGAATACATAAGTGGCAAGACCAGATGTTTCATGAATTCATGCATTCTATTGGCTTGTTTGCCTTTGATAAAAGCAAAAATCCTGAGCAGAAATGTGCCATCAATATTTGGGTTTTTTTAGCCCAGAAGTTTTGGGCAAGGTGGCTGGTCCAGGTTTTCCCTCTGTTTTATTTTTTTTAAAAACATCATCTAAAACAAAGCCAACAAATCCACTTTCCAGGTACAGCCAAAGATTTTCTCCAGCCCCAAACACTCACAGCCCAGAAGGGCCCTTGATAATGAGATCACAGAATGGTTTGAGTTGGGAAGAACCTTTTAAATCACCCAGTTCCACCCCCTGCTATGGGCAAGGACACCTTCCACCATCCCAGGTTGCTCCAAGTCCCATCCAACCTGGCCTTGGACACTTCCAAGGATAAGGAGTTCTCACCCTCTTGGAGCAACTTGTGCCAGGGCCTCACCACCCTTAAAACAAAGAATTTCATCCCAATATCTAATCTAAGCCCACCTTCCCCCAATTTAAGGCCATTCCTCCTCTTCCTGTCACTACAAGCTCTTGTGAAAAATCCCTCTTCATCTTTCCAGCTGGAATTTCCAGCTGGATAATTGCAGGTCTGCCTCCAACTCCACCTGTGCATCCTGTAGATGCAGCCCACTGACCTCTGAAGGGATCCATCCCTCCAAAATTCCCGTTTATTTATATCCTGCTCCACAATCCTAAGGAGCCCGTGGGCTGGGGATGCCCCTTTGGCTAAATGACCCATGGCTGTCATTTCTGTGTATCTTTCTAATGTTTGTTGAAGAAACATATTAAGCTTTTTATTCCTTAGTTCCCTTCAAGAACAAACAACAGGGGAAAAAAAAGTGTTGTGCCTCAGGCAGTCTTTTTTTATTACCTTATATAGAGTTCATGCAATAAAGTCCATTAATTAAAACATGAATATTTAAAACGGCTTTCAAGAATGGCAGCCTTATCTCACCAGAGGGAAGAAGAAATAAGGGGAGTGGGGGAAAAAAAGGGGGAAAAAAAGTGGTAAAACACAAGAAAGGCAGGAGATAGTTCATTTTGCCAGAGGAGCATTCAATTATTTAATTGCTGAATTAATGCTTTGTCCCCAGGTGACACTGGATGTTCATTTGCAGCAGGAGGATCTGGATGGGAAAAGGTGGGGAGGGAAGGAGCGGGGGCGAAGGCGAATACTTGGAGTTTTAATTAAAATGTGAGGTAGACAAAGTTGTCATTTCTGTGAGTGCTGCCTTTCCAAGTGAGGGCTTCCTCAGTGGAATGGTCCTGGAAAGCAGAGCAGCCACAATTATCCACTGAGGATTGGACAGGGAGAGGCAGCTCAGCATCCCAGCACCCACCTTGGAGGCTCAAAACCACACCTGAGGCTCTTGGTGAAATGGGAAACAGCCCTAGGGTGGAGAATGGAGAGAGGAGTGGGAAACAGGGGAGCCAGGAGGAGATTTCAAACCCTGCACAGGTACCACACCTGAGCTGGGGTGTGGGGAAGGAGCCAAAAATCTCCAAAAGCACAACTCTCCAGTAAAAGCCCCCAAAAAGCAGTGTGAATGCTGCAGGGGTAGCTGCTGCAAGATCTCCCTTTGGTAAGCCACACCTCAGGGAGTGGAGAGAGCTTTTAGGAAGAGCTGGTGGTCCCTAGGAAGGGTTCAAACCACCAGTCAGGCACAAACTGTATTTAAAGCAGATCAGAAGCATTTTATGGAGCAGGAGGAGTCTGTGCAGTCTTTGCTGTGGAGGGTGGGGCAGAGGGATGCATGTCCCACGTTCTTTTGGGATTTGGGGACAGCTCTGAGTGCAACCTCAGAGCAAGTCCTTCCTTTGTCCCCTCAGAACACCAAACCGTGCAGGTTTTCCTTTCCCAGCAAATCACTCTGGGGAATCCCTCAGTGTGCTTTGGCTCTGGGGGGAGTAACAGAAATTCCACTTTTGTGGGAAGGATCCCACCATTATATCAAAGCCATCTCCTCCTGGAATGCACCAGGAGGCACAGAGAGGCCTCGTGGCTCATTTTGGGAGAAGCAGGGAAAGGCTGAAGGATGAGTCAGCCTCTTGTTCCTGCAGGTCCCCATGGATGCTCTCCCTTGAGGGGGAAGCAGCAGGTCCTGGATCTGTGTGGAGGGGGGGATTTGGGGATTCCCATGAGGGTCTCAGCACCAGGATTTGTTCATGGGTGGGTTGGAAGAGACCTGAGAAATCATTTAGTCCCGACACCCTGCCATGGGCAAGGACACCTTCCACCACCCCAGGTTGCTCCAAGCCCCATCCAACCTGGCCTTGAACTCTTCCAGGGATGGGGCAGCCACAGCTTCTCTGCAGAACTTGAGCCAGGGTCTCACCATCCTCACAGGGAAGAATTAATTCCTAATATCCAATCTAATCCTGCCCTGCTTAAACTTAGGACAGTTCCCCCTCGTCCTATCACTGCATGTTCTTTCAAAAAGTCCCTCTCCAGCTCTCCTGGAGCTCTTTAGGCACTGGAAGAGGCTCTGAGTTCTCTCTGGAGCCTTCTCTTCTCCAGGCTGGACATTCCCAGCTCTCCCAGCTTGTTCCACATTCCCCTGGGTGTGCACATCCATGCACCAGACCCAGCTGTGTGCCTCTGGCTCTCTGGACATGCACAAATGGAGATGTGCCCTGGGGAGCTCTCTGCTTCATCCATTCATCCCTCTTTTATTTATTTTATTTTCTTTCTGTGGTATTAAAAACATTTCTTTGAGTACCAACTGCCTGCCCTGGCTCACTGAGAGGAATTCTGATCCAGAGAGAAAAGATTCAAGACAAACACTCCTCCACAAACCTTTGAAGTCTCCAGACCCATTAATGGCATTTCTCCAAGGCCTTCTGCTCATCCAGCCCCTCTCCAGAGAGCAGGACACACTCCTGATGGTCACCCAGGACATACTGGAAACCCCAGATCTCCTTTTGTTCAGCTCCTGGGATTTTTGGCTTGCTTGTCATAGGTCCCAAAGCCAGAATAAGCCAAGGGGACGATGAGGGAGGTGTCTCAGGACACCTGATAAAACGCTGGCCCTGGTTTTCTTTCCAAGCAGAACCCCAAGGAAAGGGCATTTCTGGGTTTATCTGTCTGTTTTATACTACTTCAACCACTATTGGAGTGGAGTCTCACCCCCAAGGATGCTCAATCTATGAAGTTTCTGGTGAGTGTAAAATCAATCTGAGTGATTCCACTCACCCAAAAAATAGCCAATGCAGCAAATAACTGGTTTATCTGACCCACCATCCTGTCCAGGCCAGAAATGCTCCAGATGTCTTATGTTATGTCCAGAAAAAGTCCCAGGAGGGTGCTGATAGAAGGATAATCCAAAGGCATTGCTGGGAAATGAGAGTCATGAAGGATTTGGATATGAGCAGGAATGAGAAGAGCTGAGATTATCATAGGAGAGGAATACAGGACTTCACAAGGTAGGAAATTTCATCCCTCCCAGTAATCAGAGAGCTCTGCTTTTCAGCAGGGACAGCACCAAGCTGGGAGCCAATCCAGCCGGCTCAGGAGTGGGGATGGTTGGTCATGCTGTTCAAAGCCTTGGAAAATCTTCAGTTTTTAACCTGCCCTGAAGCAAGAAAAAGACAAAACTCACACCAAAAGCTCCAGTGAAAATAAGCTCAAACACAACACTGGGACAGGGACACCAGGAAAGGGATGGCACAGAGGGGACACTGCAGGATCTGCTGAGCCAGGAAAGCCATCCCTGCCTGGGATCCATCCTGGCTCTCCTCAGTGATTCCTGAGCTGCGCTGGGTTCATGGAGGCAGCTGTTTCAACTCCTCAGAAAGGCCTCCTGAGCTCCTCTGTGGCCCAAAATGACAAAAAGCAATCTCCTGAATGACTTCTCTATGGTTATCTGGGGATTCTCCTGGTCCCTGCATGTTTTCTTCTTCATCAAGTGCCCCCCCGCCAGCAACCCAGCCATTCTCCTGAGCAGCTCCTTTGCTGCCTTCCATTACAAACACCACTGATCTCAAGTCACAGCATCACTCAATGATCTTGGTTGATCCTAAAAAGGATGCTCAGAGGGCTGGAGCACCTCTCCTATGAAAACAGGCTGGGAGAGTTGGGGTTTGCCAGCCTGGAGAAGAGAAAGCTCCAGGGAGACCTGGCACAGATTGCCCAGAGAACTGGTGGATGCTCCATACCCTAGAAACATCCAAGGCCAGGTTGGATGGAAAAATCTGACCTAGTGGAAAGTGTCCCTGCCCGTGGCAGGGGATTGAAATGTAATGATGATGTCTGAGGTCCCTTCCAAACAAACAATTCCATGAGTCTATGAATTCCTGCCAAGCAGGACATTAAAATGAAAAATAAACAACTAAACCCAGCAAACTAAACAAAGGAGAAAGAAAAGGTATGAAAGGGAGAGGATTTTGTGGACAGAAATTGTCATCAGTCTGATAATTCTTTAACTGACCCCCGCTAATAGGGTAGAAAACAAGCATTGAATAAATCCAGTTGTGAACAGCAATCCTGGGATATCTCCTAGAGTGCTTTTCTCCTTGGCATCCAAAACTGGAATTCTGGTGCAAAAACCTCTCTAATCCAGGTCTGTAGTAATTATTTAGTCCCAGGTTAATAGGTAACAAGAGCAAACTGGTACCATTCAGCACTGCTTCCACCAAGCACAGCTGCCTGAGAATCGGTGGATGTGCCATCCCTGGAAGTGTTCATGGCCAGGCTGGATGGGGCTTGGAGCAACCTGGGATAGTGGAAAGTCCTTGCCCATGGAATGAGACACTTTGAAAGTCCTCTCCAAGCTAACCCTCTCTTATTCTGTTATCTTCATGAGCTGGAACTGTTCATGGGGAGTGGAGTCTGGAATCTCTCTGCAGCAGGACAATTTTGCCTGTGGATATATTCACATGCACAGCACCCCTGCCTTTCGGCCTGCTTGCCTCACAGGACACTAACTTTAAACCCATGAAGATCTGAGCCTACCTGAGCTGCTTCTTTGCCCACCTGAGCTCTGGGCTGGGCACTTTTGGAGGTCTAATAGCCAACCTGAACCTGTCCTGGTCATCCCCGTGGCACATGCCCTGAAGTGCCTTTCTTCCACACCTCTTCATCTGACCAGAGTTGGTAGGAGTGGGATTCTGTTGACAGTCTTGGTCACAAGTTTTGTCAAGTTATGGTGGGGAGATACCAAAACTAACCCTCAATTTCATCCAGCAGGCACTTGGGGTGCAGAGCTGCAGATGAAGTGCCCACAGATCACTGCACAGAGCCTTCCATGTGGGTGGGTTTAGTCTGGGAGAGCAGATTAAACAGGGGAATGTGGTGGAATCACCATTCCCCTTGTCCTAGCCCAGCCTCCAGTAGGTCCTGAAGCAGAATCTCTGTGTAGGTCCTTTTCTGATCAGTCTCAGGGGCCAAAACCCTGCATATCTTGGTCCTTCAAACTTCATATTCAGAAAAAGGGTCACAGCACCCCTGCTCCCAGCTGTTTCTCCTGTTTTCAGTGCCATACATTGAATTTCATCATCTTTCTCTGGTTTGGGTGCCTTCAACACAAATATATCCAAATTCCTGACCCATAACAAGTCAGCTTCCAAATCCCAAAATCCAAACTGGCACAGAACAGGGCATCCCCCTCTCCATCCAAGCAAGGCGAAAAAGCCAAGGACTTGCACCAGTAATTGTGTCCCTGCCTCGGGGCACCGGGAAGGATCAGACTCCTCAGTGCCCTAAAACAGCGGGGCAAAGCTGCCAGGGCAGCCCAATTTCTTCAGGAAGCTGGAGCTGCAGCTTTCACAGCCTCCAGGTTCCTTTTTTACAGCCTCTAAACACCGGGCAGATCCCAAGGCAGTGACTGTTTGTTTAATGGCATGGACCACTCCAGACCTATTGAGAGCATTCAGCTTAATGAGGTGTGTGGCAATTATCGCTCTATTGAAACTCCAGCCAGGGAACACAAAGAAATATATTTAAACTCAACAGATCTGCAATTCTGATGTGCTAAAGGACGTCCTTTCCCAGCCTGGCTGTCTCACCGTGCTGAAGGATAAAATATGGGATTTCAGTATCAGATTGTTGTCTGCAAGAAGAGAGTGTGCCAAAAGGAAATTCAGCGGCTGGAGGTGACATTGGCAGAGCCACTCTAGGGACAAACAGTTGCTGAGTCTGACCCGGGATGCTTGCTGAGAATCCCAAACCAGGTTTCTAACCTATTTATCCCAAACTTGCTCCATTATTGTCCTGGGGAATGTGGGACTTGAAGGAGATAAAGTCAACACCCACAGATGTTGTCAAAATTTCAGTTATTGTAAGAATAGGAAGATATGGGAAAAGAGATGAGTTACAGATGTGTTTGTGATGCTCTGGCAGTGTCACTAGACCTGCAGGGAAAATAGAAACTCTCCAACAACATTTTTAGTGTTGGAGAATCAAGGCATTACTTTATTCTGGCCAAGATGTACAAAAGAAATCCTTTCATCCACATATTGCGTGGGTTGTGCACAGAAAATAATTCCATCACACATGATCTTAAGTAGATTTTTCACATATTTTATACAGTCAGAACCCAGAGAAATTCATTGGTTCAATGTTCATTGGTCCCAAGTAGGGCAGTTCTTAGTATTTGGGTTCTAGGGAGAACCACACAAGTGAATCAAATACCTAAAAAAAATCTCTGTGGATCCAGTTCCTCTCATAAAAAGAAAGTTTTCAATTTTTCAGCCTGCTCCCATTTACCTAAATACATCAGATATTCAAGGTGGGTGCTGAAAAGGGCCAAATATTTAGGATAGGTGGTGAAAATAGACAGGAATGCCTGTGTACACTCCCCCTTTGAGGTATCAGCACCATCACCCTCATTTTCTGCAGTTCTAGATGGAAAACTACTCAGGAGACGTGATGATTTTGACTGTGATGTCAGTGTTTCCCTGCATCTCAATTTCACCTTGTACTCCCCTAAAAAACATTTTGTTGTGACTGCTATGGAACAAATAAGAGAGGATGTCAAAAACTTGAAAATCAAATAAATAAATAAAAGGAGAGAGAGAAAAAAAAAGGGAAACTGGAAAGCAGAGCCTTTCACCAGGCTGCCACTCATTAAATTACCTGTACAAGTCCCCATTGCAATAATGGGAGTAGTTGCCTGTGAAACTCCCTCGGCAACTGGATGTAAATTCCACCTTTACTCTCCCTGTGACCAGGACAGTGTTTTGAGCCGATAATTGCCAATGCTTCTGCATTGTGATCATGTCCACAAGCTGCTGGGTTCACAATGCAGCTGATCCCTCCCCAGCCCATCTCTGCACAGACACACACAGAGATGGATTTAGTGCTGAAAGCAGCAGAATTTTTGCCCTGTCACTTCACAGAGCTGCTGTGTGATCGTGCCTAATTCATCCTGAGATCCTGTGATGCACCAGGGGAAGTGTGGGCTGGACATCAGGAAGGGTTTGTTTGCTGAGAGAGTGGTCAAAAATCAGAACAGGCTTTTTTAGAGAGGTGGTTGATGTTCCATCCTTGCCAGTGCTAAAGAAGTACAGTAATTTCACGACTAAAGTTTTGATGGAAACACGGAAGTGCGTGTTACAATCCGGTACGCCTTATATATAGACAAAGTTTGGAGATTTGCCAACCCAGAAGTGTGAGCCCGTGAGCTGAGCTGAGCCGCAGCAGCCAGAAGTGC
>VRYO01001463.1:1228801-1280992 GCA_009812075.1 Sialia sialis
CTCTTTCTCTGCTGGCTGAATGTAAGCTGCTGAGAGTTAGCTGATCAATATCAGCAGTCTCATGTCCTGGTAAAACACCTACCAGAGACAAAAAGCAAGTTTACAAAATCCTATCCTGTTATCCATTCTATCCTGTTCCATCCTATCCTGTCCTGTTCCATCCCATTCCATTCCATGTGTAAAGTCTTTGATGATTACAGAGAACAGTGGGGCAGGCAAGGCTTGTACAGGTCACAGAGTTCTAAACTGAGCCAGAACCCCCCTTTCCAGCCCCAGGGAGGAGTTCCCCACATTTTCCTCATCCATAGAGTACCCTGTGACCACAGGCAAGAGGGACATTCCAGCAGGAGCTGCCCATATGGGCCCAGTGGGGATTCACTGCAGGTGACAAGGTGACCTCTTTGCCATGTGCCAGGCTCTGATCAACCTCCTCCTCCAGGAGCTGGGAAGGAGTACCAGGTCTTACTGTCAGCTGCTGAGATTTGGGGGATATCAGGTAAAAATTCCAATTATTTCAGCAGTTTACACAGGAAAACTTTACACATGAGGAGAAATCAGCTTCCTTGCCCTGTACTTTGCTGTTGATCTCTCACCACATCCAACCTCTGCTCTCAGGGATGTCCCGATCAGAAAACAGGGACAGGCACAGGTGGAGAAGCGAGGAGCTGGAATCCTGAGGGGCAATGGAAATGCGCTCACCCAAATCCCTTTGCCATTTGGTTGGCAAATCGAACACTGAGGCAAGACCAAAGCCAAGCACCTTTGTCTGCAAGCTCAGCTGCTCCAGCCAGGGGATTCTTGCTGGAGGAACAGTGCATGTGTCATAAGGAGCTGAAGATGTCAAGGAGAGGTTTGAGATCTGCCCCTGGGCAATTACTCACAGCTCTTTATCAATCTCTGGAGCTTTCATGACCACTAAAGTTCATCTTAAATGCAGGAAATGATTTATCAAGTTATTCCTGCCCTGGGAGAGGTTGGAGATTCGAGGGGAGGGGAGCTGTGCCATCCTGCAGCAGGGAGGGTGGGAATTGATTCATTTCTATGCCTCTAGTTCCTCTTCCACATCATGGACCCCATGCAGGAGCCACTCAGCCACAAATCCAGGCAGAAGCTCAGCCCTGCTGAGGAGACCAAAGCATGTTTTGACCAAAGAACACTCCAAGCCGGAAGCAAAACTTCCCAACAACAAGAAACGCTTGGAAGGTGTGTCCTGCAGTGAGGGATTTATGGAGTCCAGTCTACTTAATGCAGCAGAGGTCAAGAAAGAACTTATTCATGGACCTCTCCAAACAAAGATCAGGCACTCTGAGACATCTTAATCAAGGTGACAGAGGAGGAAAAGCACCTAAAAATGGAAGATGAAACACCACTAACAAAAGCGAAGTGATGAGCATGTGTGAGGAAGGGAGGTTTGATTTTGATTTTGTTCAGAGCAATGGGAACAGCAAAAGAATGGAAAAATTCAACAGCAAAGGCAGGAAAATCCCCAGTACTTCAGTCTAGTGTTATTGTGTTTCAGTTATCCACTCATTATAAAAAGCCCTCCAGCCCTGGAGCCACCTGATTTATCAAGAAGCAAATAATATATTTTGAGGGATATATTTTATCCTTGTTTTGCAGTCAGCATCCTGGATCCCTCCAAGGTGGGGACATGAAGAGCAGAAGGACGAGAGATTGATATTTATCTCTTTGGGCCACCAAAATGTGACAGCACTGCAATGGTCTTCCAGGAACAGCTCACACTGAGACAAGACTAATTAGACATTCATTAAGTGCCTAACTCAGCACAGCACTTGAGCACACATTTAACCTTCTCTCATTACAGGGTCACATCAGCATCCCTGTTAAAGCTCCAGCTCTGATTACAGAAGCCAGCTCACATTTGGGATGGTCACCAGGGCTTCCAGACCATGAAGAAACAATGCCCAGCATTTCAGAAGGTTTTCCCTGCCTCAGTCTCCTGCTCTTGCACCCCAAACCCATTCCAGGAACGTCAATTTGCATCCCAAAAAAGTGAGTTTACATCTAAACATCTGGACCTACAAACCTCTGTCTTCTTCCCACATTTCCTGAACTAACCAAGGGAGATCTGATAATGGCCAAAAATGGTTTCCATGTTCAATTGTCTTCTCCTGGAAAACATTTCCAGTTCAAGCTGCCAGAGATTTCAAAGCACGTCTTGCTGATCACCAGCACAAGCTCCATGTGCAGCAAGATCAAAATATCTGAGGGATAACCCGAGGGATTCTTCTGCAGCCCACCACTGCCTGCTGTGCCCTCTGCAATGTCTGTGTGGGACAGTGAGTGCAGAGAGAGCCTCATGAAACCTGGGAAGCAAATTTGGAGCAATTTCTCTTTCCTCCAGACACTGAAGAACAGATGCTATATATAAGACAAGGTCAATTTGGCAGAGTTTCTTTGTGAAACCCCTCAATAAATGATCATAAATTCCCCCGTGCACCTGAGCCAGGTGTAAAATCACTGGCCATGAGTGAAAACAGGCTGCCAGTTGTGTTTTCTTGAGAGTCCCTGTCATTCTGGAGCAACAGGATTCTCTAGGAGTGAAGCTTTTCACAGGAATCTCACCCACAGACCGTGAGCCAAAGCCCAGCTGCGTCCACTGCAACATCTCACTGTAGATTTGCACCCAGCCATTTGCTTTGGAAATACCCAAGGAATAAAAAGGCACATTAGGGAAAGCCAGATTTCATATTTCAGGAAAGTATCTGACAATTCATTGGTTTGAGTTGGAAGGGACCTCAAAGATCATCTCATTCCACCCCCCTGCCATGGGCAGGGAACCTTCCACATTCCTTCTTGTGTCTTTAAAGTCATCAGAGTAGATTAGTACAACTCACACATCTCCACTTGTTCCAAGATGAAAGTGTTAAGACAGGCCCAGAAACAACAAATGACTCAGAAAGCGGCAGGGAGGGAAAAATAGCAATGATAATAATAAAAAAAAAAAGAATAAAAAAGCTTGTTGGGAAAAAGAAAATGCTACAAATACAATCAGAACAGCAGTGATTGCAATAACCAGCATCAGCACTTGGAAATCAGGAACCCTATCAAAATATTCCACCCACAAAATGCTGTTAAGGGATTGCTGACTCCCTGTCCAAATTGGATCTCGCCTCCATCTTCCTGATCAAGCCTTTGCATAAATCAAAACAGACACAGTGACAGACAGAGCAGCACATGGAGAGCCTGGGCACCCTGCAAGCATCGTTTCTGTGTGGATGGCATCCCACCAGCCAAGACGATAATTCCCTGCCTTCAATATGGAGCAGATGTGAGCAGCCAGCAGAAAAATTATCTCTACTCTACAAATATTTGACACCCAAAAAGGATTTTGATTCAGCCACCCTTGAGCCTCTTTCATATTTACTTTGTGGGAACATTTGGGCACTCGAGCTGGACTAGGAGAGATCCCTACAAAAGCCAATATTAAGCTTGAATGCTTCAGGATTTGCTGAAAATCTTATTTCAAATTTCACCTTTGGATGCAGTGAGAAAGGTCACACTGCTTGGGTGGAATGCATAAATCACCCAATCAGCAAATTCCAGGCATGACACATGACTGAACTCCGAGGAGGCTCCTCAGGAGCTGCTCACACAGGAGAAAAGGGCATTGCAAGAAATAAAAAAACAAACAAAAAAAACCCCTAATCCAAATCTAGAGAGTCTTGTGCTCATGGCCAGGGAGGGAGGCACGACTGAAGAACAAATTTGCAGGATTTATCGCTCAGCTGTGCCTTCATGTATTGATTCACAGATCAGTGAGGAGCAAAATCTCCCCCAAAATACACTGACGACAGCACGAGTACCTGATCATATCCTAATCTCTCAGCTAATGCCAGGCTGCAGTCTGCAGGAAAATCACTCTGCACAGCCTGAATCTGTGCCTGGTCACCTCCTTCCTTCTGCAAAAGCAAATCCAGCCTCTTCCCCTCAACCCTGAGAATCCCACCCTCAACAGGGCTGAAAAGTGAATCCAAATTCCTGATCCAGACAGATTTCAACTGCCTGCTGGTGGCAGAGGACATTTCAGTCCAGCACCTGAAGATGAGACCTTGGGGTGAGGGTCAGGTCTGAGACTCACTGAACTGAGGCTCCATTCTCTATTTAGCATCACACCTCTGCTTTATGTAACCTGGGCTGGGAGCTGAGAATAAACACCTGGAGCTGACCTGGCACAGGCAGTGAGCAAAAGGCTTCACTTTTGGACCCCCTGAGTCCCTTCTGCTTGGCAGGGCCGTGTCAGGTCTCTGGAAGGAGCATTTCCCGCCCCAGCACAAAATCAGACTTCAGGATCATCCCACCTTGACACACAGCCCTTTTTGTCATGCCTCTCCCACCTCCCCTGTCCCTTTCCAGCCCACACCACACTCAAGACCACAATCAAAACCCAATTAAATATCTGAGCAATGAGCCCCAGCAAAGGCACCAAGTAACCCCATGGAAGCAGCGTGATGAATTTCCTTCCTGAAAGCCTCCAGAAGGAAAATGAGGCTGGGAACAAAACCAGACTGCCTTCTGTTGCCATCCCCTTGAACCAGACCCAAGGATTAAGTTTTCCCTGGGAATTAAAAGTGGCTGATAGGGCTGCTGAGAGCAGCCCGCCTGGGGATGTAGCTTGGATCCTGCTTTTTCTAGGACATCTGTAATTATGTTGGAAAACTGCTCACCTTCAGGTAAGAAGCTCCCTCTCAAGCAGCTCGGAGGCTGCAGGAGTAAAACAAGCAACGAACAAGCCCCGAGAATTAATTGCGACAACTTGGGGAATATTTAGGGACAGCTGATTTGCAATTCCACTGGCAGGCTCATAAGGAGTTACCTGACCTGCCTGTCGATTGGGAAATGAGGATTTTCATGCCAGGCATCCACAGATACAGACACAGAGGTGACAGGGACAGTGTGAGACCCATGAGAGGAGAGCCCAACCATCCCTCCCTCGCCAACACCCCCAGCCAACCCTGCACTCACCCAGGAACTCCGCTCCGTTGCTGTCCTTGGGGCTGCTCACGCAGTTCTCCAGGTAAATCCCATCCTTGTAGCAATCCTCCTTCTTCCTGGTGAACCCCAGGATCTCGCTGGCCTGATCCAGGACCTCCCCTCCCGAGCAGGAGCAGGGGGTCTGCATGATGCCACACGGGTGGGAGCTGCTGCTGATGGCCAGGCAAGCATCCAGCCACTTGCAGAGCATCTGGCAGGCGGCTTTGCTGGGGTTCCTGTTGCCCACCACCAGGTATTCCACCGAGAAGTCCCTCTCCTGAGCCTTGGTGGGCTTCCACCGCATGGGCCAGGTGTCCACGCCCGGCGGGGCCGTCTGCTTCATCTGCAGGAATTGTTTGTTGGACTGGAGGAAGGCAAAGCGGGTGGAGCCATCGCAGAGCTTCAGCACATCGTCGAAGCTCTCCATGCCCAGGTAGGTGCGCGTGGACTCCAGGAAGGAGTCGAACTGGTAGGTGCGGATGTGCTGGTGCTCACATACGCCGGAGGGTTTGAGGATCTTCATGTACAAAGTGTACCTGCGAGGGTCGGGGTTCTGGATAATCCAAGAGCACAGAGAGGAGTTCAACGGGAAGACGGCGAAGGAGGAGAAATAACCAAAGAATTTCCCTTGGACCAAAGTGGTGCAGGGAGTTTGTGCCAGGTCCAGAGCGACCACGGTCCACACAAAGTAGAGTGGAGATACCAAAAGCAGGTTCAGGGCGGATCCAATGCTCCTCATCCTAGGTCTCTGGTCCTCTGGAACTCAAAGTAAATGTCAAGCAGGTGCCAGATCCTGGACATAACAGGGACCAGCTTAGAGGAAAAGCAGAGTTTAAGAGGCTCTGGATCCGAAATCAAGGCGATCCTCCCATGTCTGGATTTGAGCTCCCTCCTGTGGCCATAAACAACACCTGGAAAAAACAGGGAAGGGAAGGAGGAGGGGAGAGAAAGAGGAGAGATTTGGGATTTGGCGGTACTTTGTTGTTGTTTTTATTAACCCTTCACACGACTGAACCCGCAGCAGCCCCAGCACTTCTCACGGGGGAAGATGCAGCCCCACATCACCGTGCCCAGGTGAGGTGGGTTTGGGGTGTCCCCAGCCCGTGACTCCCCCGGGGCTGAGCACTGAGCCCAGCTCAGTGACCTGCTTTCCTTCCCAGTGCCCCCTGCCCATGCAGATCCCTCTGCTGAGCCGAGCAGAGCCTTGACTGCGAATTTGAACCATCTCCCCGAAGAAAACAGGCTTGGCATCTGGCTTAGGGAGTCTCCAGTTCTCTGCATCCCAAGGGAGCCAGGATGCTGGTCCAACACAGACACCTGGGGAGAGTGGGCTGGAGGTCAGCATGGCCAGATGGGCTCTGCCTCCTCTCTTCCTTCTGCCAGCATTTGTTTTTTAGCTGCTTAATGTCCCTCCTTTTCTCTCTCCCTTCCACCAAAACAGTGCAGGGAAAGGAGTTGTTGCTCAGGAACCCAGCTCTGGTGTAACCCTGAGGCCAGGCAAGATAATGGACGGAGCTGTACACCCAGTACAGGAGCAAAAAAAGGACAATGGAGCCAGATTCTGTCTTCCCACACCTACATCTCCTTTCACCCCTGAGTGCAGGACACCCCAAAGCCTGTGGTGCTGTAGCCAAGCTTAGAGCATCTGCAGAGGGTGAGAGGCCCCTGTGCCAGCCCCAGGACCTCCTTCACCCTCAAAACCCTTCATCCAAAGTAGAACCCACCCTGCAATGCCCTAAGGATGAATTCCCTGCAACCTTCTGTGTCACAGATTCCTCTTTCATCCCGGCTGCCCAAAATCCTGTTCTCCTTTTGCCAAAGAGGCTCCTCTGTGCTTCTGTAAATCTCCCTCTTTCTTACCCCAACCAAAGACTGTCCTATGGTCCCTTCCCTCCATCTCTTCTCTTTCCGGCAGAGATGGGGAAATAAGATCAGTAGTAGGACTTTCCTTATCTTGTACCCCTCCCACAATTGCCCACTCCCAGATTTGGGGAGGGGCTCTGTTAACAGCTGCAGGAGGGGCAAGTCCTCAAGAGTGTGGGGCAGAACATGCTCACTGCTTATCACATAACTGTGATATCTTTTCCCTCCCACTTCTTCATTTTTTTTCCTTCCTCCCCTCTCAGCTCATCCCAGGTAGAGAGAATCAGGCGTTTCCCCTTGGCTGAGGGAATCCTGACCCTGCAGCATTTGCTGCCTCCAAAACTTTTCTGCTGCCCCATTTCCAAAGGACAGAGGGGAGCCAGGGAGGAAGATTTCAGACAAACGCCACCATTTCGGGAGAATTTGCCGTTCATAGTGAAAAGCAAGTGCTCAGGGCCTCTGCATTGAAATGCAAACTTCCCAATTCCAGAGGGGCAAGCACTGCCCTGGGCTGAGACCTCCAAATAATTTAGATCATCTGGGATGTGTTTCCCATGATCAGGATGGCACTGCCAGGAGGGAATTATGGTGAGAGACTATTGAGAAGGGTATCTGCATCCAGGGAGGAGGGAAATCTCGTTTTCTTTGCAAACACTGACTCAGTGTCTGTGTCCCCAGCGCTGTCCCCAGCGCTGCCATCTCCCACCCCATGACAGGCTCTGCCTTCCCAGACTGCAAACAGAGCGAGCTTCCACCACAGCCATGCAAATCCACAGCAAATCCACAGCTAAACCCAGCCCCAGGAGAGACTGCACAACCAGAGATGAGAAGCACACAGACCATCCTGGGAGCTGGGAAGAGATGAGAAGCTAAATGCACCTCCACATTCACTCAGTTTCTCTCCCTGCTCTGTATCAAAGGCTTGTCTCTGCAGCTCCCTTCTTCTGCCAAAACATTTTCTTTTGGGCAGGAAAGGGTTAGGGAACTCAGAAGTCAGACCTGCTATTTGCAAGCTGTGTCTCATCCCAGCTTCAAATCGCTGCAGCCCCTGCCACCAGATTCTGAGTGTGTGTTAGACCTGACACTAATCAGCATGGAGTCCAAATGCATTTGGACTTAAATTTTTTACAATTCAGATCCCCACTCCTGGCTGGTTTGCAGTCTACAAAGCTCGACAGTGCAAATCTCCCCTTGCCAGGCTCCTGCCTGCCTCTGGGGCCGGAATTCAGGAGTGAAAAGGGATGAAAACCTGGTCTTCCTTGCAAAAAAATGAACAGGCATCTGCCAAACATAAATTTCCTGATTAGCAGGTAAGGTTGCCTAAATGGGACTGTGAATGCTTTAAATATCAGATTCAGAAAATGAAAGGCTCTTGCTTTATCTGAGACTCTGAAAGGGGATCTCTTAGGGCAGTACTGGAAAAGCTCATTCTGTTTGCAAATCCAGAGTCTACACGACCTTCACCCTGATGAGCCAGCCAGGGATCACAGAATTATGGAATTTATTGAGTTAAAAGGGATCATAGAATCACAGAGAGAGTTGGGTTGGAAGGGACCTTAAAGATCATTCTGTCCAACTCTCTCTCATGGGAAGGGACGCCCTCCACTATCCCAGGTTGCTCCAAGCCCCATCCAACCTGGCCTTGGACACTTCCAGGGATGGGGAATCCAGAATCTCTCTGTGCAGGGCCTCACCACCCTCTGAGTAAAGAATTTCCTCCCAAAATCCCATCTAACCCTGCCCTGTGTCTGGGGAAGCCAATCCCCCTTGTCCTGTCACTCCATGCTCTTGTAAATAGTATCCCCATCTTTCTTGTCATCCTAACCTCTGGTCCAGACCACAAACCTGCCTTTCCTGGTTGGAAGCAGGAGCCAGCAGTGCCTCCATAGCAACCAGATGATGAGGAGACCGGGTTTGTTTTGAAATCCAGTCCCTAATGGTGACTGCAGCGCCTGGGATTAAGCCCAGACTTCCTTCCCTCCACAAACTCAATTTTTCTCATGTTGACCACAGACCTGCTTCTGTCTGAGGGTGTGATGAGCACAAAACAAATTCCCCCTCACTGCCCCTGTCTGGAAAAGCACCATGAAAGCCAATAAACTTTAACCAAACCTGTTACAGTTGTTAATTCTCACAACTGATTTCCCCTCGGTGCAGTCCCATCTGGAAGGTTTCACCATAAGGAGCATAAACATATATTTTTCTTTCAACTAATCCCTGCTGAAGTGGGAATCTTTGCTCAGAGCAGGAGTGGATGGGCAAAGCCCCTTCCAGACCTGGATCTTTGTCTCAACAGGTGTTGGAGCTGGCAGGGAGGGAAGATTTAGCAGGGACCTGAGTGGCTGTTGCATGTCAGCAGAGATCCATCTCCTACATTTCCATCCCAAAACACCCCCAAGGGGGACGTATAACCACAGGCTACAGCCTGCAGCTGGGGAAGTGATATTAAATGAGTGAAAAAACAGATTATTGCAGTGTTGGGGGTCACATTTCTATGGCACACAGGCAAATTTACCCACATCCCCATGGTTTATTGCCACAGTCAGTGCTAAGGTAGCCTGGCTGTTTCTGCAATTCTGAGTGAATGAAGGCATGCTTTGACTCCAGCTTGGCTCCTCTAGCCTTTCCTTCCATCTCTGCCCAGAGCAAAGCCTGGGGACAGCTGGTGACACTGGAGCACCTTGGGCTGTCCTTTGCCTGCATTTCTGAAGGACAAACCACAAACTTTCTGTGGTAAAAAAAAAAAAAAATTCTGTTTTTTTATCCCAAGAAACCCACAGAAAGGGGCTGAAAAGTTTGGTGTGCATGGTCCTCCTGCCTTGGTTACCTTGTGCAGGTGTCAGGGGTGACAAAAAGCGGGATTATGAAGAGCTGTGAGCCACCAGCCAGGCTCCTGCACCCTCACACAACTGAGCACAGCCCTGGTAATTTTTTCTACCTCCTTGCTGAGCATTTGCCATCCCACTGTGGCATCCAGTGGATCAGAAATCCACTGGGACAGACCTTCATAGCTCACATCAAAACCAGGCAAGGACTAAATCACAGGTTGCACCTGGGCTGCCCAAAGGGTTTAGGCTTCCAGTTTGCACTAGTCCCAGTGAATTCTGGAGCCTGGAAGCCACAGAATCATCGAATTATTGAGGTTGGAAGAGATCTCCAAGGTCACCAAGTCCAAGCTTTGAGCACACACCACCGTGGTGGGCCCTGCCTTCCTGCAGGAATGATCCAGGTCTGAGGCTGGATTTTGCCACCACGCTGGTGTCCCTGCTGTATTCCTGCACAAATTCTGCGCACCCACAGCCATCCTGGGGAGCCAGGCAGTGTGGGATGTGTGAGCAGGGATCGGGGCATCCCTGATTTTAACCACAGCAGCCTTCACCCTCTGCCTGAACAGCACCAGTGGCTGATTCACCCCATCCCACCCAGATGGACACCCCCAAATTGGTGTGTCCAGTTCTGCAGCTGTGCCCAACCAGGGATTTCAGCTCTGCCTGCAGTGCTGCCATGTGCTGCTGCTTTCCCAAGTCCTCCCAGGAGGGAAGAGTGACATCCCTGGTGGAGCACCCAGCACCTTCCCTGGTTGTGCTGGTGACATTCCTGGAGCAGCAGCCTGGATGTGGCCAATGGAGGGCACTCTTAGACATGCACACAAACCCACAGGCACACAAACACTCCATGGAAAAGAAAATAAAAAAAAAAAAAAAGAATTAAAAAAATTTTTAAAAAGAGGGAAAAATAAATCCAGATGCCTGCAGAAAGGGCATCCTGCCCCACTGCTGCCCATGACCATTCCCAGCTCCCTCTCCCTGATCTGTTCCCACTGATTCAGCACTTCCAGCTCCCTCTTCTCTGTCCACAGCTCCAGATGTGCCTCTGTCCAAGCTTTACTTCCCTCTGCTTTTCCTTCTGCTGACCTTGGTGCATGGCTGACATCCCAGCAGGGTGAAACCCACTCTCATTAAGCTGTTCCTCCTTTCCTGGGGCTTCCCATTTCTCTGGAAGGAGGTCCCCAGATATCACATTAAATATCCCTTTTGCCTGAGGCAGAAAAGTGCCTGGCCCTGAAAGGCTTGTCCCTTGCCACTCTGAGCAAACACAGGGAAAGAGTTTGTTCTGTCCTCAGTCACAAAGAACTGTTAGCAGAGAGGAAAAAAAAAAAAAAAAAAAGCTGCAACAGCTTGGAAATTTTTGGGTTTTTTTTTTTTGTGAGGGAGCAAAGCAGAGTGGAAATGCCTGGAAAAACACGGTGGCATCTGTGAGCTGACAGCAGAGAGGAGTCCAGGAGGGCTCAGACCTGGCTGGTATTGGCTGCAGTGGCTCTGCTGGGCTGCAGGGAGAGGAGTTAACCCTGGAAGGCACCCAGGGAGCTTGGACAGGCTCTGGAGCACCACCTCTTCCATAAAATCAGTGCTCAAAATCAGGGTTTTTCCTTAGTATTGTCTCTTTTATGGTCCATTTTCCTTCCCTGGAAGTGTTCAAGGCCAGGTCAGAGGGCTTTGAGCAAGGGAGAAGTGTTCCTGCCCATGGCAGAAGGACTGCAATTAGATGATATTTAAATTCTCTTCCAACCCAAACAACTCCTTGATTTTCAAACCACAGATTTCTGCAGGGCCCCCTCGCTTCCTGGAATATTTGCTCCATCACTGCAGAGACTGATGTGCTACCTCCTGCCTCTCTCTGAGGCTCCTGAGAGCAGAAAAAGCCAAAATCTCACCTGCTTGCTGTGTTTATAAATTCCATATATATACACAGACCAGCGTACTTCATCCCGAATTTCTCCCAGCTCCAAGCAGGAAAGGTCTTAGGGGTAGGCCCAGAAGATTTGGAACAGCCTGCAGAGCAGCATTAACAGGGTGGGAAATGTTTGATTCTGATAGAAATCGGCCTGTGGGTCAGGATCCCGATCCTATTTCAACTTTCAAAGGCTGGAAGAGGGGATGTGGGGAAAGGGAGGGCTGGGAAATATCTGGAAATGGATCATCCAAGGGCTTTCAACCACGAGGAAACTACAAAACCCCTGAGCTTTGGTTGAACCCTCCCATCTGTGATCTCCTTCAGCACTGGCCAGATGAGGAGGCACAATCAGGGGGAGCCAGAGGCCAGATTTGAATCTTGGCCCCAGGATTTGTGCACACTGTCAGTGAAGCATCTCTGCCAATTCATGCTTCATCTTTCCCACCTGAAAAGATGGATGTGAGAAGCATCCTCTGCTTTCCTTTAGTGCTCCATGATCTGAAAAATTCCAGCAGAGTACTGGAGATGATGATTCATTTCCAACCAACCAGGATTTCGTCCCAAAAGGAGATTAAATTAAAGACTAAGGTGTCTATTCCAGATCTAACTATAGGTGGGCTCATGAATAAAGCTCTGAGGGTTTGGAAGGTCAGGCTCAGTTCCTGGCTCTGGATGACTTTTTTTTTTTTTTTCCAGTGAGTGGGATCAGGGGACAGCTGAGCACTAAGACTGGACCTCAAAATCTTGGATCCAGTCAAAATTGTGTAGGGAAAATCTTGGCCAAGCAGGAGGGCCAGCTGTGCTCCATCTGCTGCCAGATGTGGCTGACTGAGGGAAGGGGGCTCAGGGCTCTGCTGGCTCCCCACAGCCTCACCCAGGAGTTCTCTGTGCTCCTGCTGTCTTTTAAGCATCACCTCACCCCTATCCACACCTATTTTTGTCCTCAACTTTCCTCTGCATGGGTGCAAATTTTTTTGGCGTTGCTTGTTGGGAACCCTGGCAGGACGTGGAGTTTCTCAAGGATTTTGTAGGGGTGGCTTTGCTGTCCTTGCAGAGCAAAGCCAAGGAGCACGTGGGGGTTCTGGCAGAAGGTTTTGATGGAGGTCTCAAGGTTACATCTCACCCTGCCTCATTTTACCTCAGTTTAAGGAAAGCAGACTGAAATCCCAGTTAAGGTTACAGCAAGCCTACTGGGAATTCCCAGGCATTTTCTACCTCCCAGGGAATACACAATCCCTGTGATCATGGTAAAATCAGCTTTTCCCCCACGCCAGTATCACCCATACTCCCTGGTCTGACTCCCACCCATCCCCAGGAAATACCATGGATTCTACACCAGGAAATCCTAGAAAAATCCCAATTTCCCCCATTCCCTTATTCCTGCCTTCCAGTGCTCACAGCCAACCCTTTGGGGTCTTTTTCCCTACGTCACCACCCTGCTCCTGAGTGTGAGGATTACACAAGAGGGCCTCTGAGGGCAAGGTCACTCTACTGAGTGAACAGAAACGCTTCCATCGTTGCTCATTTGAGCTGGGAACTGGGATGGGATTGATTGGGACTTCAGCTGGAGGTTAAAAGCACTGGCATTAGCTGAGTGGGAACCCCCTGGGGACAGGAGGTATTTAGGGAGGGGCTGTGTGTGCATGAGGTTTGCACGGGGACATGTGCACAGGGATGTTTGGCAAAGCTAAAACTGGGCTGTGGGGTTCATGGGGTGACACTGCTCACTCCTGCATCCCACATCAGTCACATCCTCAGCTCCTTTTCTGGCCCCTGAGGACAAAAGCCTCGACTCAGTTCCTGTTCTGTGGCTAAATTACTTATTCCCAAAGCAGAACAGCCTTCCACAGGCTTTACTGCTCTCTCTGAGCTGTGCCCTAACATGGGGTGGGCATTTTTGGCTGGAGCAGAAACCTCACCAGGAAGTGTTCTGAGATGTGTGGGCAGTGATGTGTCAGAGTTTCAGGCCAAAATTTAGGGAGAAATTCTTTCCTGTGAGGGTGGGGAGGCCTGGCACAGGTTGCCCAGGGAAGTTGTGCATGTCCCATCCCTGGAATTGTCCAAGGCTCAATTGGACAGAGCTTAGAGCAGCCTGGGACAGCTGAAGGTGTCCCTGTCCATGACAGGGAGGTGGAACTCAATGATCTTTATGGTCCCTTCCAACCCAAGCTTTTCCTGCCCCTCGGCTGCCCAAAGGAAACCAAAGGAGACAAAGACCCAAACAGCTGATTTTGCAACCAGCCTGGGGCTAGGAGCTGCACAAGCTCAGGTCCTAGTGCTTCTCTCTGCACCAGGAAAGGAGATTTCCACTTTTCTGCTCTCCAGCTTGTACCTGCCTGGGGATGATCATCATCAGGGGATGACCAGAGACGTTTGACCAGCCCCAGTGTACAGAAAATTTAATGTGGGCTCTTCTTCTGGTTCCTTCCATGCCTTTGAATGACTGTGCCTCAGTTTCCCCCCTCCAGACAAACAATGTTTACATTCCCCCAGTGATGGGGATGAGTTTCCTAGGCAGCAGCTGGGAAAAGATGGAAAGACTGCATCAGAGTCCAATTTTACATCAACCCTGAAGGTGCACCATGCTGTTTTTGCATGCTGCTGTCTCAGCAAAGTTAAAAGTGGATTGGGAACATTTCCCCTTCTGACAACAGGAATTCAGCTTGCAATTTTAGGCATTCAGTTTCCAATGCCCAGTGAGGACGTCATTAAATTGAACACAGAAGTACCCTAAGATCCTATTGCTCAGATTTGCAATTTTCCAGCAATAGCAAGATGGAGATTCAGGCTGTGCCTACAAAAGACACTGAGAATACAGGTCCTTTCAGTAAAATCAGAACTGTGACCATCCCTGGCCTTACTTTCACTATCCACAGAGTGAGGACCACAAAAGAACTTGAATTCCAGGACTGCTTTAGCTATGGGAGAGATTCCATCTGTTTCCACAGGGTCTGAAATGAGGAACTTTGATGCTACACTAAAGTAGGCAAATGGGAACTTGCCAGAGCCATGGAGATGGCAGAAATTCCTGAACTTGAGCAGGGTGTGGAACCTTTCTACCAAACTGAGCACAGTCCCCTGAACGTGGAGAGAAACAGAAACAAAGCAAATCCCTCTGGAAGCCCCAGGTTTCCCTGGTTTGGGATCCAGCCATGACCTTGAAGCAGCAGAAGTCTGCACCCTGCACTTACAAAGCACAAGAATGATAATTTGTGTGCTCCTGCAGCACCTTATCCCCCAGGTCCTCGAGGGACAGAGGAGCAGCAGTGAATTAAGGCTCACTCCTCACTGGCCCCAAAGCCTGAGCATGAGCTGAAGGAAGTAGTTTTTCACACAGCTCATAATTCAGTCGGGGACCTCATTGCCACAGGATGCTGTGGAGGCTAAAGGCATAAAAGGGTGACAAAATGGATTAGGGGATCTCTTGAGGAGAGGCCAATCCATTGCTCTTGAGCAGGATGGTCAGGGTGCAGCTGCCAGTCTCAGAGTGGCTCTTTCTTTGCTTTTCCTTCAGCCTCTCATGGGTCATCCAGATGGATTTGGGCAATCTCCAGTTTCAATACAGACTGGGGGATGATGGATGAAGAGTAGCCCTGAGGAGGAGAAGGAGGATTTGGGAGGTTGAATTTGAACTGGCAGTGTGAGCTTGCAGCCCAGAAAAGCAACCAGATCCTGGGATGCTTCTAAAGAAGAGTGGCCAGCAAGGTGAGGAAGGTCATTCTGCCCCTCTGGGGAGACATCAGTGCTGGATCACTCAGCACAAGAAAGACATGGAGCTGGTGGAGTGGATGCAGAGGAGGGCATCCAGAGAATGATCTGAGGGCTGGAGAAGAAGAGTCTGCAGGCAGACATCACTGCAGCCTTTCAAAATATACAGAAGGCTTGTGAGAAAGAGAGAGAGATGCTTCTTACCAAGGCCTGTGGAAACAGGACAAGAGGCAGTGGCTTCAAACAGAAGGAAGGCAGGTACAGGTTGGATGTGAGGAAGGAATTTTTTTAAATGAGGGTGGTGAGGGCCTGGCAGAGGTTGCTCAGAGAAGCTACTCCATCCCTGGAAATATGTAAGGCCAGGTTAGGTGGGACTTTGAACATGGCAGAGGATTTGCAGCCAGAGGACCTTCAGACGCCCTTTCAAACCAAGTCCCACTCTGTTGCTGCCCATGGAAGCAGGGGAGTGGAGTAGATGATCTTTAAATATCCCTTCCAAACCATTGTGCTCTTTGATTCCATGATTCTATGTCTCACTCCTTCCCTAAATAACCATTCTTTCATTTACTCTAGAAAGCCACAAAAATTATGTTCACACTGCCAAACCATCTGCAGATCCTGAAACTAAAAAGAGTGCCACAAGTCACATCCCTGTTGTTAAAACCCCCTCCCAAAACTGGCCTGCTCCATCCTCCCTCTTCACTCTGTGGGAAAGCAGCCCTTGGGATGGATGGTGATCTGCCCTGACCTAAATTCTTCTAGAATGTCCTGCTCACCCCCAGGCAGGGCTGTGCCTGAGCTGACCATGTTGGACAGCCTGCTGTGCTCCCTGGAGCCTCCCCTTTTCCTCTCAGACCCCTGGGGCAGGAGCTGCCTTCTGGGCTGCCCTGTGACAAACCCTGGAATGCAGAGAGGCTGGCAGAGGGATGCAGTCACAGCACAGGCGTGCACAAGCTGGATTATTCCTCTCATCCCATCCATCAGTCTCATGACAAGCAGTTCAGGATTTGCATAAACGAGACAGATGCACTCTGTTCCCCTTCCCAGTCCTCTCTCCAGGAACCCTTGAGCAATGTGACGTGGGAGAGAGGATTGCTGGTGAGGGGCAGGCAGGGGGGTCATTGGGAGGCAAAGTTCTTCCTCTCTCCCCACTTTCTGTGGCTTTGTTCAATCATAGGAGATGATGGAGGACGTTAAGGAGTGATTTGTGCAGCACTGAGGATGTCCTGGGGTTGGTGAGCTGTCTGTGTGCAGCCTTGATGAAGATGAAGGGCTGGAGGAGAACGGTTTGTATTTATTCTGAGGAGGGCTTGGATGATGCTTCGTCACAGGGATGACAGCAGAATCTGGGATTTTTACATGCTCCTTTATTTGAATGAGTGTTTACTTCTGTCTCAGAGGACAGCAAAACAGGACTGAAGAGCTGGAGGGCAGCTGGAGGTCTGCAGGCAAGAGAGCTCAAATTTAGGTTACTACACAAGACCCAAGACCTTGGAGGGGAATTCAGCTACAAAGCCATGTGCTGGCAATTCTCCTTATCCAGAGAAAGATTTTGAGGCTCCTCCTCCTCCTTCCAGCCCAGCAGTGTTTAGAGAAACCTCAGGTGCTCCTGAGCAGCCCTGCAATGACAAACCCACCTGTGCAGCACAGGAACCTGCCTCAGTGAGCCAGGCAGTGTAGGAATGATGAGGAAGGTGCCGTGGGGTGAGGATTGGTGTCTTTTTTGCCCAGAGAACAGACTGACCCAGCACAGTGGGAAGCAGTGGAAGTCTCCCAGGACAATCCCTGGAGGGGCAGGGGCATCTCCACGTGGAGTGCCAGGCTGGAATCCAGCACAGGGTGCTTGGGAATGCAAGCCCTCACCTGGTGCCAGACACAATGAGCAGATGGCCCTCCTTTAGTTCCTGAAGAACAGGAATCCACATGCCAAATCAATGCTAATTTGCCCTTTTGCTGTCTGTCTCCACAGGCTCCGTCTCTGCTGCTGAAGGATGGGGCTGAGTTTTGGCTCAGGGAGCAGGCATGGCACAGCTTGTGGACACAGCCCAGCCCTCCTTCCCTCTGAGAGGGGCTGGCCTCATCCCACAGGGCTGCAGGAGAGTCCCTTGGCTCAGCCATCTGCCACGAGGTGTGTGCTGGCACTGCCTTGGGCCAAAGCTTCACCAGGGAGCAGGGGAGTAATTAAATGGTCTGGATGATCGCAGGACCACTCTCATTCCTGCCTGTAATCCCTCAGTTGTTTAGGGGGAGAGATGGAGCCTCAGAGGGAGAGCATGGACATGAACAGCAAAAGGGGTCACTGCAGGAACTGAGGGTGGGGGAGAACAGAGAATCACAAAATCATGGAGTGGTTTGTGTTGGAAAGGCCCTTAAAGACCATCCAGTTCCCACCCCTGCCATCGGTCCAACCTGCCACCCGACCAGGTTAATCCCTGTTCAGCTGGTCTGGAATCCCTACAGGAATGGGGAGCCTCTCTGGGCAGCCCCAGCTCTCTGATCTCCCTCTGGGGAGCAATTCCAGGGTCAGGTAAACTTTTGTATTGGAGCCACATTGATGGGAGAGCTTTTCCCTATTCCAGGATCAGGTAAACTTTTTCATTGGAGCCACATCGATGGGAGAGCTTTTCCCTATTCCAGGATCAGGTAAACTTTTGCATTGGAGCCACATCGATGGGAGAGCTTTTCCCTGTTCCAGGATCAGGTAAACTTTTTCATTGGAGCCACATCAATGGGAGAGCTTTTCCCTGTCTTACCCTTCTCTAAACATAAATCATCAACTTTTTGAGTAACTACGACCCCTGCCAGCACCAGCAGCAGATCAGAGCGCTCCCCTCAACCCTCAGCATTGCTGACCTAAGGAGGAAAGTGAGGAAAAGCATTAATACAATTTTTCGCTGTCAGGGCTGCCCTTTGGCAACTCACAAAAACCCAGCAAACATGGGTAGATCCTGGTTAGGCGAGCAGGAGCACAAAGTTTGCTGGCAGTGCTTTTCATGAGAACTGGATCCGTGCTTTTTCCCTCTCCCTCCTTCTCCTTTGCCTTTGCAAAGTGCGACAGCGTGGGGATGAATCGCCTGATTGTGCGCTCCTCTTTCCCCCAACAGCAGGGCTGGGGGATGGAAAAGGAGCCCAGCTGCCTCCTGTGGGCTGTTCTCTCTCCACCCACCAAGCACTTTAAATCAGACACAAATTAACACCAACTCCTGGCATCCTTTATTAGCCGGATTGGCTCAGCCTTGGTTTGCTTTGCTTCTATCTTCTATTTTAATATTTCATCTTTCCCCCCCCGCCAGCCCCACCTTCCTGAAGAGCACACCTAACAATAACAGCAGCGCACTGGAGAGCAGGGATGGCCCTTCAGCTTACAGGTAGTGTTGATATCTGGTTTTTCAAGCTTTAAACCACTCACTGTGCCCCAGTAGGGGACAGCAATCCCTCAAATGTCTCATATTTCTGGGATTTTTTTTCACCCAAACTGCTCTCAAAGCATCGTTCAGGGAGAAACCCCATGCACAGAACATGATGATCACCACCTTTAGGGTCCATTATTTGTCAGTTATCATCTGAGAAGGAAATTATGTAAGGTCTCTTCTCCAGCACAGGGAATTGGGGTAGCTGAAATCTGACTGCCTGATGTGGGACATGGTGCAGGTAAAACCCTGAGTCCTCTGTAGCTGCAAGGGATCACTGTCTCCAAAGGCTCCACAGTGGCTTAAACATAAAGAGATGCCCACACACCCCAGGGGAAGGTGGCAGCAACATGGTCACTGATCCTCATCATGGTGGGGCCACAGGATCAGAGTCTAGAGAAGAACCACCACTGGTGGAGACACACAAATGACTTCATGGTCACTTCAAAGATGGTCAGAGGGATGCAGTGCCTCTCCTCAAAGACAAGCTGAGACAGCTGGGGTTGTTCAGAGCAGTCAGAGAAGACAAAACTCTGGAGACACCTCAACACAGCATCCCAGTGCCTTAAGGGAGCTGATAAAAAGGAGGGAGAGGGAATTTTTACATGAGCAGATAGGGGCAGGACAAGGGTTTTAAACTGAAAAAGGACAGATTTAGATTAGAGATTAGGAAGAAGTTCTTCCCTGTGAGGGTGGTGAGGCCACAGAGAAGCTGTGGATGCCCCATCCCTGAAAGTGTCCAAAGCCAGGTTGGATGGGGCTTGGAGCAGCCTGGTCTAGTGGAAGGTGTCCCTGCTCATGGCAAGGGGTGGAACTTGATGATTTTGAAGGTCCCTTCCAACCCAAACCACTCCATGGTACTGTAATCCCAGGGCCCAGTCCCTCTTATACTCCTGTTTTTTTCAGTTCCCATCAGCAGTGTGCTTGATGGAGACAAGATGAGAAGAACAAATAATGGGTTTCCTACTGGAAGCACCATGGAATTGTCTGTCTCCTCCTGGCTGGCTGCTTGGCCACGTTTGCCAAGCCCCACACCATTCGGCAACTGTCAAACCTTTTGTGGATTTCCATCTCTGCAATATTCGTTTCTTAGCAACTCTGTTTGCTTTTAGCAAAAACAAAATGTCTCTGCCTGTGGCGTGCTATTTCGGGCAGAAATGGTGCTGTTTCAGGTCCATGGCAGTCAGAAGGGCCCTGGTGAAAATGGTCCTGTCTTCCCACTCACTCTTCAGAGCGCTGAGTGAAATTCTGATTTGTTTCCTGCGTTCCACCTGCTGCAGGGAAAGCGCAGCAATGCTGGGCACGGGCTGTGGCAAACAGCTCCCACTGCTACACTGCTGCTCCACAGCCCCTGCCATTCCTGGATCCTGGAGCAGATTGTGTAACCCAGGTGATGAAGGTACAAGGCAGCAGCAGATTTTACAGCAGAATAAAGTTCCAGCAAGAAAACACAGTTATGTGACCCCTGGGTACTTTATTGGGAATGTCCTTGCGCTTGCAAACTTTGACTGGATCCAGCTCTACCAGAAGATTCACCAGCACATCCTGAACAATGAACTTGGAGGGCTGACCTTGTGAAAGAGCTCAGCAACAATTTCTTCCTGGGACCAAGAGCAAGCAGCACACTGCCATTGCAGGATCCATGGTTTTTCATTTCTTTATTTTCATGTGATCACAGAAAGGTTTGGGTTGGAAGGGGTCTTCAAGATCATCTCATTCCACTCCCTGCCATGGGCAGGGACACTTTCCACCAGACCAGATTGCTCAGAGTTCCATCCAGCCTACCCTTGAACACTTCCAGGGATGAGGAATCCATCCTACTGCTTCATTCCCACCAAAATGTTACAAATCCAGTGTCTGTCAAGTGGAAACTGCAATGAGTGGTCAGCTCTTCTCAAAACCACTCTGCTAGGTAAGTTTTATCCTCCTTCATGAGTTTCCAGTAAGAGTAAAGACATATAAACTGACATTAAACAGCATCAGCACCTCTTGAGATTATGATTTAGGAGATCTGATCGATTGGAAACTAATTCCAATTAAAAACCAACCAGGCAGAAATGCTGCCTCACTTCACAGGCTTAAGAAGGAGCTGAATTAAATAAGATTCCAGAAAAACAAATGGGACTTGAAGGCATTTTGCATCAGTGTGGGGAGACAGATGAATGGAAAATGGGACTTTTAGAAGGTGAAGATCAGCTGTGCTTTAAATATAACTGCAGACACCAACTCTCCCACCCATCACAATCCCTCTAGTTTGCATTCTCAGTTTGAGCTGAGTTGAGCACATCACCCTGAACATACCCCACACCTCTGAATTCCTTGGAATATTTAGGACAGGATAGAGATCTCACCAACTCAGTCTGCTCTGGCATAAGGCTCCTTTCATTCTCCATTGCTCTGTGCCACAGGAACTGCTGACCCCCTGATGTTTGATTTGTAGCATATTATACACTTTGCAAGTGGCTCAAATGATGATGATTCTCAGTATGAATCCAAAAATCCCCAAAAGCTGGTTAAAAACCAGGCCAGACAAAGAGGGGAAAAGAATAAGACTTGAATTTTAAAGATATATCACTGGCAAAACTATAGATGCAGGATGAGAATAGAGGGAAGTAACTCAGCAGCTGCAGAGTTAATATCCTGAGGCCTCAGGAGGCCTCTGGGAATCAGTGAGGCTGGACATGGAACTCAAGTGGTGTGGGAACTTGTAGAGTTTGTGGCCATTTTCTCTGGAAATAAGGACCATCCATCTTTGATAGAGATCCATAGTTATTCACTGACTCCAAGAAGCCTCAGTGACGTCAGCAGGGCCAGGAATCCATCTCTTTATTCCTGAGCTGAATGCCTGCATATTGTTTTCATGCAGCTGTAAAGACCTCTTTTATGCATCTTCTTGATTTTTCTCTGGCTCATTCATCCTGATTCATCCTCCTCTGCTCGGAGCTCCTTGAATATCCTGCAAGAAGCCCACACACTCAGACACATTCTTGCCCGAGCCTACATCACTGTGTATTTGTCCAACTAATTTTCACTGAAATAAAGTTCCTGCCTTGCAAGATTGCCAAGAGCAATTGTTTTGGTGAATCATAAATACTGCAGAAAGCAAATGTTGGTTCAGGTTGTTTGTTTCTACCCTTGGCAGACCAAGCTCTAAGGGTGCACACATTCCTCAGGAAACTGAGATTTTAGTTCAGCAAATAAACAATGATGGCAATGGATATTCATTAGGAGAGTCCTACATTTGACTCTGGGAGATGAATCTGCAGAAAATCATGAACTTCTCCCTGCCGAGGATGACCAAACAGCCGCAGAAGAGTGGGAGTAAATACATGTGTACAACCTCACCCCTCTGCTCAGCATCCTCACCTTGCCTTCAAACCACGCTCTCCAGGCTGAGGAGTGACCCAGGAAGATCCTAGAGCCAGAAGGAGAAGATAAAGTAGATTGTGCCATTATAACTTGTGGGTTGAACCACAGTGGAGAGAGGTACTGTGCGTTTTATCTGAAGCTTTCTTAAGGAAAAGCACACAAGTTACCCAAGACTTGAGAAAATGGGGATTTTTTCAGTCCCACTTTAACCCATTGGGTTTTGATGTTTAAGATGTAGGCAGAACCACCTGGAAGATGACAGAGCCATAGGATGGTTTGGATTGGAAAGGACCTTAAGGATCATCTCACTGCAACACCCTGCCATGGACAGAATATCTTCCATTAAATACTCAGAACGAGTGATTTAATCTAAAAGACAGAGATGTAAATCTGAGCTGTCCCCTCAAGATTCCATGGTCTGTCTATGGGAAGAAATGGGAATCTGCAGCAGGGAATTTTCTGGGACAAAGCTGCCTGGTGCAAAGTGTCTGGGGCAGTCCCACACTGGCAAAGGAGCTTCCAGGGACACATTTTGGGATCACTGCTGTCCCCATGTCTTTGGGAAGGGCACAAGTTCCCATGGACAGATTCATCCATGGACAAACTCCTCAGCAGTGCTCAGTGAAGATAATTAATGGGAAGACAGAAACTGGACCTCAAATTAGGGATCCAGACCCCTTTCAGGACTAAGTGCCGGAAATGCTGTTGAGCCAGGATCCTTTTCTAGAGCTCAGTCTGGATCTGTTTCCTGATATCAATGGAAGATCTTTATCTTCTTTAGCAGATACTTATTACAAGTAAATTTTACTCTAAATGCTACTTTCATACAAATAATATATAAATGTAGCGCTGTCATATTTCATAATATGGTGACTGTAATTCCACTCCTGTTAAAGAGCAATTGCAGTGTAATTATGATAAGTGTGTTCTCTGACACGCTTTAATACCACAAATACAAATGCAACATAATTATACTCCATTACGATATATATTAATATTGCAATTTAATTTTGTGATAATGCAATAATGTAATTGGTAATTATAGGACATACTGCATGTATCAGTGCTCTACATATGTGCACACACATGCACACACCCCCTGTGTCTTGGAGAAAAAGTGGCTGAGTTGTTCGTGGTGTGGCTGAGAATAAATACTGTAAATGTCACTGCAGTGCTGTACATTCAATTCAGGTAGCACAGGGACACCAGAGAGCCAACACAAACCACTCACTCATGCAGTTAATGTTCTTATTATATCAACAGAAATAATTATTGATTGAGGAAAAAACCAAACCACAGTATAATTACATTTTAATTGCAATATAATTCTACTGTAATTACACTTTTTCTGTTATTTGGCTTGGCCAATAGCAATCAGGTTAGTGAGACATTGTTCTCATAATTTTAAAAGATTGTATTATTGTGTGATATTGCACAGCATCCCAAGAGAAGAGGTTTCAGCATTGATCAATTATTTCAACATAAACCTGGATTAGTGTTGGAAAATTAACAATAAAGAGCAACATTGCTGAGTAGCCCTCCTGAACCCTTCATGGTTCTGGTATTTCCAAACCACTGGCACACAAAAATCTGGAAAAAATACTGCATGGAAAGATGAGATGCCAGAAGATGGGATCTTACCCTCAGTTTAGAACCCTCTGACATCTTTTAAGGAGTCTGCTTGAAAAAGCCAAAGTGTTTAGAGTGGAAAACAATGATTATTCCATCTAATTCTACATTCTCTCTCCAAAATATCACTTGATTCAAGCCTGTCCAGGAAATGTGAGACAGAAGGTCATGGCTGCTGATCCCACTTTCCTCAAGATGCAATGCCATGAACATCCCTAGCTCCCTCCAAAGTAATTGATGGTGGAAATTCGTGTTCCAGAGAAGCTCTAAAGAGATTTTTTTTTTTTTTTTTTTACTTTTCTCAGAAACCAGAAAGGTCTGGGAGACCTCACAAGTGACAAGAGACAATTATCTAATCATCAACCTCAGAACATTTTTGTGCTCAAAGCATTGGCAAGAACAATTAGTGTCCTCCCTTTCTGCATTCCCCCTCTTATTTCCTATTCATTAAAAAAGTAATAAAAAAATCAAACTGAATGAAAAAGTTGGAGAAGGAATCCTGTCTGCCTCCCGGATACTTTGGATGATACAGTAGCCATGGCAACAAGCAGTACAACAGAACTCCTTTACCTTTGATTTTTCCTTTTTTGTCTTAATGTTTACAAGAAAAAAAAATTGAATTTTTGCTCCCAGTTCATCTCCCGTGCAGGCCAAGCAAAATGCTTTGTACAGTTTCTCATGAGGTTCTCCCTTTTTTTCATTATTTATATATGGACATGACCAAGCCCCAGCTGAAATCAGGCTGCCTATGAAGTTTTCATCCCTTGTTGTTAAACCCCCTGCCAAAAAAAAACCCCAAAAACAACAGGAAAGGAAGGTGGGAGGTGAGCTGGAGACATCCTGAACAGCACAACAGTTTAACACTGACTCATTCCCACGGCAAACCCCAGAGACCAAACGTTCTGGAGGGTCCCAGGAGGGATTAAACAGATTCACAGAGGCACAATCGATCCGTGGGTATAGAACAGGTCTTCTCAGACACAGCCCCAAATCAGAGAAGAATAATCATCCTTCAGTCAGTGACTGCTGGATGTAAGCAATGAGCATCAGAGATGGGATTACAGTAATTTCACAATTATAAGCCGCACCTTTTTCATTGAAGAATGCAGCCTACTCCAGTAGTGCGGTTTATATTCAGGTGCGGCTTATCTATGGACAAATTCCAGTGAAATACCAACCCGGAAGTGAGAGCCGGCCAGAGAGGGTGCCTGGGGCTGCCTTTAAAGGCTTCCCTGGTCTATGAAAACTGTTTGCAACTTGAGCACCTGACACCAAACCCCGCACTGGTGTGATCCTGTTACTAATTTGTTACTTTGTTACACATGGATCCTCGCTTTAAAAAAAAAAAAAAAAGGTGCGGCTTATAATGGGGTGCAGCTTATATATGGACAAATCCCGGTGTCTACCTGGCTACAGGGAGGTGCAGCTTATAATCAGGTGTGGCTTATAGTTGTGAAATTACTGTACTTTATACTCCCTCCTTTCTGCTTTATTTCTGCCATTGGCATCTGCCCAGAGAAGAGATGGAATCACCATCCCTGGTAAGGTTTAAAAAATGTGTAAATGTGGTGCTTGGGGGCATGGTTTAGTTGGTGACATGGCAGTGTTGGGTTAGTGGTCAGAATGAATGATCTCAGAGGTCTTTTCCAACCTAAGTAATTCCAGGATTCTGCACTGTTTTTACAAGCTCCATTGATCACTGGTCTCACCCAGCACTGCTGTTACAGATTTTGTGTTCAAAGTCACACCCAGCTTCAAACTTCCCACCTGTCCTGGAGAAGAGAGGTGTGGCAAGGTGAGGGATGATCCCAGGAGAGGATCTGAGCCAGAGAACCTGGATCAGCATTTGGCAAAGGCTCTGGAGTGGTCCCCAAGCTCAGGAAGGATCTCTGGTGAGATCCCTTGTCAGACAAATACCAAACTGTGCAGATCAGGGACTGCTCATCTGAGCTGTGTCTCCAGGGAATGGTTTGTGAATTATCATGGCATTCCAGGGAAACCTGAAGTGAGCACAGTGGCACAGGAGATGAGCTCAGAGCTGTGGCCGAGTGCCTGCCACTGCAGAGGTATTCAAGCCCCGTGTCTTGTGTGGGTTTCTTTTTTTAAAATGAGCTGAATTCAGGCCAAAGTTCCAAGCAGAAGTTCAGGGTGATGAGGCCATACCCCGCAGGCACCAGATTCACCCAGATCCTTTGAGAAAACAGGTTCTTCTTGACTGCTAGGAAAAGAACTGGAGGGGGTTTTTTTGTTAGTTTGTTCTGTGGATTGTTTTGTAGTGGATTTTTTTTTTTGCCAACAACCCTCACAGGAGACACTGACTGGAGTCTGGCTTTGACTTTTGCTCTTTTCTCACTTTGCCCAGCAATAACCCCATGGACACATAGAGCTGAAGAACTTTCACCCCTCCTTGCAGCTCCAGCCCTTCCTTCTCTCCTGGAGCAGGCAGGCAGACTGCAGCAGCTCGAGAGAGGGGCCAAGTGTTCTCATGCTGCTCCCCAGAGCCAGGAGACTGTGGCAGAGTCAGGCTCTGTGCTAGGGCTTGGGCTTGCAACCAACGCTGACACTGCATTGCAGCACTAGGAAAAGTGGGGAGGGAGGAAAAGTGATGCACACCCTGCAGGGAAAGCAGCAGAGGTGGGACCATCCTCCCCATCTCTGGTGGGAATCCTTTGTCCAGCAGGGCTGTGCCCCCATGGCACTTCATCACAAAAAATACACAGAGGGAAACCTAGCACTGACAGTTGAAAAAATAAAAAAAAAATAAATTAAAATAAAACCAAACTCCCAAATGTGTAAAGCATAAGCCTAGCTGAGCTGGCACTTCTGCTTCCTTCCACAGGCTAACTCATTACTTTATTGAGTGCTCTGGGATACTCGGAGTGTGAGGCTGTGCTCTTAAAAAATACACCACTGTCCTACAGTCAATTCCATTCGTGTTCAATAGAGAGCAGATCAGGCTGTTACAGAGCAAACCCTGCCAGAACCAATAACTGTACAAGCCATGGCGTTATGCTAAGATGCTGCTTCAATAAATTATCAGCTCAGAAAAGTCTGGATCTTTTAATACTCCCGAGATTTGTGACTGCGCAAACCTGTGTATGGATACAGATAAATGCAGTTAAACAGATTCAGCGGATGCTACTGGCTGAGGGTTCTCTGAGTAACGAGGAATGACACATTTAAAACACTAGCTTCAAATTGGGACTTACTGGCCCATCTCCAGAGATGGAAAGGAAGTCCATATTTTAGGAACACGGTAACTAAAGAAGGGGGAATCCTGCAGGTCAACCCCCAAACCGCTGTGTTTATGTCGAGAAAGATCTGTAAAGGATGATCCCAGTGGATCCCTGGGACTGCCAGGTCATGGTGAACACTGAAAACAATCTCCTGAAGAGGAAACCAAAGACTGGCTGGAAAGAGAGAGAAGATCTGGGAGGACCATTAACAAAATCTGGGGAAAATTTTTGTCATTGGGAGGGAAATTCCTTCAGTTGAATCCACTTGAAAAAGGGCTGGAGGAATGGGTGGAGAATAAGTCCACTGAGAAATAACACTGTGACTTCTGCCACCTCAGCACCTGGTTGACACTGAGGATGCAGTGCCATTCCTGGAACCTTCCTGGAGGTCTTGAGGAGTCCCTCAACATGGGGAGAGCTTTTTCCAAGAGTTTGGGTGGTCCTGGAAGGAGCCTCCTGGTCTCTTCCTGAGGGCCACACCCTGCCAAGCGTCCTGAGTTCCATCTCCTCATGAGCAGAGTTTCTTTTACTGAGACATCCCTGAGTCTCTGGTGACATTAAAAGTGGTCAGGTGGAATATGTCAGGTAATTTCTAACTAGTCTACAGGGATCCAACTTTCTTCTCAAAACTGGGGCAAAAATCTATTAAGAACTTCCTGTAAGACCTCTAGAGTGCTGGAACTGGCTACAGCATCCATTGTGTTTACTCTTCACTCACCCCATCCTTCCCCTTTTGAAACATCCAGAATATCTTTAGTGATCTAAAGGACCATGTATTTTACTGTTACATAACTAAAATACTCAAACAAGGCAGGGAATGAAGAAGGGGGACAGCAGCTACGAACAGTGGACTGAATTTTATGTCAAAGGAAAAAATCTAAAAAGTCACCTGCCCAAACATCAGCTCTACTTCTCTCCTTCTCTCAGTGGGCACCCAGCTGAACCAGAGCCTTGCCTCATTGCCTGGCTGATGAACTCTCAAAGTGTGCAGCCCCAAGCTGTTCTCTTCCAGGGAGTTTCCTTGTGTTGCTCTTCGCAGCCTGTGATTGGATACGAAGATTTTTTGGGATGCATTAGCACAGACGAAACTCTGCAGAGAGGGATTGTGTTGCACAGATGACACTCTGCAGAGAGGAATTGTGTTACAGTGTCTGCTGTGGGTGGACGTGAGTCCTTCCCTTCCCAGCTGACGTTGCTGTTCTTGTTCTGGAGTTCATAACAACATGACTCGGAGTATTTCCAGTTTGTCCCATAGACATAAACCCTAAAACAGTGATCTTTTCTTCCTTTTCAGTCTCCCTTGCCAGACTGAATTCCTGGGGTGGGGGCAGAAAGGGGAGCTCCAGTGGGGCAGAGGAATTGGATTCCCAGATCCCGAGCTTGGAACAGAATTTTCCATTGATAATGTTTGTAAAATGAAGCAATGCTGACATTTTAATAGTGGAGCTTGCATGAATTGTATTTCATTTTGCTTGTTGACTGGTTTCTTCCCAAGAACTCAGATTTACCAAAAATAAAGGCAGTTGCTTTTGCAGTGCTGGAAAAATTCAGGTTTCCCTTCCAGGAGAGCCTATTTACAGCAAGATCTGCTTTCTTGAGAAAGCTGAGATGGAACAGCTCAACTTCCCCATGTCCTGGAGAAATGCCATGATGGGATGTTGGCTTGGGGCAACTTGGAATGAAGAATGGTGAATTTCATTTCTAGAGGACTGGCTTGATTCCTGTTTGGACCAATGAGGGGAAAAAACAAGTTTCTGTTTGGATCAATCATGAAAAATAAGATGTCTCCTTTTCATGGCTGCCTGTTGGGTTTTGTGGTCCTTCCTGAATTTTTACCCAGGTTGGTGCTTGCACCTATGAGAATGCAATGCAAACAAATGCTAACGGCGCTACTGATTATTTTTTTCAGTGAAACTGAGAGATTTCTCCTCTGCCACCTGAGATCTGGTCTGAGAGACGCTGCTAGGGAAGGATGGATGGAGTCCAGTTTCTTTTTGCTTTCACTGTGTATTTTAATCTTTGCAGTTTTCAGTCCCACACCTTTTGCAGGCATGAAAATAAGCTTCCAAGCAAAGATCTTCTGCTGGTATAAACCAGAAAAACTCAATCCTATCAACAAAGAAATGTCATTTCAAAGTGACTCATTATTTTTTAACAAGGGACCAGAGAGAGAAAGTTTCTTTTCTTACAGTCAGATGATGTCTCTCTTTAGCAATTCAAGGAGTGAAGCTGGGGAAGTGTCTGGAGCACAGGTTTTATCAGGAGTGTCTGAGAGAGCTGGGATTGTTTAGTTTGGAGAAAAGGAGGCTCAGAAAGGACTTTCTTGCTCTCCCCCTGACAGGAGGGTGAAGCCAAGTGGGGGTCAGTCCCTTCTCCCAGGTAATAAGTGACAGAATGAGAAGAAATGGCCTCAAGTTGCTCCAGGGAAGGTTTAGATTGGCTATTAGGAAAAATTTCTTCACAGAAAGGGTTGTCAAGGTGCCAGGACAAGTGGCTGAGTCACCATCCCTGGAGGGATGGAAAAGACTGTGTAGATGTTGGGTTTAGAGACATTGTTTAGTGCTGGCCATGGCACTGCTGGGTTAATGGTCAAGACTTGATGGTTCTAAAGGTGTTTTCCAACCTAAAATGTATTTTGTT
This sequence comes from Sialia sialis, assembly GCA_009812075.1. NCBI lineage: Eukaryota > Metazoa > Chordata > Aves > Passeriformes > Turdidae > Sialia > Sialia sialis. Next base: position 1,258,386 of record VRYO01001463.1, read on the forward strand.
TTGCTGAAGGAACTAAAAATCCACCGCGCTCCAGCATCCTAGATAGCTTTTGATCCCTGAAAAAGAAACAGCCTGGCTTGACATTCTCACAACAGCAATGAACAAGGCAAAGAGTGCTCTGGAGGGTCCTGTCTCACACCCTCTGGGACTGAACAGCAGTGATTGCTCAGTGCAATAACCCTAAAAAAAGCGCTGGTCATTTTCCAAAAGCTAATGACAAGTTTGTTAGTTAATGGCCCAGATCAGAGCCAGAGGCGATTAATGATCTAACAAACCAGTCGATGAACTGGTAATGAAGACCAATTATGATCCCTATCAACAGCCCCTCACCAAAGAATCCCCTTTATTAGTATTTTCTACCCTCTGTAGAGGGTCTTGGACAAGCCAGGGGCTATTTCAGGAAATTGCTGGCTCCCTGGAAATCAATAACCAATCAACACCTGGAGCTTGTGCTGAAAAAAATGCCTATGCCAGAAAACAAACCCTCCAAGAAACATTTTACCTAGAAAATTAATGAACCCAACATTTAATGTGATTTGCCTTAGACTCAGCTGTTCAGCAGCTTGTTCAAGGGACTGGTTTTTTTCTTTGTTTAAATCCCTTGCTAAAAATGTACAATGTAGGGGAAAAGCACGTGGAAGTGGAAAACCATTTTCTAAGTGACCAGAATAAGCTCCTTTGCTGTGATAGAGCTAGGGAAGCAGAGTAAAGGTTCATCCAGAAGAGGCATCTATAATGTAGGGATGTTATTTTAGGAACTGGAGAGTTCACAACAAACTTCCCAGGTCCTTAAACAACCCTGGCTTGGGAGAACATTAAATCATAGATAACACACACACGGATCTACTCCATCTCCAGCCCATCTGGAGAGGGACTTTTGACAAGGGTGTGCAGTAATAGGACAAGGAGGACAAAAAAAATCTAGGAAAAGCTCTGTCACATCTAATTTGGATATCCAGCACCAATTAAAGCCAATGGCTGGGTTTTTTGTCCTGTAAATCCAGAAAAACATCCTACTTCCTTTCTTTGCCACAATTCCTCCTGTACCCCTACAGCAGGGGAAGTGGACTCCTGTCTCTATTGTATTTTTCTGCTGTCAGAAAAAAAAAAAAAAAAATTATTCTTAAACATTAGGTGTATCTTTATGTAAACTTCGAATTGACCTGGTCATTAAAAGCTGATTAAAAATATACTCTACCATAAAATCTTAATAAGAGACATTTATTTGGGGTGAACACATCTGTCCTATTTAGGATCTAGAATTGCTGATTCAGAGGCATTAGAGGAGACTCTTCCTTTTAGTATCCACCCAATTCCATCACCAGATAGCTTCTTTTGAGGACATCATATGGCAGCAGTGGGCAGTGACAGACTCTGCTCAAAAGGGAGTCAAAATATCACCCAGGAGATTTGGGAATTCTAGGAGGCAAGGGCTGGGGACCCCAGAGCTGGATTCTGTCCCAGCATAAGACATCTGCATTCTTTTACATTTTCTGTGGTGAAAGTATGAAGGGCTTTAACTCCAACAATCAGCACTTACACAAGATTTACTACTGGTTTTAATATTAACAGTGCTGGAGGCACAGAGGCAGGAAGAGTGGTACAAGCATGGGAGCCTTCAAGCAGTCAAGAGAGAATGGCAGCAGCCTCCTCCGAGTGATTTATCCCACCAGAGAGCTGAATCACTTCCAGGAGCAGATGATGGTGGTGGTTTCAAGGTCTGGGTTTGATCTCCTGCTTGTGCCACCAGGCTCTGGCTTTGGGGGAGCAGTGGGAGCAGTGCACTGGTGCAGTCTGCATTGATGGCAGCAGCCCAGCCCAGCTCCGAGTGCTCGAGCTGCACTGGTGTAAATCATCCCTCATCCCCCCACGATAATGTGAGTCACTGATCCTGGCACTTGCCTGTCTTGGCAGGTCTCCCAGAATCGTTGCATGGCTCTCAGCAGCCAGGGGATGCTTTCAATGGGATTTGTGGGTAGAGGGATATTGACTTCTCTATGCCTTGGTTTCCTCATTGGTGGAACAAAGCTAATAACCCTTACCCACTCCTTCAAATAAGAAAGGAAAACCTTATCAAAAAACTTAGCCAACTGTGGTTTATGCAATGCTTTGTGATCCTGTGGCAGAGAGAACTCTAGGAGAGAAAAGTCCTGTTATTCTGAATAGTTTCAAAAGTCTCTCCTCCACACTCTGTCGATTGGCTCACGCTGACTTAATATCTGAACTCAGCTGAGCATCTGCTCGCCCAGAATTAGCCCTGGGGATGGGAAACCCAATTCACATTCCACTTGCAACCTGCAAGGTGAGGCCCTGATCTTTTCCACCAGCTGGAGCTGGTTGGAGGGTATTGTCTTGTTTCCCTTTTTAAACGCTGAGCTGTCCTGCTAAGTCTGTCCCTACTTGTCTTGTTCCTTTGTTCCCTGATGATCTGTTTGATCTAATTCACTTTTCTTTTTCCACACATTTACAAGTTCTTTATAATACAGCACCTACTACAGCTGCCAAACTTTTTTTTTTTAATTTCAAGTTCCTCTCCCCCTCCACTTCATCTAATCTTTATTAATTAACTAGTTAATAATCATCAATTATTCTATAAATAAACAAGTGGCTGAGCAGCCTCTGTGCAGTGCTTTCCTCCTTCTGAGCAGCATGGTACCAAATTCTCCAATTCACTGTCCTTGCAGCAGCTATTTTCATAGAACAAAATTTGTACCCTGGAACAAACTTTTTGCTGTTGCCCAAGAACAGAACATTTCAAACACTTCGAGTACTGGAGAGCAGTATTAGGACTGCCATCAATCTTCTGGGCTTCAAGAAAATTAAAAAAACACAGCAGAGCTCCTCATTCCCATAGGCACCTTTCTAACACCCCAGTTTTTGGAAGAGGCCTGAAGAAATGCAGCCATCCATGCTGGGGCACTAAATTGGGATAGGGGACCATCAGCTTTTCTATTTCAGACCATGCTAACCCAGTGGGTCAAAAACTGGTCTTACTTCTACCAGAAGAAATGGGGAGGTGAAAGAAATTTTTGATGGGACTGATATTTCTCTTCAAAACAAGATAAAGGATTGTTGACTCAATTCTCAGGTTTGTGACTTCCTGCGTGCTCTTGGTTAAGTCACTTGGCTCTATGCCTTGGCTGCTCTGTAAAAATGCACTGTCAGTACCAAGTCTTCCTTAGAACATCTCAAGAAATGCTTTGGAGTCTCCCATGAAAGGATCTCCAATAGGGACTAGCTGTCTCCAGAAGGATCACACCAGATTCATGCAGGTGTGAGAGCTGAGGTGGTCTGTAAAATCACAAATGGGTCCGTGGGGTCACCTGGTGCCACCTCCCTGCTCCATCCCAGAGCACAATGCACAGGATCGTGTTCAGAGGGTTCTGGAATATCTCCAGGGAGGGAGACTCTGGATAATCTGTTCCAGTGAGTTGTCACCTGCACAATAAAGAAATTATCCTTGTGTTGAGGTGGAACCTCCTGGGATCAGTTCCTGCCTGTTCCTCTTGTCCCATTGCTGGCACCAGGAGCAGAGCCTGGCCCCTGCTCTGATCCCACACTGCCAGATGTTGATAAAGTGCCCTCTCAGCCATCTCCTCAAGGCTGAACAGGCCCACCCATCTCAGAACTGGCCCAACCCTCTCAGAAATTCCAGTGTTTTCTGTTATTTGCCCTCTGCATAACAACAGAGCCCTTGTGCTCTGTCACATAAACCCAGAGGTCCCCAATGCCACCAAGACCAGACCTATTACAGTCCATAAAGAGGGGAGCAAGGCAATTATACAGATGAGGCAAGTTTGAGGTTCACATTGTTGACATGGGCTCATGAGCCAGTGTTTGGCCCTGTGCACTGAGTCTTGGCTCATCCTCCTGTACCTATGGCTGAGGTACTCCCCAGAGTATCCAAAACTCTTCCCTGTCACTCCCTCCCCCCTTTCCACCATAGATCAGCCCTGTTCTGCCCAGGACTCAGTCCTCCCCCAACCAGCCCCTGAGATTAACAGCAAAATTCTGATTTTAGGAAAGAACATGTCAGAGCATTCATTTATTGCTCTTCCTCCCCAGAAGGAACCATTTACTCTTCTCTTCCTGAAACAGCTGGAGAAATTTTTCACCACTGTGCTGATGGAAGAAACGACTCTGCTTAATAGAAGCAGATAGAAAAAATATGAGGTCATTTGGTCACAAATGAAAAACTTGCCTAGTCTCATAGTTTAGTGCTGAGTTTGCCTGGCCCCTTTTATGATTAGATTATTACTTATTCACTTATTCGTCTATTTAATCATATCAAGGAAGAGTGCCCTACATGACCCTTCTGGGTACTTGCTGATTCCTTTGTTCTTTTATTCTGCTTTTAACTGAGATTATTTCCATACAGGTTCCTTTCATAATGAGCCTTGAATTATTGTACTTTATCATCCATAAGGTGCTTCTCTGGTTTGCTGGTGTGTCCCTATCTATCGGAGCTATTCCTGCAGGACACATTACTCTTAAATGACTCACAAGGATCAGCCATTCACAGAGTGCTGGATTTTAAGGATGGCTGGGCCCTTCTCTTTCTTAAACTCCTGAAAGGTGATGGCCTTAGCCATTGCATTGTTCCTGAGCTTCTGGCTGTCATAATGTGCTTTCAAAACTAACACAAACAAAATCCAAATGTACAAAGCTTGTCAGGGCACTAAGCACCAGAAGAATGTCTGAATGAATTATAATTTCAGATCTCTATTTTTTAAATTTTTTTTAAACTTTACCTCTGTTTCCTTAGCCAGAAATTTGGGGTTTTGTTGGTGTGGGATATTTTTAAGTAAAGATGACACTGGCTGTAAGAGAGAAGGAAATATGAAATTCTGCATAAGACATGCTGTCTTGTGAAGTTGTCCCTGTGAACAGGGACAATAATTTGTTTAAAAATTGACCCTGTGTTTTCTGGTTGCATCTACCTGGTTTCACTAAGAGTCTTTTCATGCAGGGAGGCTTCTTCTATCACAACACATCCATGAGACAGTAATATTATCACATTAAAGAGCACATAAGGAACTTGTTTCTGGCTGTATTTCTTACTTAGTAGCAGAGATAGAAGGAAAATTATAGGGTGCAGATTATCAGTTTTATTGCTCAGTCATTAGATCACATCCAACCATCACCCCAAAATGTGTTATGCTTTAATTCTATTTTTTGCTTATCTTTCCTCAGTGATGGGACTGCATTGGGTGATTTCTTGGGTTCCTTCTTAGCCTCACCCCCCCTGTATCAAGCTGGAAATTGAACTCTGCTTGTAAAATCAGAGGATTCTTTCAAAGCAGTGACAAATGCAAGTGACAAATTGTGACTCTGCAATGGCACTGATGCATCTCTTGCTAAGAAAAGATACAGTGGGTAGTCATAATTTCATCTTGATTTCATCTAGCTGACCAGTCAGGAGTACCCACTTCAATCCAAGCAATAGGAAGGACAAAGCTCAGAAAGATGACTCACATCCTGAGCCAAGGAAAATACAAAAATTTGCATGTTCAGCTTTGGTCTGGAGCACAGAATTTTGGACTGTCAGTCTTTTACATGACTGGCAGCTGAAAGCTGTGCCCTGGGACACAACCTGGGAAGAAAACATGATCCAAGAAATTCCAGGGAAGCAGGGAGGCTCTCAAAATGGAGTTGTCCTGCCTCACCTCGTGGGCCAAAGGTTACAACCATGAAGATTTCATGCAGCACAGGAGCTGTGACCTGCAGCAATCTGCGCCTGGTCTTGGAAGGTACAACACTGACTCTGAGAAAAAAGAGCTGGAAAATGTGCCAGGCACATAATTGGAATTCATGGCACTGAACTGCTGCAGGAGAGGCCTTGGAAAAGTTCACAGAATCACTGAGTGGTTTGGGTTGGAAAAGACCTTAAAAATCTTTATTCCCACCCCCTGCCATGGGCAGGGACACCTCCCACTAGACCAGGTCCAAGCCCAATCCAACCTGTCCTTGGACACTTCCAGGTGATTCCCATCAATTCACGGCTTTCATGGCATTGCATGAAACACGTGAGTCCCACACCCCCAAGATATTCTGTAGCGAAAACATCAGAGGCATGCCGCAGTGTTTGTTGGCACAAGAATGAGAAAACACACAAAGTGTGTGTGCAGCCATGATTTCAATTCCTCCACCCACAGTGATCCCACCAACCTACTCGGAGAAGATTCCTGAGCCCAACCTCCACAAAGTTTGGAATTCCAATCTCCTCTTCAAAGAGGAGTTGAAGAGGAGTTTAGTTGTCTCCATAAATTGAACGAGGATAGACCAGACTCCTCCAGCAGACATTTACTTAAGTCCCTCAAACATGGTTTACTTCCAAATTTAACTTTACAGGCTCTGAAACCAATGGATATAGACAGTAGGCACCCTAATTCCTAGTTTTATCTGTTTTCAAGGTGGATACTTCCATAAGAACAAGTTTTAATGCTCTCCAAATAGGCAGTAACAATCTAGAAAATGGAATCAGTGAAGAGTCACCACATGTGACTGACTCTCCAGATGGGCCACAGCAATGACTGCTCTGTCACTGCCCAATTGTGTGATTTCTGGATATTTGAGATGTACAAGAATTCCAGAAAGAGTTGGTGCTGCAATTCCAGCTGGAATTTTACTGGAAAACAAGCAGTGCATGCTCCCTGGTGTTTGAGCAATGCAGAAGACTGGCCAGCATGTTAGACAGAAAAATTCATCACAGTTTGTTATGCTGTGACCAAAAACTCCAAGAATCAAAGCAGTGAGGAAATGGAGGAGTTGACATAGGGAGATTACAGAGAGGGTCTTTAAATATAGCTGAAAGTTAAAAAAAAAGAGCACCCATGGATAGAAGAAAAAAAATAAATTCCTGTCCTTCATTGGCCAGACTCCCAGTGTGCAGGGAGATGTGATCAGGGACAGCGTTTCTCCTGAAAAATTGCAATTTTAATTCCTTCAGGAGGGTGGGGAATGAACTTGACTCTTTGAATTAAGTTCATTCATAGCACAGAATCAGAAACATCTTCACAAATAATACTCCTGTCATGCTGTGTTGTTGGTGAAGCCTGTGGGTTTTGGAGGGACTGGGAGCCAGGCAGTGGTTTAGACAAAAGCTGATCAGGATTCTGAGCAGCGATTAAAGGACGAGTTTATAGGAGAAGCTGGCAGATGATGAAAGGAAATTGTCAGGTGATGCAGTCACAAAAGGCAAACAAATAAAAACAAACTCAGTATTTCTTTCTGAAGGCAGAAGAATCACCATGTCTAAAAGGAAAGGGAAGGGAGTGTGGAGATGAAGGAGAGGAGACAAGATTGTGCTTCAAGTCTGAGCAGAGAAAAACCAAGTTTCAGACCCGACAACCCAGTGAAATAGTTTATTACTTCAGCTTTCTGCTATTTGTTGCTGTCTATTTATCTTATTTTATTAAAGTACTGAATCCATTTCTTTTGTGAAGTGTCCATTATAGAGAGTTAAAAATAACTTTTTAAGCCTCCTGTGATACAGATTGCAGCAGGAGCAATGAGTCAAAAAGAGAGCCATTTCTCATCTGCTGCTTCTATTTCCAAAAACCAATCATGTGCGTGTGCTAAGTTGGACTTAATAGGATCAGAGCAGAGATTGGGATCCTGCAAAGAAATGGGGTCACAAACACAAGCTTTCCAAAAACTGAGGTCTGAAATTATGTGTCTTACAAGGCCAAGTGCAAGTCCTGCAGTGGGCTGGAGCAAGTCCTGGTATCAATACAGGCTGGGGGATGAAGGGATTGTGAAGAACATAGGGATCTTGGTGGATGACAAATGAGACATGACCCAGCAGCCCAGAATGTCCACTGTATCCTGAGTTTCTGGGATTATCCTTCTCAGCACCACTCTGATGAGAGGAGAAGGCTCCAAGGAGATCCTACTGCCTAAAAGGGTAAGAAAGATGGGGAGAGACCTTTTGGTAGGACCTATAGTGATAAGACAATAATAAAGATTTTAAACTAAAAGGGGGAAGATTGAGGCCAAATAGAAGGAAGCAATTTTTTACCATGAGGATGGTGAAACGCGGGGCCAGGTTATTCAGAGATTTGGTAGATTCCACATCCCTGGAAACATTCAAGACAGGTTGGATGGGGCTCTGAACAATCAGATGTCCCCTTTCATGGCCTTTATGGGACATCTGGCCCAATCCAAGCTGTTCTGTGGCACCATTCACATATTCTGTTCTAGTTTGGGTGAACAGGTTTGTTATTATCATTAACCCCCTGCCAACACAACAAAGTGGGAGCAGCTCCTGATATTACCCCTAAACAGTGATATCCTCCCAGCTCACCCTCTCACCCTCTGTAACACGGCAGAAGAATAAAAAAAGCAGAAAAAATAGGACCAACATACCCAGTGGTGTACTACATTTAGTCATTGTGGGGGACACCAAATATCTCATCTCAGGTTTCTCTTGCTTGGGAAGTAAGAAGTGCAAAAAGAAAAACCCAGGATACAGGGATTTGTGGGGCTTAGAAAATGATCAGGGAATTGATCAGAGATGAATTAGCTTCTAGAATTAGAGCCTAGAATAATTAAGATATAGTAGAATTAGCATAATCCAGAATTAGATTCTAGAATAATCCTAGAAATTGAATTATTTTCACAGTTCTGGCAGTACTCCCACTAACCTTGCACTGAATTCTCCTCCTAACAGGGCAGGGCCTGCAAGATGGGCTCAGGAACAAGCAGGACCTGCCTTTTCTCTGGTGTTTAAGCATCATTGGCTGGTGTTCTTTGGCATAAAAGAGTGGAGATCTGCCTGGCAACCTCAGCTCTCAAGGAGCCCTTGCAAGTCAAAAATGAGTGTCCACCCCCTCCCACTGAAAGGACTCAGAGATGTTTTGTCCATGTTGCAGGCTTGGACATCAGACAGAGACATGGAACAAGTTTTTCAGGGTCCCACAGGGCTCCTAAAAGTTGTAGTTTCCTGCAGGTTAAACCAACCATTTCCTCAGGAGACACTTCCAACCCCTCTTTGGAGGATTTGTCTCTCTTTGCAAGCTCAAGGAATGAAAGAGTCTGAATGGAAAGGGCTGGGAATAAAGGGAAATAGGGAATACATCTCCATGCTCCTTTTGCACTTGAAATCTTCACTCACAGAATCTTAGAATTGCAGAACATCCTGAGATGAAAGGGACCCTCAAGAATCATCCAAGTCCACCTTGTGGCCCTGAACAGGACAGCCCCAAAATCTCACCATGCATCTATAATTACTTAGCCAATTAGTCCTACAACCAAAGAAATTAAATACATTGTAATATAAATATATGTACATATAAATGCATATATAAATATAGCTACATATATAAATGCATGAATGAATATGCATTATATGCAAATATATGTATTTTTATAAAAATACATTTATATATGCATATAAATACATTATATTGGTTTAGGAAAAAAAGATAAAGGCAACAGCTGCTGCTTCAAAAAGGGAAAATAAAAACCCTGGAACAAATTTCTCAGACTCCTGTAGGGCTCTCTTTTGCAGCAACTCTCCCAGGCACAAAAAGAAATTTTTCCTGCCCTGGGTAGAAGGGCATATCAGCCCTGCAGCTCCACTGTTACGTCATTTAATGCCTATTGCCTGGATTAATAGGCCTCTCAATTGAAAATACTTTTTGGAGCAGAACTTGGCTGCAGATGTTTTCCTTTCTGGGGAACTCCTACAGTGCTCTATAAAGCAGCAGATTAAATACTGATGGAGCAGTGCTGGGAAACAGCAATTGTGGCTGTGGTGATTGTTCATACTTATGCCTGGACATTAGAGCTTGGCATCTGAGTGAGAGAATATTAGTTGAGATGATGGGGTCGTGCTTTGGTGTACCCAGCCTCACATTTAGGAGGTATAAATAGAGCAGCAAACACCTTCACGGGGCTAAAGGTCCATTAATTATACTTTCTGTGACAGCCTGTAGTCTTGGTAGAGATAGATACACTGGTGATACATCCCAGCCTTGAAAATCCAGGTGCTCCTTGGATTTATGAACAGCAGAATGGTTACTGTTTAAACAAAACCATTTTAGGAGATTCAATCTATAATTGATCCTGTAATATATAATTTGGATCAGCATCGCTGCTTCTCATTCTCCTGAAGATACTCAGCAAAGTCTTATTTGTTTCTAAGAGTCTGGGTGAGAGGGTTTTGGAGAAAGAAATGCTATCCCATCTTTCTTCCCTTGCTCCTCATCCATAGCCATGGGAATCTTTGCAGCATTGGTCAAACACAGATTTTTGTGAAGCACAGAAAGCCCAGCTGGCAGCAGCTGAGTGTCCCCAAACCCTCCCACCCCAGGGACTGTCCAGTGCTATGTGACCCACAGGGGAGCAGCAGCATCCCCTGCTGATGCCAAGGCTGCAGTCAGCAGGAGCCGTGGCGTGGCAGGATGTTTACCAGAGCAAGTTATGCTGGATGCTGACCCTCCCTGAGGTCTTGCAGAGAGGCCAGGATCATTCTCCCTGGGATTCCTCTGATGTCTGTCCTTGCTTTCCTCTGCCCACCTTGACCAGGCACTTTGAATTGTTCATTCATTACCTGTGATGCGGCTGTACCTGGCTATTACAGTAATTTCACGATTATAAGCCGCACCTTTTTCACTGAAGAATCCAGCCTACCCCAGTAGTACAGCTTATATTCAGGTGCGGCTTATCTATGGACAAATCCCAGCAAAATGCCAACCTGGAAGTGAGAGCTGGCCAGGGAGGGCACCTGGGGCTGCCTTTAAAGGCTTCTCTGGTCTATGAAAACTGTTGCAACTTGAGCACCTGACACCAAACCCCATGCTGGTGCGATTCTGTTACTAACTCGTTACTTTGTCGCACATGGATCCTAGCTTTTAAACAAAAAAAATAAATTGCGGCTTATATTCAGGTGCGGCTTATAATTGCGAAATTACTGTACTTATCAGCATGAGGTCTCACAGCTATCAGCACAGGCTGGATTAGCAGGAATTTCCAGACATCCTTTTTGGTCTAGAAAGTCCTTCCCACTGCCATCTTTGTGTGCAGGCTGCCCAGAGATGTTCCACAACATCCTCCCCATCCCTGGAGGTATCCAAGGCCAGGCTGGATGGAGCGCTGAGCAGCTTGGTCTAATGGAGGGTGTCCCTGCACATGGCAGAGGGATGGAACAGGAAAATCTTGAATGAAGGTCCCCTCCAGCCCAAACAATTCCAGGATTCTATAATTGTATTTTCAATTACAGCCCAGAGTAATGCTCCAAAGGGATATCCAGTAAAGATTCTGACAAAGACTGGCCTGACACAGGTCACTCCTATTTTCTTGCAGCAACATCATGGAGTGGTGCTTAAAATACTGCAGCAGTCTGGTCCTGGGCAGTAACCTTGAACTCCCTGGGGACAGAAATGTACTGAGAGGCAGCCCCGTGTTTTGCCTCAAGCTGAGAGGGGGCAGAATCACAGAGTCAGTGATTTGGGCTGAGAAGGGACCTCAAAGATAATTTCATTCAATCCCCTCTGCCACCTACCGCTACACCAGGTTGCTCAGAGATCCATCCAGCCTGGCCTTGAAGAATTCCAGGAATGAAGCATCCACAGCTTCTCTGAGCAGAGAAGATGTTTTTTTATCTCTTCCAAACAACCTCCTGCATGGGAAGGTCACCAATCCGTATCTGCTGCCATCCTAGAAACAAGCACTTTGAGAGGAAGTTGCTGTCAAGGAGAGGAGAACAGTAGGAATCTGAGAGCAGATCTAATGCTAAACCCAGGCTTTCTAAAGCCTTATAAATGTCAGCCTTGTTTGTTTTCAAGTAGGTGGTGGGAATAGAGCAAAGGCTGCTCTGTGTTACTGCAGTCTGACTAATGCTGCCAGAGCCAGGCTGCTGAGCTGCTGATGAAAATGTAACTCAACAGGTCTGTGACACCTTTAAACACCTCTCCCTGCTTCCCTAGAGGAAACCTGGATCTCAGGTCCACAGGGACGATGTGAAACGGCAGCAGAGGCATCCCAGAGGGACGTGAAGCTAGAGGTTTGCAAGGGAAAGTAGCAGAGGGAAGTTGTGATGCTGTCTGGAAACAATTCCCAGGGTGTAGGAAGCTCGACTAAACAGCTTTTCCCTCTGTGTTCACTCCACTGAGGTCACCCACAAAAACCAGGAGCTCCTCTTGGTCACCCCCCTGCCAGCAGTGCCAGCCTGCTCCTCCTGGGAGCAGGAGATGTCAGGCTTTGAAGAGCATCACCAGGATAATAGCACGATTGCTGTTTTACTCCTAAATTATGCATCAGCCCCCCCAGCACACGCTCCCAGCAGGTGTCTGTCTCTGGGCTGTACAAGGCCGCTGTCAGCTCCACGCTTGTCACCAACCTGCAGCAGCCCAAGAGGGGATGGTCCCACCTCTCCTGGGTGCTCCCAGGCATTTTAAACATGAAGTTAGGTCAGCAAATTGAGAGCCATCACTGGTGGAGAAGTAGGGACCAGAACTGGTAACAACTGAAGGAAGGTGACCTCAGTGTGCTGTGGACAGGGGGTGGTCAGAACTTTTCAAACCAATCAGAGCAGTCTCATCTATTTTATATCATCATGTCCACCTGTTTTTTGAGACCAAAAGAAAGGGTTTCTTATTGCATATGTAGCTTTACTGAGTCTCTGTTGGGTTGTAGTCTAGCTCTGCCAGGATTATATTGGCTTTTCTGCAGCACAATCAATACAATTCTGCCCAGTTTAATTTATATTTTTTTGGTCAGGTGAGAAAGTGAGGACATCAAACAAAGAAGCTGAGCAGTGAAGTAGGATTGTCACAGTGCTTTTGTGCTGGCTCACTGAGTTCCATTTTTCGTGTGGATTATGACCTGTGGTCCCCTTACACAGCAGGGCTGTGCTGGTTCAAAGCACGGTGTGACTTACATGTGCCTCACTAGAAAAAAGGTCTTTTCTTATTGTGGTGCATTCACAGCTCTGGCACAAACCCACAAGTGCCCCATAAGTGGAAAGACAGGGCTGAAGCTGAACTTATCTCCAGGGAGGGAGCAGAACTGGAGAAGGGAATTCAGCAAGGCTCCTTTAATGTGGATGATGAATGCCTGACCTAAGGGGACTGACTGCAGCCAGTGACCTTTCTAACATCAAGACTCCCTGAATTATCCTGTGATCCTTGCAGAAAGGACCCTGGGATCTGTGATTCTAGATTCAAAATATCTATTAAGGCCATCTGCCCCAGGCCTGACCCTGTTTGCTTTCTGATCACCAATAGGTACCGTGGCCATTTCTGGAAGATGGGGAGCACTGCCCTTACACACAAAGCCCACGCAAAACCTCTTTCCAAACATCTAACCCACATTCATTTTTTCTTCCTCCTTGGACTCTCCTTTGAGTTCATCTTTCCAAAACACTGACCCAGTGACCCCATTCCCTCCCCCACCCCCCGGCCCTGCCCCCAGCAGGTCTCCAATTAAATCCAAAATTGCCTCTGCACAAAAGCAGCTCTGTCAGCCCCATTCAGAGAGGAACAAGTGGCCTGAATAGCTTTGGGCGCATTGGAAGCCGAGAAACAGTGTGGTCTTGTGTTAAAGTTGAATGGTGGCGAGGGGGGTGCTTGGAGGTTGAGGGGGAGCCTTGAATCAGTTAAAGTAATTATTGAGTCATTCAGGAGGCTGGGGATGGAGCAGGATTCTTCTCCAACAAAGCCCTGCAATAGACACATAAGGCATTTCACCCCTTAAGGATGCCTTGGGCAGAAAAGGAAAGTATCAGGTAGAGAGTAATTTGTACAAGTCAGAGCTATTGTGATGCTCTGGCCTCCCGTTCCTCTTTCCAGATGGTTGATCTTGGACCTTGCTCTTCTTTGCTTCTCTTTTCAATTCAGGGAGCCCAAAGGTCTGATTCGGTTCTTGTGGTGCAGGGGGGAAGAGCTGAGGGGATCCGATTGCTTTGTGTGTCCTGGAGTCCTCCCAGCAGTGACAGCCAGGGAAACACTGCCAGCATCATTGCACCCAAAGCCCTGTCATTTCCCTGACAGCTCGTACCAATCTGACAGCCTCCTGAGCAAACTACTCTGGGTGTAACCCAAACCCTAAAAACTGTCACCCATCAGCTCCGCAGGAACACCACATCTGTGGACGCGCCAGTGCCATCCATCAAAAACCAACCCACAGGGGACAGGGACAGAGGAGACAGACAGCGATTTAAAAGGCCAGGAGAGGAACTGTCCAGCAGCCCAAAAACAGCTTTCTAGAGGTTCCTCTGCTGCTGCAGGGCATCTGCATCTCTCCCAAAGCAAGCTGTGATTGAGGGGCAGCAAAACAGGCTCTGTTACTCTGTCACAGCCGCTGCTGGCTGCCTCTCTCTCTCCTCTCTCAGAATATCTCAAGACATTTTTGGACATAATTTTAGTGAGGAGACTCGTATTGATGCTGTACATGTCAGACCATATTATGCTTATCAATCAGAGAACACCGAAAGGACAAGATCTGTAGCAACAACTTAGTTCCTCTACTCATTCCAGGTCAGGGAAGACTGTCCAAGTGTTCTTTTTTTCAGTGTTTTGACTGTTCACACTGAAATGTGAGTCCTTAGTGAGTAGCCCACCTGAAATCCAATGCAATTTGGTTTTTTTTCCCCTCCTGAGAGATTAGGATTTCAAAATATTTATTAGTTATTTTCACTCATTCACTTTTTCTTTTTCCTTGGTGAATGTAATTATATTTTTCAATGTCACAAAAGGCAAGAAGAGCCATTTGGATGCTACACTGGCTGTTGCTATCAGCCAGAGCATTCACAGATTGCTGCTCCTGCTCCTTCTTGGGCAGTGTGTGACAGTCCTGCTGTCAGAAACACTCTTGTGTGAGGGTGAAAACCAGTGCACATTAACTCTCCTCCCTCCCAGAATCTGTTTTTCCTGCCAATGAAATATTCACTGTGTTTGTTACTATTTATTCACATTGCAGCAGTTTCCACAAGTGTGGGCCGCTCAACACAAACTATTCATCTCCCATGGACTGGGCTTGTCCAGCATGGAAAAGGCTGACAATAGAGATTAAGAAACCAGAATAATCAGTTATCTGCTGGAGGTTTCTCTCGAAAAAACTGAGCAAATACACACACACACACACACACATATATAAGAGCAGAGATTTTTAAGATTTTGACAAATTTTCTCTTTCTCTCCCTTTGGGCTACAAAGTCACAACTTTGCAGAGCTTTTCACTGGCAAATACCCTAAATATCACCTGCATGCTTTTCCTCCTAATTACCAGAGTCGATAATAACCTCATTAAAATTCAGGTTTCACAATGGTTTGGGTTGGAAGGGACCTTCAAGATCACTCAGTGTGGGTCCCATAGGACCAGGCTGCTCCAAGCCCCATCCAACCTGGCCTTGAACACCTGATCCATGCACACAGTGCTAGCAGGGAGCTGTTGAAGTCCAGGAATACTTAATCAGTCTATTTTTGCTTAGCTAGGACACGCTCACGTGTCTGAGATGCTTCCAAAGTGTGACATGATATAAAAAGGACTGACCCAGGTTTCCTTACAGCTCTGTGCTGTGCCAGTGCAGAAATTTCCATAGATTAATTCTGAAATTGTTTTCACTCCTGGAAACTCCCTCTTGCTCCCTGACACAATCTTGGGGCCCTTCTCCTGCTCCACCTTTTGTTGCCTGCCTCACTTTGCTCCTCAGGCTCATCTCTGCGGCTGGGGGTTGAGCTCTTCCCTCTCACAATAATTAAATGTTCTACTACAACCTGCTGAATCACGGTTTGGCACAGCCCAAGGCAGTGTCATCCCCCAGAAGATGCTCAGGGGATCCTTGCACGTGTGAATCTGTGACAGCCAAGTCTGACAGGGGACTTTTCATGGATCACCTTCCTCACCAGGAGCAGAGGCCACAGCAAAACCAGGTTTTTAGGCAAAGCATTTCCTGGTTCATCCTGTGATCAGAATTGCCAGGAATGACAGCACCGAGGCAGCAGATAAATCCGGGCTAAATCCACCAAAACCAGCAGCAGGGCTCAAGCTGAGCTCATCTGAAAGCAAAGGTGCTGCCTGCCATTCTTACAGCAGGCAATTAGCCATAGGCTGTTAATGACTTGGCTGGCCTTTGTGGGAACTGCTCCCAGGTGGGATCAGAGTCACTGGAGCCTGACTCATCGAAGCTGTCCTGACAGAAATATTTTGTAGCTCCAGCCCAGAAAAAGCCCATTACCTTGGAGCTGAGTTTGCAGTCACTACAGCTCTGGAATCTCTGCTACCAATCCTGCAGGTGCTTAAGCAGCTGTGAAAGAAGTGTCAGCTCCTGCTTGTGCCACCAAGCTGAAAGTCTGAGCGATTCCTTCCCTAAAAAAGCCTTGATCACTCCGTTCATTGCTTGTCTCTGGCACAGCAGAGGCAAAACAGGGTTCAAGTTTCATCAACTCAATGATTTTAGAGCTTGTTACTCTAAATGCATCATAGGTGTGGCCCTGAGTGTTTGTTAAGAACCTGATGGAACGTGGTAGAGTTTAAGCCGCAGCTTTTAAGCCCTTCCATTACACTTTAAAAGTCCTTCCTTTTACAGTCCTTTTCTCCGTGTCTATAAAGAGAAGGGCAGGTTTACAACATCCATCACAGTTAACGGGGTGAAATAGGGCAGGAGAGTTGATACTTCCAATTGTGCAGGAGCCAATTAAAGATTTTAAGCAGAACATTCAAGTCATGAGACACCACGCCATTGGAACCCATCCTGGAGCAGTTACCTTCTATTTTCCCAGCTTTATCCTCTCCCTGCTTGGCTCCAGGTCCATTTCCCTCCAGGCTGCTTTTCCCCTCCTATGAATTTGATATCAATTTGAAACATAGTTTTCGAGATTTGGAGAATAATCACAGAATCATGACTTAAGAAAAGACCTCTGTGATCATTGAGTGCAGAATTTGACCGAT
Organism: Sialia sialis; assembly: GCA_009812075.1. Lineage (NCBI taxonomy): Eukaryota > Metazoa > Chordata > Aves > Passeriformes > Turdidae > Sialia > Sialia sialis. Next base: position 1,275,279 of record VRYO01001463.1, read on the forward strand.
CCCCACCTTGTTAACCAGCCCAGAGCACTGAGTGCCAAATTCAGTTGTCCCTTGAACATTTCCAGGGTTGGTGACCCCACCACCTCCCTGGGCAGCCACTTCCAATGCCTGTTCACCCCTTCCATGAGGAAATATTTTCCTGATGCCAAACTAAATCATCCCCTTGAGGATACATCCTCTTGTCATGGAGAATGGCTTGAGTCTAAGAGGATGGAAAAAATAAAAATACTGTTTTTTTTTCTTTTTTTCTCCATTTCCAGAATTATTTCATGATTCTCTTGAAGTCATATACGAGGCGCAGAGGAAACAGGCAGAGTGGGCAGACCTTGTCAAGGTAAGTGAAATGCATTATGCCTCTACGAGGTACCAGCTGACTGTATCATTAGCGGCAATGGTAATAAAGAATGCAGCTCCCTCTCACCTGAAGGGGATTTGAGTCACTGACATTTTAATTAACAAGGTTCCCATCTCCCAGCATCAAGTCTGCAGCCTGCACAACTTCTCCTTGCTGGAATGGATGGAGATCAGATGTCCTTTGCCACAACGATTTCCTGACTCATGTCAGGAAAAGCCATACATGAAAAATGATGATCTTTCCCATTTTAAGAGCAAAAAATCCAGAGGAAGGAGTTTCAGAAAGCCGGCTGAGAGCAGCCAGTACACGAGTCACAAAGAATGGTCATCAAACCCGTGAGTTTATCAAAATATGCAAACCTGGAAATGAGTGGATGGGAAGTTTCAAGAGATGAAACTGGGTACAAAGCCTGTCACAAAAATCTGGTAAAGATCATGGGATTGTAAATTAGTCTAGGTCACAACTAAAAAGCTTTCTGAAGTCATTCTTCCAACACCAATGTTCTGTCACACAGGTGATTTTTTTTTTTTTTTTAATTCCCTGACATTCATGGAGATAAAAAATGGCACCAAAAATTAATTAATTCCAATTTTTTTTTTTGCTGCTCAGGACAAAAAATGATGCAAGGAGGAACTGGGAGGTGGCTGGAAGGAGGCCAATGAGAGAAGGAATGAAGATGGCTTTGGCTCTAATAGAAAAGTTATGGACAAAGAAAAGAGAGGACATGGATAATCCCACCATCCATGCTGGAAGATCCCAAAGATAGGTGAGATTTGAACAGATGCTACCAGGAAACCAAGCTAGTTCCAGCCCTTCTATCAACCTGGCTGGCACAACTACCAGCCAAGACCTCCACCCACCATTCCCATCAGTGCTCCATGGACAAAGCCTGGCATTGACTCATGATATGGAGCACAAACAGGAATTTAGGATGGAAATAAAATGTCTTTGTGTGTGGTGTGAGTTCTACACTGTGATAACGAATCACAGAAGGGGCAGATGCTTCTCTGTCATTGGAAAATGTGAAATTGGACTGGATCTCATTCTCCTCTTGGTCTGAGTTAGGGGACTTTCAGAAACTGCTGAGTGCAGCTCCCTGCTTTGCTCCACACAGATGGCAGATCATCATGCTCCCTCCTGGCTTTGGAATGCTTTTGTGGAGTGAGGCCTCGGGGGTGCTCTGTTCTCTGTGCTGCCCAGCAGCAAGGAGCACAAAACATCTTTAAAACCTTTTTTTGATATCTATTTGGTTAGGAAATCCCTTCATCTAGAAATGATCCCAGGTTAAATTCAGCAAAATTGCTTGAGCACCTTAAATTACTTTAGATCATAAAATCACAGAATGGTCTGGATTGGAAAAGACCTTAAAGCCCATCCAGTTCCAACCCCCCTGCCATGGGCAGGGACACCTTCCACTATCCCAGGTTGCTCCAAGCTCCATCCAGCCTGAACACGATGGAAACAAGGACGTGAGATCCCATCCTCCAAGCTCATGCATTTTGAAAGTCAGCCCATGCAGCCATATGACAGAAGTTGTCTTCTGCAGGCTCTCAGGGTGTTGATGAGATCTGAGATTGCCCTTTGCCTGCCTCCTGAGAGTCACAAAACCCATTTTTGACTCCAATATAAACCTGTACTGCTCTTTCATAACAACACATTTGCCTCTGGGTATTACCTTGTCTCGACACAATCCATTTTTAAACACCAAAGCTGCCAGTTGGCACAAGGTTGAATTGTGTGTCTGGAAACCAAATGGTTCTTTGAAAATCGACAAAATTGTATTTACAAGAGCAGTCACTCCATCAGCACTGTCAAATTAATTTTTCAGACATGATCTTTTTGATAAACTGCCTTTCTTTCCTCACCTTCTGGCACAAAGGTCACTTCTGAACTCTGTTTCATCATAGTTCATTTATAAATATAAAATATTTATAAGGATAACTTATCTGTTGTTTCCATAATGCCCTCCCCTAAAACTTGACTTCATCCACCCCGTTGGAAGGCACTGACCACCAGTTGGTTATTTGGATGCCTCTCTTTAAAGCACATTTTGCAAGTTCAGCTTCTCTTTGCAAATTTGACATAAGCAGCAAATCACATTTGATCTTTGAGGACCATTTTGATTTTTCAGGGGAAAAAAATGGGTTTTGTTATACATCAATATTATTTGGTTTTGAGGCACCACAAGGCAGTCTAAGCTCTTCAACAGAGATGAGGAGAGAATCCCATGTGGATTTTGGCAATGTCTTGTGTACCCACTGGTGGTGAGTGTGATTTATGGGGCCAAGACACTCTTGTGACCAGCTCCATTGACTTCCTGCACAAGAACATCACAGCCAAACATGCCCAAACACCTGGAACTCCTGATCCTTGAATGCTATCCATGGCCAAACCCATATTTTCTGTACAAAATCTCCCACAGAAAGCACAGGGAGGCAGAAGAGGAAGGTGGACTCAGACCAGTTTTGATGTGTTCTTTCCAAATTCATAAGCATGTGAAGGAGTCTGGTTTTCAAAACCACTTCTCTCTTTCATGTCTGAGGTCTATGTGTAAATAGAAACAGGATTGTGCACTGTTGGTGTAAGAGCAGGCAGAATAAGGGGAAAAAGAGTGAAGGCAAATAAATACAGTGATAAAACTTGTGTAAGTCCACAGGGCTATCACATCTATCCAGTGGCTCTTGCATGGAACTAAATAACTTGAAGGTGAGGTAGGACCTGTCTTTAAAAACCTCAGGCAGCTCAGACTTAAAACATTTTGAGCAATGGAAAATCTACCAATTCCCTTGGGAAGCTGCTGTGGCAGTTAATTAATTTTTGCTGTTAAAAATGTTTGCCGTGGTTCTAATTTGAATTTGTCTACATTGCTCCAAGGAAGGATTTCATCAAGACTGTTAGGAGCTCCTGGTACTTGCACTCCACCTTCGTAAGATCTTCTTCAAACACTTGATAAACATTAGAGAAACCTCACAACATCCCTGTGAGACACAAAAATGTAATTACCTTATCACATTCCATGGATGAGAACAAAGGGAGAGAGGAATTGAAATTCTACCCAGGCAAAGCTGAGAGGTGAATCCAGTGGGATTCCCAGGAATAAAAGCTGTCACCTCCATTCCCTGCTCCATGGCACTGCCTCCTGCACCCATGCTTGAGGGACAGTCTCAGTTATGTGTCCTTGACAACCCAAAAAGGGGGACCCTGAGCAGCTCCAGGAAGAGCTGAGGCCACCAGGAGCAGGAGGTTAGATCTGTCTTTTCTCTGTTCCTGGAATCTTGCACTGATCCACACAGGATCCCTTAATGTGGTGAACTTTGATAACAGGAGATACTTAATGGAGAGTCCAGCTTCTCCCCTCCAAAGCCAGCAAGGATTACAGAAGTTACTGTAAAAATACTGGCAATTTCCAAGATATCTCACTCAGGTTTGTGATTCCCTCAAATCCCTCATCCCTATTCCATGCCAACCACCCACTCAGTCAGTGACTGGCACTTTTTGTCTCCACAAGCATTTTCTCCACTGCTTAGCCTGCAATGTCACCCCCTCTTCTCAAATGGGATTATGTGACATGGTTGGCTTGATGACCTAGAAGGTCCCTTCCAGCTTTATGTTGTAGTAGAATATTGATGATTCTGCTAATTCAGAGCTGTCTGACCTCCACTCTGTACAGCCACAAGCAAGATGATCTCTCTCTCATTATAGCTGTCGTGTTCTCAAATAACCTGTTCATGCAAAATGCATGCACAGTTTTCTCCTTCTCCCTGCAGTACAGAGATTTCTCTCTACTCAAAAAAGAAAAAAAAAAATAAAAAAAATCCAGGGACTGCTCTGATTATCTTCTCTGTAAAGCATTTTGGAGATTATTTCCTTTTTATTCCAAAACCAGGGATATAACTATGAAATAAACAGAGTTCTTGGTGAGAAATAATTGGACTTAAAATCTGGAAGGAATCTAATGGGATTCATTTATCTCATATACCCCCCACCTCCCAGCTAATGCAAGCAAGGGCTCAATGAGCTGTCAGGGAAGGAAAGAGGCTGTTCCTGCTCCTGCAGATAAGGATGGCTCCTGCTTGCCTTCAAGAATGCACTTTCCTACCTGTCACCTTGGAAGCTCAACCAATTTATGCAATTCCAGATCCCTCTGTGCCCCAGAAGCCTCAGGAAATCACCTGGAGCTCTCCTTCAAGCGCTCACATACATTCTCAGAAGGGTGGAAGAGGTGAAAAGTGGAGCCCACCATACTGATGGTTCTGTGTCACCTCTGAGGACCAGCTACAAGGGATTTTCTTCAGCAAAAACTTTTTCTTTCCCAAAATCTCTGCCCCTTGTTAGACCTTGCAGGGAGATCTAAGAGGGAAAACGATGGACCAAACTCATAACCTGTGATGGGCAGAGTTGTGAGAGCTCTTCACTTTACCTAAATCTTGTAGGAAATGCATTCACAGAATTGTTACATGGAATTGATAATAATAACAATAGTAACAGATTTTTTTAAAGACTTGTCAGTAGATTTTAGGAATGTAAATTTTCTGCCTGACAGATTCAGGCCTTTACCCAAAGTTAGATCAAAAAAGAGATATCAGGGGAATCGGAATTAAAGATAGGGGTGAGTGTGGAAGGAAAATATCTTACCACCTCTAGCACACAGCAATATCAGATTGATTAATATTTCAGAATGGGCTGGAAGTTAGATTTAGTCTGACCAAGGACAACAACTATTTGCAATGATACAACAGACTGTAAATCTTGTGTCAGAGGCTGGACAACGGGTGATTTCTTCCCTGGAGCAGTGTTTTGCTGGCACTGGACTCCTGCTCATGCTAAAGCTCCATCTTGCAGGTAAAATAAGACCCTCATTTCCTTGCAACTTAATATCTGAAGTTTGGGAAAGATTTCCTCCTACAGCCTGGCCATCTGTCATCTTTCCTTAGTCTCTTCAGACTTCTAAAGATATCAGTAATTTTCCTCCCTGTCTGTCAATTTTATAGAAATGATACTGCCTTTGCATTTCTCTCCTGAACTATTTCTATAACATTATTGTGCTTCCTTTGTTGCATTTCCTGATTAATATTCTCATTAAAATCTCTTTTACAGGCAGCTCGGTGACATATTCTGATTTTTCTGGAGCTCAGTCCTTAAACATCTCCAGTTCCAAGCTCATGTCTAGTCAACATCTGCTGCTTGCCAATAGTCTAAAACCAGTTAAGTCTTGTACAAACTCAGAAATTTTGCAGATAGATCACTGGGAAATCTCAACGGAAACCCAACTGGGAAGCCACATGTCTTTTACAGATATTATTTTACCATGTGCATAAATTCTCATTCCATTGCAGGATGCAAGTCTTTTCTAAAGAGA
>VRYO01001463.1:1281992-1305363 GCA_009812075.1 Sialia sialis
AAAATCTTAGAAATTTAGTCCCTATTTTCTCAGAGTGGTGGAAGCCTCAGCTCTTCCTGTGCCCAGGGAGTTGGAACAACATTGGGAAGGTCTGCAGGGACCAACTGACTGATGGAGATGAACAATTTGCTTAAGTGAAAGGTCTTCTTAATTTCTTTCCAACCATGATCCAAGGGCAAAAGCCACTGAAGAACAACAGACTCTCTCAGTGAGACGTGCTGATCCACAGGGAAGCATCCAGCACAATATTTTGTTTTAGTGAAATATTTGGCATGTCCTGCAGTGATCAATGCCAGAGCTTTGGAGGGAACGATGGCAATGGGCTATAATTAGCTGTGATAACTCCTTACAATAACAACCATATTCTGGTTTTGAATTATTCATGACCCACTGTGTTATTTATGGCAATTGCAGCCTTTCTCTTCCTCTGGTAATGTGTGGTGGTTTCGTTTTGGGTATTTCTCTCTCTTTTTTTTTTTTTTCCTTTTTTTGGACAGACAATGTTTTAATTACTAAGCATGGGAAGAAATAAATAAGATTCAGAAAAAGAAAAAAAAAAGAACAAACAGAAGAAAGTTTTCAGCAAGAATCAACTTTTGATTCTCAGTGGGGGATGAGGAGGGAGCAACAGGCTGCGAATTTCTGTGCTCTCCCTCAATTCCATATCTTCCTGGCAAAGCAGGATATGCACTGCCTAATTGGAAGCAAGGAGGGGGTGTTTCTTTGGGAAGAGCCAGGCTCCTTGTCTCTCTCAGCACGATTTCTCACCGAGCAGATGGAGGGATTCAGCTTTTCCCCCAAGGTTCCCCAAACGAAGCACCTGGGGAAGCGCTTTGGTCAATGTTCTGCGTCTGACTGATGTCTCTACTCCCAGAAAATTGACCCAACTGCCGGGATTTCTCTCTTTTTGTCTTGAGAGATGCATTGTTTAGTTAAGTTCCAGCTAGAGAAAGGGATGAGGGAGGTATTACGCATTAAAAATTAATTTACATTGGCAGCCCAAGATGATGAAGTTCTCTATTCACAGAGCAGGCACTTAAGGGCTGCTGCTTCAGTTTCTTCTTGCTCCACCTCCCATCCTTGTGCTTAGGAGAAAATTTCCTTAGGAGAAAAATTCCTGGGAGAAGAGGAGGTCTCTGCCTTACTGCAGGGAGTTCTACTTGTTCTACTTGTTTTGGCTATAAAATGATCAGTCCTCCAGGAATGAAGGCTCTGAACCAGAAAATCAGAGAAATAACTTCACTTTCCTGTAAAATCAGGAGGTTTTAAGGAAAGCAAAGCAGATTGCAAACCTGATATGAAGCAGATTGATCTTCATAGCAAAGGTCTTTCCTCCCATTTAGTGGCAATCATTATTTTAGAATTATTTCAGCCCTGGAAGGGTTCAAGGCCAGGTTGGATGGGACTTGGACAACCTGGGATGGTGGAAGGTGTCCCTGCCCACAGCAGGGATGTGGAACAGGGTGAGCTTCAAGGTCCCTTCCAACCCAAACCATTCTAGGATTCTGTAGGAACTTTTAAATGTCGTTTAGTCCAACACCCAAATTTTGGGCATTTATGGGGATCTAAGACCAAGAAGTAATGATATTTCTTTCACCAGGTAGTCCTCCAGCAATAGAAACTTCCTATCAACAATTTTCACCAAGATCTGGCACATCTGTTTCAGAGGTTTTCTGTATTCAGATTTTACAAACCACTGGCCCTTTGCAGCAGCTTCCACACAGAGCTGTTCTGAACTGAACTGTTTCTTTCCAAGACATGAAGCAATCCCCACTTTGCATCATCAGGTTGGAAATATTACTTCTCACCACTGAAAAAAACTGCCGCATATCTCCCAAGAGGAAATGAGAGTAATCTAACAGTCATACAAATTAATTAATTAATAGATAACCTGTTAAGAGACTGATGAAGGAGCTGTTATCTCAGGTGCTGATACATGGCAGGAAGCTCTTTGTTGTACAAAATCTCACTGTGCACACTCTTCACTAATTATCCTTTACCCAGAGCAGAGGAAGGGCACTGATAACACTGATCACAGAATGAAAGAATGGTTTGGGCTGGAAGGTTCCTTTGAAATCATCTTGTTCCAACCTCTGCTATGAGCAGAGACACTTTCCACTGTCCCAGGGTGCTCCAAGCCCCATCCAGCCTGGTTTTGGACACTTCCAGGGATGGGGCAGCCACAGCTTCCCTGGGAAACTGTGCCAGGACCTCACCACCCTCCCAGGGAAGAATTCCTTCCCAATATCCAGTCTAACCCTCCTCTCTTTTGAAGTCATTCCCCATTTTCCTGTGACTAAAATCTGTCAGTGATCTCTCTCCGTCTTCGCTGTTGGCTCCATTCAGGTACTGGAAAGCCACACTGAGATCACCCCACACCTTCTCCAGGTTGAACAATCCCAATTCTCTCAGCCTTTCCTCACAGCAGAGCTGGTCCATCCCTTTGATCATCCTGATGCCTCCTCAGGACTCCTCCAACAGCTCCAGGTCCTTCCTGTGCTGGGATCCAGGGCTGGAGCAGCTCTGCAGGTGGGGTCTCACCTGAGCAGAGCAGAGGGGCCAAATCCCCTCCCTCACCTGCTGCCCACCCTGTGGGAACAGCCCAGGATCCTTTTGGCAATTTGGGCTATTTTTGGCTAGTTCATGCTCAGCCTCCCATCCCCAGCCCCCACAATTCCATCTCTGATACTCCAAGGGCGTTACTGGGTGTTGGATTTCTGGGCACTGGAAAGTCAAATAACACCACAAAGATATTTGGCACTGAAAGAGCTTTTGCAAAACTTGGCTTTGAGGCCTGCCAGCTCCAGAGGTGATCTCTGTGTGCCCTAGAGACCAAGAGAGGACACTGTGTTCTACCAGCAAAGACTCTGCCTTGGGTTTGTGATGCATTTCAAAAGCACCCTCCTGGCTGCATAACACTGTCCTGAGACTTCCCCCTATGGTGGGAAAAAGAAACACTCCTCAAGGGACCCTTCCAGGTTTCCCTGCCATTTAAAGCTTGACACTTCGAATGAGACAGAAAGGTGAAAATCAGTGGGAGAAGGAGGGTGAGGAAGTCACAGGAGCTGTGCTGAGGAGAGCTCCCTGTTCCCAGCCATGCAGAGGATGTGTGAATCACGGTCTGCTGAGCTGACTGTGCAGCTTTCACCCCCGCTGCTGCCTCTCTCCACTGGCAGCAACTGGGGCACAGGACACATTCAATAGCTGCTGAATATAATTAAGTCTAATTGCAAAGTTAATTGTTGAGGAGAAGAGAGGTGGGGGGAGAAAAACAAACAGCGTGAAGCTAAGTGAGGATATCAGAGCTCAGCAGTCTGATACCCTCAAGACAGAGCTGGAATTCATCTTCCCTGCCCCACATTCACTGCCTCCTCCTCTGTGTGTGTCTACCACTCCTTGCTTCCCTGAATGAACACCAGCAAGTGCCAAACCTCTCTCTCCCCAAGAAAGGATCAGCTCTATTAGCAATTAAAGCACCAAACAGCTCTGCAGAATTCACTTGAAAACTTGTTCAGGCTGGGACTCAAGGAGAACCAGGGCATGTTGGTACTAGGAGGACATTTTTCTGACTGCATCACAAGCCTGGCTGTCTCTGGTCATACTCCCAAATGATATCCATTGCTGGAGGTTCATTGACTAGGACAGAGCCATTCTGCTGCTGAGTTATCCCTCTGATGCTGCTTCATTCAGAAATCAAGCTTCAGGTCTTCCCAAAGCTGACCTACTCTGACAACTCAAGGCCTCCAGCCTGAAGCAAAGTCCCTGGGGATAGGTTAAGTGTGGAGTGTGCTTGGAGACGTGGGAAGGAATGAAAATATTAGTTTGCTCTCACTGCTGATGGGCTCAGGGAAGTGAGATCCATCCTTCAGGGCTTAAGCTCAGCATGGAACTTTTGGAGATTGGGGTGGGATGTGCTGTCTGTCCACAAAAAAATAATTGTGGCCACTGTTCCAGCCCACCTGGGTCTTTGCAGGGGTCCAGCTTGGGGCTGGAGACCTCTAGTTTTTGTAGAGAACAGACACTTTCCAGCACTGAAAGCAGAGTGTCAGGTAGGGAATGCTGGGAATAAAAGGGTCTGTGATATGGCAGCACAAACATCCCCAGACAGCCACTCTGCTGTGATGCAACATTAAATATCAATTTGCAACCGTTGTGAATTTCCTGTTCATTCAGGGGAATTTCTTCTCCACCCCATGTTCCACGCAATTTTGGTATTTCCCAGTGCAAAGAGCCAAAAGGAGGGAAGGAGGAAAAAGCACATCAATCATCTTTTTTACCAAAAAAAAAAAAAAAAAAAAAAAAGAGAGAAATGAAGAACCAGCCCCCTGAAATATGCACAACAGTCAGATTCCTCCTGTGTTTGAGTCACAGTCAGCCAACATCTCACGTGTGCTGGTGATGCCAGGTAGACTTGAACATGTCTGTGGGCACAGGTGGGGTGCTGAGAATGGATGCAATGATCTGTGACAAAGAGCTGGGCTTACTTTTCCTGTGGCAGCACCACCAAAACCTCTTCTGGGTCCAAATCCCAGATCCTGCCAGGGGATTCTTCTCATGGAGCAGCAGCAACAGGCCCCAAAAAGTCATAGTTGCCTCCAAAGATATTTTTTGACCACAGCTCTGTCACTGAGCTCAAAGATCACAGAAAGCTCTTCCCATCAAGGGCAAGCAAACCAAACCCTTTTTTTGCTTACCATGTACAAGGAAGAGTCACAAGATTGTTGTACCAGCAGCAAGGATGCCAGGGATTTGCATTGGGAAACGTGGAAACAGGCCAGGTGATTTTGTGGAGGAAGAGGTTTCTTTGATTCCCAGCAACTGTTATTTTTGCCATTGTTTCAATGCAATCAGCAGGGAAGCAGGGTGAGAGGGATGAAGGAGATCCAGCTGTTGCCATGGCAGCCTCCAGCTGGCCATCTCCCACATCCCTCGGGTTGCTCGGTGCTGTTTTCCTCCAGTGCCAGCTCCTGGTTTCAGAGCAGAGGAGTTTTCCTGCTGGGGGTGGCAGGGAGGGAGTGGTGAGCAAAGCAGTGCAGAGAAAGGATCAGAAATCTTGGGAAGAGGTGGCCTGGTGAGGACAGAGCACCAGGAGTGAAGGTGAGTGCAGTGAGGGATGGAAGGGAAGGGTTTAAAAACAGAAACAGCATTTTCCTGGTGGAGACTCCAGGAAGACACCTAGGAACTCATCTAATTTGGACTGACTGGAACTTCCCCAGTCACAAGAGACCCTTAAAAAAAATACTCCACTCTCTTCCTTCTAAACCCATCTCTTGGCTTCTGCCTCAAATAGCAGCAGTGCTCTGAGTTCAGGCTCCGAGTTTAGTCTCCATCACCTTCAAGATCTTAATGTAGCCCAGACGTTAAAAATTCATGTTCTGGCAGTTCCCATTTTCACAGGGGCCTGTTGGAACTAATGATGCTGCCTTGGTGAGCAGTTCATAAGTTAATCATACACTTTTCCTTCTCAGTTGCCTGAAGATGGGAGCAGGGAAGTTATGCTCACAAAGTTTCAGCATTTGTGGCTCCTGTTTGAGGCAATTTTTTGTTTCTTTGCAGGATTTAACCAACTCCTTGCTGGACTCTCCAGGCAGGAAATGTGAGCAGCTCATAGGGGGCATTTTGGGATCAAGTGACAAAGACTTGGCAAGGAATTTTCTGCTTTACTTAGTACTAAAAGGGAAAATACGTCCAAAGGTTGAAATTCATGGCCTTCCCTATAGTTGGCATTATGGAGGATGCACTGAGAGTTTAGTCCATGCACCACAAGAACCTTTACTGCGATGCATTGGGGTTTAGTAGCTTGCATTGGTTTTCTTCTAAGGAAGTCTGTTTTTTAAGGGTTCCTGTGGGAATTTTGTTCATGCTTTGGTGTCTCTGGTGCTCCACTACAGAGAGGGGCAGGTGCTTGTGTATCCTGCTCTCAGGCTTTGGCTGAGATCAAGGGATATCAGATAATCTAATCAGATATCACAGCTTCCTCACAGACATGACAAGGCAGAGGTTTGTTGTTCTCTCCTCAAGTAACAAGGAAAGGTAATGGTAACTCCTCTTTCCCTCCCCAGTTCAAGCTACAAATGGAGCTTCCAGTCCTTCCTCCTCTTCCCCTTCTCCTCCACCTTGGGTTGCCACTTTCCACTAAACTTTATCCATGGCATTTTCTAGGATAATTTTTTCACACACCTTGCTGCACTGGGATCCTCTTATATTCCTGCTCTGATTCCTGATTCATTTTACTCCTCCTGAGCATCACTCAGGTACTTGTCCTCCCATCAAAAGTGTATTTCCCTCTGCAGGAAGGGAAATTAGCACCACCAATTATCCTAATACCCCTAAACCTTTCTAATCCCACTGATCTTGTGTTTCAGCCTTCTCAAACTGAAGGCAATCCACTAATTGTTCCTTCAGCTCAGCCATGAAGGAGCTGAAGGAGGAAGAGAGCAGCTGGTTTCTGTTTTCTTGGGATTGTTATCACAGATCTTTTGTTTTCCCAGTCAGGAAAGGCCACTGATGAGGGTAATCACAGGGAAAAGCCCAGATCAGAGTGAGAGCAAGAAGGAGCAGGTCAAAGGGTCATTTAAATCGATGGCCACATGCAGTAATTGCATAAATCTACAGCTATACCAACCTGGGGATTCGTGATGTGATCTCAGAGACAAAAATAAATGTTATCAGTGATGAACATGGATGGTAATGCTACAGAGAGGTTTGTCATGATGGTTTTTCAGAAATTAGACTCTCCTAAACATAACGAGGAAGTCTTTCTCTCCACAAAAATTGTTGAAAGCATTGGGACAGCCCTACCACTGGTGTTAGAAAAAGGAGAGTCAGTTTGGGTTCCCCAAACTGGGCATGAAGTGTAGCTTAAGCCAGGTGAAAACACAATTTATGATAAAGCAACTGAGGAGGATTAAAAAAAAAATTAATAAAAAGGACTCAAACAGCACTAATCATTCACATGTTGGGCAGGAAGGGCCACAACAAAAAGCCCTCACGGAAGGGGATTTATCTCAGGAGGGACAAACTCACCTGGCTGGAGTGCAGAGCATCCCAGTTACTCCCAGCCAAGGACAGCAGGACACTGTCTGTCCTGGCAGCAGGAGGAATTCCAGCCCTCTGTGACGTTTGTCCTCTCCTTGCCCTCTGCAGCCACAGCTCCCCTGGGATGGTCACGTCCTCTGATGTGCCCCAGCAGGTCAAGATCTGTAATTTTCCATTACTGCAGCTGATCAAATGTCAGCGTTCTGACAACCTTCAAGAAAGTCTGCTCCCCTTGGCACCACGGGCACCTAAAATATCTCTTCCCCCTCAATCCCTGTGTGGAATTTACAGGAGGGGCTCAAACCTTGAGACAGTTGTGGCAAAAAGGGAACTGTCAAATCTCTTGTTTGTGTCACCTATTGCTCTCCATCCAGTCTGGCATTTTTTCCATTCTTCACCCATTCTTCTCTTTGTTGCAAGTGATCAATACCAAAAATACTGTTTTTAAGGTTTTGCAGGGTCCTCAGCATCCTTCAAAAGCACAGAAAATGCAGTGGTACAAGAGATTTGGAGCTGCTTTCAGAGATCAATACATAAATCAGCATAAAATGGGCCCCCCTCTGCAGAGAGAATGAGGAGATCGGGGATATCCTCAAAAAAAAAGATGAATTGAGGAATGCCTGCTGGTTAGACAAACTCACTGACGCAAACTTCACAATTTCTGTACTGGGAAAGTTCTTGGTGGCATTGTTTATTTTGGCTGAAGGGTTTTCAAGGGCTTAGGAGAATTTGGGGGAAGACCTGTGACCAAACATTTGCCAGTGCTATACTGGAGTGTCTATTGAGTGTAGGGGGAGCCCCATCCAGCCAGGCCTGAACAATCAATTTTTAATCAATTTACAGTAATTTCATGACTGTAAGGCGCACCCTTTTGACTAAAATTTTGATTGGAATCCGGAAGTGCGCCTTATAATCCAGTGCGACTTATACATGGACAAAGTTCGGAAATTTGCCAACCCGGAAGTGCGAGCCGAGCCGCGAGCCAAGCCATGGCAGCCACGAGAGCCCCAGCAGCCGGCGCCGGGGGCAGGCAGGTGTGCCGGGGTCCGTGGCACGGGGAGGGCTCCTGGGGCTGCGTTTAAAGGCTGCGCCGATCCGTGAAAAATGTTTGCAAATTGAGCACCTGCCAGTAAAGCCCGTGCTTGCGTGATTCTGTTACTAATTCGTTACTTTGTTGTGCACAGATCCTCGCCACAAAAAACAAGTGCGCCTTATAGTCCAGTGCGGCTTATATGTGGACAAAGTTCGGAAATTTGCAGACAACCTGGAAGTGTGCCTAATAATCTGGTGTGCCTTATAGCTGTGAAATTATTGTGATCAGTTTGAATCCCTGTCCTTTGGAAGGGGCTGCCCAGGGAGGTGGGGAGGTTCACCATCCCTGGAGGTGTTCAAGGAAAACCTGCATGTTTTTACTCAGTGCCATGGTTTGGTTGATGTGGTGGGTTTGGGTCACGGGTTGGACTTGATATCTCAGAGGTTTTTTTTCCCAACCTAAATTGATCCTGTGGTTCTCCATGGAGTTACTGAGCCCCTGGAGAGGTTTATTACCAGATGGGCAAAACCTGGTCTATACTTCTCCAGAATTACCTGGACACTTAAAGCAACATTAACAGCAACTCAGGGATATTGGGACTGCAGCTGTGGGTTTTAACTCCTTTTGGGCACCTATAGGTGAAAGCAGAAGTGCAAATGGACAATAAAAAGTTGTTATAAGTTCCCCAGTCACCTCTTCTCATCAGGCTTTCAGCCAGACACCAACACTCTTCACAAAGAAAGACTAAGAGATTAAATTGGAGTTGACTTTGAGCTACCCTTCCGGACACCTTGGGTTCATGGGAAGTCTTGCCTTGGAAAGTGTTTATGGATCAAAATTTGGTTTTTGAGTTCTCTGGCTCATCTTTGATGCTACAAAGCACCTTTTGTGCAAGAGTGGGAGTTGGAAATCTTGAGGAGCACGTTATACTCTGATGAAAGATGAGGTAATTAATCTCAGTTTGGACATTTTTTTCTTGACCACAGATGTTTTATGTGCAAACCTTGTGATCTTGTTTATATGGAAGATGGAAACCTCTGTTTAGAGGAGCAGGGAAGAGGTGGTTCTTCACCATCAGAGTGGACGCAACCAAAATCTATCAAAGTTTTGAATATTTATTTATTTTAATGTTATTTATTGTTAACCCATCAGATAAATTCTAAGTGCCACAAATGCACAACAAAGAAGAAAAGAAACACAGAGAGCTTCAACCTTTCTGGCTGATACTCCAGAAAAATTAGCAGGGCAGTTAATTAAGATGGATAGAAGGAAAATCTTTCATGGGAGAGAAGAGCCGGTGGGACTCACTGGGCCAGGTCATGGGGAGGAAAAGTTATAAAATCATTCTTCACACTCTGATTGGCCATTAATGACAAATAATAATTAGCAGTGTAAGTAACCTTGTAGCAGAGCTTTTAATCCTCACACATTCAGGCTGTTTGGGATGGCACTAAGGCAGTTTAGGCTGGAAGCAGCAGGTTCTTAATCTTTGTGATTTAGGTAGTAGAGAAGCCACTATAGGGAAAGATAATCTATTTTTCCAGGTAAGGAAAAGATCCAAAATGCAGCAATCTGCATGGCAAATGCTGTTGCAATTCCTCAGCTCTGCATCCTTTATTTTAATATTAAAAAAAATAAAATCAGTATTTTGCTTTTAGTATCTCATTTTCAGAATTTGAAATCTTTAACATATTTTGTAAATCTTCCAGTTCCTTATTATCCTGGACATTCTCCTCTAACAACCATCTGATATTTTTTTCTTAGCAGACTCCTTCTACAGATGGAGAATCTCCAGATTTATGAAATCTGGTGGACCCACTTAGGAGGGAGAAGAAGGAGCAGGCAACAGATTAAAAGCTATTAGAGTAATTTACTGCCTCTTATTTTCCTTCTTCATGGAGAGCTTCTCCAGGCCCTGGGACATTGTGAAAAAAATGCTTTATCTTTAATCAACTTTTCAGCACCCTTTGTTCTGATCAGCTACTCACAAAAGGAACAGAATTAAATGCATATGCAAATAGGGGGAGAAATATGCGCACCCCTCCCAATCTGAAATAAGACTTCAAAAATCCCAAAATCTGTATCTGGAAGTGTTATTATATAACTATCTCATTTTTAAAAAAACCTTGGAAAACTTCCTGTACTTGTTATATGTAGACTTGCTTGAACCACTTTATGAGTGAAATGATCATGATTCACAATCTATATTTTATCAAATATAATTTGGTATAGAATTCAAGCGAAGGGATCATTAATACATGACAGGCAAAGAGAGTTTGGCAAAAATCACTGTCTAAAAATTAGTTCTGAGATAACGTGTTCTGAATGAAAAGGAATGGTTCACAAAAATTTAAAAATCTGTTAGTAATGGATTTAGGGAAAAGAAGGGAGGGAGGGAGGAAGGAAGGAAGGAAGGAAGGAAGGAAGGAAGGAAGGAAGGAAGGAAGGAAGGAAGAAAGGAAGGAAGGAGATTAATTGGGATTATGTTTTTAACATTACCAACAATACAATGTATTGTTAATACTCTTAAATTGTATATGTGTTACTAATTGTTACAACTACCCTTATCAGCTCCTTTTTCTCAATCAATTTAGAAAACCAACATGCTGAAAGGATTTGAATTTTCTCTCTGAAACAAATTCACCTTTTTTCAAAATGCCTCTTGTCTCCCAGTTTCAGCAGCAGAAGAGCTCAGGGGTTAAGGAGCTGTCACAGCCCCAGTAACAATTTGCAGCCTTGGATTCCAAGTGGTTGCCTAGCAGTAAAAGACTCCTTCCACACCACTCCCAGTTGGAGGTGTTCCCTATTCCATATATATAGTTAGCTGTAGAGATCATATTTAGGGATAGATAAGAAGATTTATTAATAGGAGCTCCCTGACAAAATCAGAGTATTGAGTAGAACTGGAAAAAGCCAAATCCTTGCAAAAGCAGTGGAGCATCACACACAGGCAGTGGCTCAGCACAGGAAATCAGTGCTGGATGCAAAAATCAACTACCATGAAGCACTTTTCTCAAGGAATTTTTTGGGATTATTCCTTCAGCTTGAGAGAAACACTGGGAGAGTACTAAGTCTAGGTAATTCCTCATAAAACATCCTGATTTTTTTTTGTTTTTTTAAGAATATATATATATATAATGACAGAAGAGACATTTCTGTTCGTGTAGTTTGTCCTCAGGCAGAATGAGGCCATTGCCTCTCATCTGAGAATTGCTGTGCTTAACCCAAAGTTCAGCAGCACTCCCCAGCTGTACCTGGCTTGTGTCCTCTCCCCATGAGCCTTTCAGCAGTGGTGGCCAGCAGCACCACAAAGGCTTGGATGCCTTTTTTCCCATTAAAAAAAAGCAGAAGTGATGAGCTATGCAGAAGAAAAACTTGTATTAACCACAAGGCAGAGTCTCCTGACCCACCCCATGAGTTTGCAAAGGCATCAGGCGTTCCTTAACCCCCTCCTCATGGACAATCCATGGCTATTAATGATCTTCTCTTTCTGCTCCATAGATCACAGGCAGGAGCCATCTGGCTTTTCCTCGGACCACTGAAACAGACTTTCCATAAACTTCAGGCTCTTTTCCCCTATTTAGGTCAGGAGTTAACATCCCCTGTCACAGGCAAGGGGTCATGTCCTGCTGTTTAAAGCCAGCCCACTCCAAGAGGGCTGGCAGGATGAGCTGCCCCTCTCATCCAGGGAAAGCTGGGCTGAAAGGAGACCTGTGCCTGAGCACAGTAGAGCGAACAACACCACAATATGCTGCCAAATACTCACAGTGCATCTTGAGTGAGCTTTGCACAGAGGCCTTTTCTGGTCTAAAACACAAGAGATAAAGAAATACTGCTGAATCCCTCCTCTTTTTTTTTTTTTTTTTTTTTTTTTTTTTTTACCCTTTGGCAGAAGATGCTACACTGTCCCAGTCTATCAGGCTTGGCTTGTTGAAAATTAAGAGGTCAGAAGGAGCTACCCTGCTCTGCAATAAGTCTGACCCCACCATGCTGTCTGCAGAGATTCTCTCCCTGCAGGGCGAAGGAGTTCATGTCCAACCTGGGTAATCAGTAAAATGAGTTTCAGCATCTTGAGAACTCTAAAAACCCTCCTGCTCAGATCATAGGGATTGAGGGAACCCTAAAAACCCTCTTGCTCAGATCATAGGGATTGAGAGAACCCTAGAAACCCTCCTGCTCAGATCGTATGGATTGACCTGGCCCTCTCTCCATGATTGCCAATCCCCAGCAGCTCTGTGGAGCAGAGGTGATCAGAGGAGCTGTGTTTTTCTCCTTGTCACTCCACCCGCTCTCACCCCTGCCAGGAGAATGGAATTCACCCCACATATCTCAGGATATCAGCACCGTGGACAAGCCACAGCTCCCAGCTGGGTTTGTCCCTCTGTCCCCTTTCACTGATACTTGCACTGAAGAGAAAGCTGAGCCACGATCTCTGCAGCTGGCACAGCCCTGCCAGCTGGCAAATCCTTCTGGCACAGGAGTGATGCCCTGTCCTCAGGCATGGGACTGCACCTTTTCCTCTCCTCCAGCACCTTCCCACTGCCCCCTACAAGGAGGAGAGCGTCACAAGGGTGGCAGGGGACAAGGATGGGCACTCGCTCCTCTGAACATGCCAACCTTCACCTTGCTGAAAAAACCCTTCCAGTGGGTTACCAACCTCCTCCTTCCTCTGGCCCTGCTCCCCCATGCCCCAGCAAAGCAAACAAGGCAAAGGGCTCTGTTGTTTCAGACCCCTGAGCAAAGAGAAGCGCGACAAAGCATCCCATCCTCCCTGGCTGGCATGTGACGAGCCACAGAGGAGCAGCGGTGCTGCCAAGCCTGGTGACTAAAGGAAAAGAGAGAGGAGATAGAGGAACACAAGGGGCTGCTTGTTTGGGTTTTGTTTGGGCAGTTATTTGAAATTCAGCAGCCACTGGGGTTGGAGAACAGAGTCCACTCAGAGCCTCTCTCTTCCCATTCATCCCCATCCCAAAGGAGGGAGGGGGGGATGCAGGCTGAGGAGCAGGGGAACAACCGGGCTCCTTATAAGAATTCCTGCCTGGAAGGGGCAGCCTGTGCCCACGGGGAGGAATTGGAACCTCGATTTCATCGGGCACTCGGGGCAGGACAAAGCCAACAGCAGCCTGGTGTCCAAGGAATCTCTCCCTCCTGGCTTTTGGCAAAGCTTTGCCACCTCCTCCGTGAAGGTCAAGTCATTTCTTGCCTCTGCCTTACTTTCCCCAGGTGTGATGTGAGAGGGACACTCACGTTTAGATAATGGGGACATTCCTAAGCTAAAAGCTGAAAAGGAGTAAAGTGATTTCAGCCGAGCAGAACAAAAACAGTGGAAGATAAAGACAGAGATTGGGCAAAAACAAATAACACGCTGTGAAAAAGGCAGTGTATCAATCTAGTACACAGTGAGGGGGAATATTTCCAGGTTTCCAGATATTAGGAAGACACTATCTTTGACCATGTCTAAAATATTATATCCATTTTTGTGCTTCAAGAAACGCGAATTCACAGTGAGACAGGGTTGCAAAAAAGGATCATTAAGGTGCTGGACTTGCCACAAGATACTGGTACTCTTGGCTTTGAAAAAGGAAAATTAAGACAAAATTAAAATGCTATAATTAAAACTCTGAGAAGGAAGCACCAGAGGAATTAAAAAAAAAAAACCCAACAACCTTTAAACTAAAGGGCAATTATGCTTTGAGAATAGACAGGCTGGATTTGGCTAAAAAAAAAAAAAATAAAAAAATCACTATATATATACACACCTGGGTTGAGATTTTAGCCACCACAAAAATTATTATCCAGCACAGTTAATTTTGTATGATTAAGAGGGAAATCTCCCTGCTAATGTTGAGGTGGATTTCATTAGGAAGGCCTTTGGGAAGTGGCTTCCCAGTTCTATCCTTCAGTATTTAATGCAGAAAGTCAGAAACTTCACCCCTGTGCAGCTCCCATCTGTAGAGCTGGACACGCAGAGCTTTGCTTTGTTGTGTTTCTCCACCCCTGAGATGTTTCCTCTGTTTCCTCTCAGGTGTTTGGTGACTCATCTGCAACCAAGGGAAAGTTTTCTGCTCTAACCTGACATCCAAGTCTCCCTGGCTCAAGGGCTCAGGTGACAGCCTGCAGCCTGACTGATGTCCTGCAGGCAGCAGAGACTGCTCCCACTCCTCTGCTCATTTTTAATTTAAGGCCCTCCACCTCCAATGCCTTATCCTCAAGGATACAGAGGTTTTAGGGGTCCAGGGCAAACTCCAAGGAGCAACCTCCTCCTGATGAGATATAAAATGGTGTTAAAAGCTGGGACACTTTTAAACTACAGTAATTTCAAGATTAGAAGCCGCACCTTTTTCATTGAAGAATCCAGCCTACCCCAGTAGTGCAGCTAATCATCAGGTGCGGCTTATCTATGGACAAATCCCAGTGAAATGCCAACCTGGAAGTGAGAGCCGGCCGGGGAGGGCACCTGGGGCTGCCTTTAAAGGCTTCACTGGTCTATGAAAACTGTTGCAACTTGAGCACCTGACACCAAACCCCGCGCTGGTGCAATTCTGTTACTAACTCGTTATTTTGTCGCACATGGATCCTCGCTTAAAAAAAACAAACAAACAAAAATGCAGCTTATATTCGGGTGCAGCTTATATATGGACAAATCCTGTGGACTACCCGGCTACCTGGATGTGCGGCTTATAATCAGGTGCAGCTTATAATTGTGAAATTACTGTACTCTGTCCAAGCCCAGCTGACCTTCTCATTGAAGAATGATCTTTAAAGTTCTTTCCAACCCAAATCATTCTGTGATTCTCTTCTTCCCTTTCTGAGCTTTCTCCTCCTACTTTGAGCCACAATCTCCTGGTAAAACCTCTGGGGATCATTGAACACCATGGAAATGGGGACAGAAAACTCTTCTCCATGCGCTTCCCTCCTGCCTGACTTTCCTCTTGATGTCAAGGTGAACCTACCAGGAGAGATGAAAGAAATGTCCTGAACCACCTCCTGCCCCTTTTAAGGTAGCAAAAATCTTTGCAAATGGGAAAATCGGAACCAAATGATAAAAGATCCCTCTGAGTACAGTGACCCCAACCTTCTCTGTTTTTATTATCCCATGAAATCTCTCCCTCTCAATCCCACCTTCACATTCCTCCTCAGTCATCACTTTCCCCATCACAGGTACCATGAGCATGTGTGGAATCATAGAATCACTGAGGTTAGAAAAGATCATCAAGTCCAAGTTACTTACAGCAGAGGGACAACGTTCTTTAGGACTTTTCTCCCACAGGTGTGACTTGGCCTCTATCCCATGTTTCAAGCTCACCTCCAAGTCTCAAGTTGGTGCATTTGAATTGTCTAATTTTGGGTAAATTGAAGTAAAAAAATCAGATTTTCAATTTTCACATGCACAACAAGCCTAAATTCCATGACTTTTTCAACCAGGATGCTGATAAATGTGGCTCCAGTGCCAGAGAAGCCTTCATTCCCTGTGAACTGCTGCTTTCAGCTTCTAAGATGCTGCTGTTCCAGAGAAAGAGCTCCTTGGAGACCGAAAGAAAAGATGCAGAGGCAAATTCTTCACTCCCCATGGAGACTGTATTCAGTCCTCATTACTGTTTGGTAATCTCCTGCTCCTTTCTGACATATCTCTGCCCTCAGATTCTCATTCCACCACTCTCGTAGTACCTGGCATTCAGATCAAAATTCCTCAAGTTCTGCGATTATGAAAGACAGATGATATTAAAAAACAAGTACAAGTAGTACTTAAAATAAAACCTGGGTGTGCGTTTTTGAATCACTAGAGAGCCTGATCATGATCCATAGTCAAGATTAAAAAAAAACCAAAAAACAAAAAACAAAAAAAACCTGAATAACTCTATATTTGACAAGCTCCAGTTTTATAATTTACAGGGTTTTTTTTTCTTTTGGCTTTGCTTCATTACTCAGTGAGCAAAGATGAGCCCACAGATCTTTCCATTCAGGCCCATGAAGCACTCAGAAAATATTGTTCTATATCCAGTTAAAGCCAGCCTGGCTGCAGCTTTCAGGGAAGAGCTTCAAGAGGAGCAGCAGCTCAAGGGATGAGGGGTCCCTCTTCACCCCTGGCATCCCAAACAAGGTCTGCTTGTCCCTCCTCACTACCAGGGATTTTAGTCTGAATGTCCCCTGCCACCTTGTTCACATTGCTGTTTTAAACTGGGTGTCCTGTGTTACCTTATTCTCTTTGCAACAAAGGAAAGAAATTTATATATATATATATATATATATATATATATATATATATGATCAAACAAAAACCGACATCCAAAAAAGCCCCACAATTTAAAAAAAATTCCACTCATTAATATAAATGGAGGCTGAAAATAAGGATATTTCACTGAAGTCCTGAAGCAAATGACATCTTCTCAGGAGAGCTGTTGTGGACACAGGCATATGTGTTTTATTTATAGCTGGAGTTTTACTGCAGTCACTCAATCAAGCATGGCCAGGGCTGTGTGTAGGCAAATGTGGCTCATTTCTCCTCATCTTTAAAGGGCAGTTTACAGCTTGTCCAGGGGGGTTGCTAGGGATGTTATGAGCACAACTTAATCACAGAGATAAAAAAATGTTACCCCAGGAATGCAGTTGCAGGAGAGGGAGGCAGATCCGTGCCTTGCTGCCCTCCCAGAGAGTGGACTGTGATCTGGGGATGCTCCCATTCCTGTCAGAGCCCTACCTCGAGGCTCAAATCTCCCTCTAAGTGCTCCATTCATCACCTCTTGGAAGCCTCTGAATCAGGGGAAGGCATCTCTGTGACAGCTTTACCCAACTCCCACCAGCAGTCACAGCATCCACAGAGTCATGGTGGGATGAGCACACCAGCCCTGTCCACATGAGTTCATAACAATTCCCAACAATCCCAAAAATCCCTTCTGCTGGCTTTCCTTGTGTGCCCCTCTCTGATGTCCACCGCTCTGCAAAGAGAGCACTGACCTTATTTAAGGTGTGATACAGGTGACAAGGTGGCAAGGTGTGGGTGCAGAATACAAGTAAAGATCAGGGGTGAATTTAGTCTAATTCCTGTTGGTGTCACCCCACTCCCTCTCTTCCCTCCTTCAGTGCTGCTCCCTTAAAACTGAAGACTTTCCTGGAAAGAAAAAAAGTACAGTAATTTCACAACTATAAGGCACATCGGATTATAAGGCACACTTCTAGGCTGTCAGTAAATTTCTGAACTTTGTCCATATATAAGGTGCACAGGACTATAAGGCACACTTGTTTTTTGCAGCGAGGATCTGAGTGCAACAAAGTAACGAATTAGTAACAGAATCACGTGATCGCTGGGTTTACTGGCCGGTGCTCAATTTTTCAAACATTTTTCATGGATTGGCGTAGCCTTTAAACGCAGCCCCAGGCACCCTCCTTGTGCTGCGGGCCCTGGCATTCCCGCCCACCCCCAGTGCCGGCTGCTGCGTCTGCCCTTGTGGCTGCCCTTGCGTCTGCCGCTGCGGCTCGCACTTCCAGGTTGGCACATTTTCAAACTTTGTCCATATATAAGACGCACCGGATTATAAGGTGCACTTCCAGGTTTTGATCAAAATTTTGGTCAAAAGGGTGAACCTTATACACGTGAAATTACTGTAACGATTCTTCACTATGACCTGCTCTGAACATTATATCCCTTACCTAAAATTTGCTGTTGAGTTTAAGGGATGTGCCTACATCCCATGGCAGGACCCACCCCAAGACACCAATACCAGGTCACCTACTAACCCCTTGCACTTCACCCTGACTCTGAGCTGCATTTTCCCCTGCAGACTGCAGCTCTGTCCTCCTGTCCTGCATTGTGGCAGGGCTGGCAGAGAATGTGTTCCTTCCCAAACACCTAGGAATAGATCTGGGCCACTTCCATTCCCTATAAACTTGCACTTTGCAGTACCAGATGTCATCCCTGACGTTTGGATCCACCTCAGTCTATCTGCTGGCTTAAAGCATAGGGGAGGGCAATCAGAATTTTCCTGACACAGCAAATCTAAGGAGGAGAAAAGGGGGAATCAATTTTTATAATACGTGTTTGGCACTACATAATAGATATAACTCTAAATGCAAGCCATAAAGTTGGAGAGGATTATAAATTAAATCCGTTCTGTCCCTTTTAACTAAAAAGTGACCTTACCATAGAATTAAATGTGGTTTTTACCACAGTGATGTATGGAGCTGTAAAAGTGCAGTGTGGCAGGGGGATGTTACAGCACAGAGAGGAGCCCCTAGACAGGCATCTCTACCCATGAGCTGCTTTTTGATTCAAAATGAACACAGGGCACACAAGAGCTGAGGATTTCACCCCTCTCCCTGCCAGAAGGTGACTCATGTCCCTGCTGGGAAAAGTCCCTGGCCAGGTTTTCCTCTGAACTGGGACCAGTCTTGGAGTAAGAGAATGCTGCCTGAGAAGATGTTCTAAAACATTTCTAAAAATTAAACAGCCTGCAGAAAAACAGGGCAGTTTTTGGATCTGTGTCCTGTCTTTGTTTAGTTTTTTCCAAGCCCTAAATACAGCACAAGAAGGGGGAAGGATTAGAAAGTACCCTGGGGTTCATCTAAATGCCCCAGTGGTGGTGAAAAAGGGAATGGAATGTCCTTGATTGCTCATGTAGTGACTCCATCCCCCTGCTCCAATAAGGAGAATCTGAAATACTAAAGACTTGACATTGTAATCCAGCCCAGAGGACACAACTTAGGATGCTCCTGAATGCTTTTGAATGGCCAGAAATGATCAGGTTTTGTCTCACAAGCAAAAATGGTTTGGAAGCCACTGCTGGGTTACAGGTTGGTATTTGCTGGATAAAATCTGTCTGAGACTGTGGGAGACTCAGTGCCCCCTGGAACATAACACAGGACTGGAGGCTGTTCCACTTCCAATCAGTACAGCAGAGAGGAAAATCACTTCCCCCATGAAACAGATGCTCAGGGAAGTCAGTGGTGTGTTACCTCATTACTGCTGAGAAGTGGTGCAAAGGAGGAGCCAAGAGCCTGCCCAGACACTGAAAGTCACTGAAACTTGGACAAAAAAAAGTGCTGCCAAGTCTGGCTGTCTCTTCCTGCAGTTGCCCTGCAATCCATGAGCATTAATCAAAGATTTAGATGAGGTTTAGTTTGGATATTAGGATTTTTGTTCTTCATGGTAAAGGTTTTAAAATATTGGGATGGACTGCACAGGCTGGTGGTGGGGTCACCATCCCTGGAAAGGCTCAGAAATGTGTTGGCATGGGTGATGGTGAATGTGGTGGTAATGCTGGGCTGATATTTGGACTCAATGATCTTAAAGGTCTTTTTGAATTTTAACAATTCTGGGATTCTATGAAACAGCAGGATTGGATTCAGGGAGCAGCCCAGATGGTCAAGGTTGTTTTGGAGACTCATCTGAGCTGCCACACTCCACTGTGCTGGACTTCAATGCCAGTGGCTTCCTTCTCATTTTAGCCTTTCTTTTCCTCCTGCCCACTCATTATTTATTTGCATTATTTCACTCAGTAATGGAAAATTTGCCTGCAATTGTACTGCTGGGACAGAACCCAGTCTCAGGAACCATCTGGTGAGCTGGACTCAGTGATCCCTGTGGGTCCCTTTCAACTCAGGATATTCCATGATTCCATGTGGAATCAATTCCCACAATGGATTTACTACCCAGGGGATGGCATGAGGCAGGGATTATTGTTAACAAACTTTAGTCACAGGTGGGGAGACAGAGAGAGTTTTGTTCTGTGGCAGCAAGTCAAGTCACTGAGTTAAGAACAAGCCCTGACATATATTGTTAATTAACATCTGATGTGATATTTCATTGATTGAAGATCTGCAGGGGTTCATACCCCTGCATACACAAGAGATGCTGGAAGAGCAAAGTACTTGCAAGGATTAACGAGAAGGGAAAGGAACTCTGAGGGTGCCAAGGTGAAACCCACCTCCACTCCTGAGTTAAGAAGGAAAGATGTGTTAAAAAATCTGATTTTACAGAGCACAACAATGCTCAGCTTCAGTCAGAGCCTCAACCAACCACCATGGTGCCAACAGCAGCATCCTATTTACCCAGGTTTCCTTGCTATCCTCCCACTCTGAATATTTACCAATGTTAGAGATTTTATTCTTGAAGGGGAAGGATTACTATAGCTAATAGTCCACTGCAGATTCTGTGAGACAAAAGGAAACAACCATTAATCAGCAGATGAAGATTAATCAACCTTTTATGGAGGGATATTACAGGTAGTTCACTGGGCTGGGCCAGGCTGGTACCCTCCACCTCCCAAATCTGCCTGTCACACCATGTAAAAATGCCAGGCTTTGTGCTGTTGCACATTTCAAAGCTATTTAAGGTTAACATTTGGCAAAATCCAAATACTGCAGACATCCAGGACCTGCTGTGGATCAAGTCAAGAACATCTGGAGGACAAGACTCACCAGAGAAGTGCTGATGTCCAAATAAACAAATAAATTTTTCTGAGGGGAAGGGTGCAAACAAACAGTTCAGAGATCATAGCAGCTCTCCAGGAGCTTCACAGAGGAAAAGGGCGGAGCTGGAGATGAGGATGATCCAAAGACCTCCAGATGTTTACCTCAGCTCTGCCAGATGTTCACTTTCCATCTAATTCAAGGCACAGAGCAAGCAGCTGCCTCTGTTCTACATTGGCCACACTCATATTTAGTGTTGTGCAACCCATGGTGACTGAGCGATGTAAATCCAAAAAGGCTCATCAGGAAAAGTGCAGGGACACAAGGAAGTGTTGGTCAATAATTTGGGAAGAAATAAAGCTTCATAAATTTAAATTATTCACTCTTCTGATGACCCAGGGAACAGCCAATCAAGTCACCATAAAAAAAGAGAAAATCAGGGTTCAGGAAGAGCCCCAGCTGCCAGTGCTTGATGAAGGTGACTGGACAGAATAATTACAGTAATATCAAGATTAGAAGCCACACGTTTTTCATTGAAGAATCCAGCCTACCCCAGTAGTGTGACTTATATTCAGGTGCGGCTTATCTATGGACAAACCCCAGTGAAATGCCAACCCAGAAGTGAGAGTCGGCTGGGAGAGCGCCTGGGGCTGCCTTTAAAGGCTTCGCTGGTCTATGAAAACTGTTTTCAACTTGAGCACCTGACACCAAACGCCGCACTAGTGGGATTTTGTTACTAAATTGTTACTTTGTTACACATGGATCCTTGCTTTTAAAAAAAAAAATAGTGCGGCTTATATATGGACAAATCCCCTGGTCAGCCCGGCTACTGGGACGTGTGGCTTATAATCAGATGTGGCTTATAATTGTGAAATTACTGTACACCACTGAAGCCACCTTCCAGACTGGAAGCCAACTTGCAGGGATCAAACCCTCTTTGAAATGCTCCTTCTCTGGCTGTGTAAGGAGCTGCAGCCATCAGAGCACTTCCAGGGCTGGGCAGCACCATGAATCCCCCAGCTCAGCTCTGATCCCTTTTCCCTAGCTCCAAATGCCTTCCACAGGCACATTACACTGCCTGCTCTGTAATCATCTTCAGAAGGGCTCAGTGCTAAAGGAAAACCTCCAAGGGATGATGTGAAGTGGGAAACAAACACAGCATTTGGGCTGTAATTTGAGGTGGGAAGCTGGGGTTTTAATGAGCACCTCGCTCTGACCTGCTGGGCACCTTGCGGCTCACAAATTGCATTTATGAGAGCAGGAGGCTGCTGGAGCCCTGAAGCCTGAGAGTTTTGAACTTTCTATGCTTTCTGACCCCCAAAAGGATGCTGCTTTTGAATTGAGCTTGGAGAAGGCTTCCAAAACTGAGTGATGGAGTTGGAATCACGGGTGTGTAGTTAGAATAGAAGTGTGTGATTTCACATGGTGAAGAGTTTGGAATTTGGGGTTTTAGAATATAGTGATAGGTATGAGACAAGATGGAGATTCTCGGGCATTGTCTCTTCTTCTTTCTGTTCTTTCTTCTTCTTGATTTTAGGTAGTAGTTTTTGGTTGGATAAAAAGTACTGCAGTGCAAGTCACAGGTGTTTGGTCATTGGGTCAAAAGTATAAATAATATAGGTATTAGCTTTTAATTAGATAGTTAGGCCTTAAAATACCTGGTAACAAATGAGATACAGCTCCATTTTGTCATCTTTAGCTTGTTAGCTAGAGGTACTGTAGAACTCACTGTTCTAGATAAGAATTAATAAACAACTCAGTCTGAACACAAAAATCCATCTCTTGTGCTTCAATCCTGACTCTGAGTGAAGGCAAAAGAAAAAAAGAAGATAGCCACTAATAGGAGGCTACAGAGAGGGTTTTGAGGCCATGTGAAGGGTGGGTGTGCCTAATGTGGCACATGCCGGGTGTTGGTGGCCAGGTGCTCAGTGCCAGCTTCCCTGTCATGTCCCAGCACTGTCACCAGCTCCGGAGAAGAGCCTTGTCCTATTTACATCCAACCATTCTTCTGGGCAAGGGAAGGGAGTTGAGAAAAATCCGTGCTTTGTCCCACATTCCCCTCGCCAGGCAAAATGGGAATAATTGTGGTGAGATCTTCTACAAACACATTTAAGTCTTGTTCAAGGCGGGGAAGAGAAAGGTGCTTCAGTTCTGTCAAGCTTTTAAAATGACACAAAGAGCTGCTAAGAATCACAGCTGGTTTTACCAACCATCTTCCCCATCCCCAGCACTTTATCCCAAATTGTACCTGATGCTGTTGGCAGTCAGGTGATATTCTCAGGGCCACTTCAGGATGGTTTTAGAAGCCCTTTGGGAAGGCCATTGCTCCTAATCACAAGTCAAAAGCCAAAACAGCCATCAGCACCACAGAAGAAGGGAGGAGAAGTTGCAGGTGGTGGAGGACCATCCCCCCTTTCCACAACCTGGAAAACTCAACTGCAGAACAAGCCAAGGCTTTTCCCAGAAAAAACAGAAGCTATTCACAAAAAAAAAAAAGAAAAAGAATATTTTGTGATATGTGAATAAAAGGATGTAAGGATCACATCTTAGGGCAGGGTGTGTGCACATTTCTGACCAAAAATGCTGAGGCATTACCTCTGGTCACAGCCCAGCTAGAAATCAGTGTAAGACTCCAGAGAGATGAAGGGTTATGGAACTGCAAAAAGGAGCCTTGTCTAGAAAATCTGAGATCAAGTCAACAGGACATCAAACCAGCACAGGGAAGGAAAGTCTCTACTTTACATCAAGACCTTGGATTTCAGCCTCAGACCTCAATCTGATCAGATTTCCTCCCTTCTGAGGAGGACACCACAAAGCCCCACACTGGAGCTTTGATTTACTAAAATATGAGTATTGGTCTAACATCAATACTCAACTGTGATGGACAAAAGACTC
>VRYO01001463.1:1317178-1327910 GCA_009812075.1 Sialia sialis
ATGGGCTGGGGTGAAAGGTACGTGTTACATGCCGGCAGATTTGGGGTAAGGGTGCTGCCTCCAGGTTTGCAGCCTGAGGAAGGTCCTCCGGCAATGAGAAGCCTACCGAGCAGAGAAGTGGGGGTGGGAAGGGGATGGAAAGGAGAGGGATAAGGCTGGAGGTGTGTGGAGAGCTGGGGGACTTCAGCATCCTGTCAGACTTCGGGACCTGCCCCTTGTTTTTAACCCTCCCTACTCCAAAAGGGGGGAACTGACAAAATCACCTCCCTCCCTGCCCGGGGCTGCTGCTCCCCCAGCAGGGAAGAGGCACAGACCTGCCCAAGGGGCAGAGGTGAACATGCCATCTGCCACCACCCTCTGTCCCTCTGCCTCAGGGAGAGAGAGGAGCACCCCATTTCTCCCCCCAGGGACTCTCCAGGGCATCTCCACCCCCTCCCCTTGGCCTCCTTCCCTTTTTCTCCCTTCCCTTCACATCATCCAGCCCTTTAACCCCTATTTCAACACCTTCATTCCTTTTACATCCCTAAAAGAACTCCCGGGGGAAGGAGAAAAGAAAGAAAATTCTCCATTTGGACGCGCTGAGCTGCAAACCCTGGCTGTGGAGGAACGCAGCAAAGCAGCCTCTCATCCCCAGCCAGCACTGCAGCATCGCTGGCCAAAGGCATCTGTGACATCTCCAGTTAAGCGGGGACTGGAGCAAAGGGGCAGCTGGGGCCTGAAATGCAGGGTTTCAGCCGACAGGCGGCTATGCTGGATTAGCACAGTGCATGCTCCGAATGGAAATCTCTCCCTTTCCCTCGCCAGCGTTTTGGGAGTTTATTTTCCTTCAGGAAGGCTTCCCTGCCCCTCCGAGTCACCCAGGGATTTCTTCCCTGTTTCTGCAGCTCCCCTCTCTCTCCTCACAGGTGCCAGCAGAGAGTGGAAAGCTTTGGGGTGCTTGGCAAGAGGAGCCAAACCCTAAACCTCACCTTAAACCGAACCTAATTCTGAACCTCATGGGGCAGCTCTGCCTTGCTTTTGGGGTGATGGGGGAAGAGGGGGGCACTTACCCTCCCTGTGCTGTGTTTGGGGAGCTCAGGCACAACAAGGTGCAGTTGGCCTCTCTCCTGTGTTGCAAAGAAGCCCAAGCAGAAGGACAAAGCACCAGAAAGTGCTACTGACATAACTAAACCCATCTTTGGCTGCTGCAACGGGGCCTGACGGAAAACTCATCTTTGCAGGAAAGGGGAATTTGGCTCTGTGAATCTGAGAACTGCAGAATATCCTGAGCTGGAAAGGACCCACAAGGATCATCAAAGGCTAGCTCCTGCTCTGCCCAGGACCAGGAATCCTACCCTGGGCCACAGAGCATTGTCCAAACATACTGACAAATGCCACTGCAGAACATTTTTTTTGCAGTCCTAAGTAGAGAGATTTGTGAATTGCTAGACCCCCATTTAACAAGAGGGTAACAGGGTGGTAAACACCTCAAAATCAGAGAGACGCCTGGTGTCCCCATTTGTCACCATGTGCCCTCCAGGGAGAAGTGAGGGTGAGCTGTGACAGCAAAAAGGACAAGAGGATTTGGGGGTCTGCAACTGTCTGAGGTAACCAAGTGCAATAATTCACCTGCTCTCTTCATCTGTGAAGTGAGGAAGGCAAAATAACTTGAGCATAAAATGGATCTGTGAAATTCCCTGCAGCAGGAGAATTCTGAGGCAAAGAAAGCCATTGGCAGAGCAAGAGGTATTCTTAAAATGTCAGATCTCCCAGAAAGCTGAGTTTGGGGAGACATAGACCCTTCCTTCCCTCCTGCCAATATAATCCAAACATGGGATCTGTGGGGAGAATGGTCTGTACTGGTAACATAAGAGATTTAAAAATACCTTTGTGTTTGTGATTATCCCCTCTCCTCCCCCTGAAGGAACCTGACAGGGGACCTAGTCCTAGGTCAGCACAATTTCTTTGTGACACAGAAAGCCCTGAAAAAGAGATCTCTGCCTGTTTTTCTTGAAACTGTGCAGAAATAACCAAAAGGCCTCAGCTCAGCCCAAACTGGCAACCTCTGTCCCATCACAATAGGAGTGAGGACTCCTGAAGTCACTCAGGATATGGGCAGGACCTCCCAGTGTCATTCCCAGAGGAAAAGAAGCAGACAAGGACAGCAAAAACAGAGGTCACAAGGCCCAGCAGCTTTTGGGACACACCATCCCCACAGCATCATGGTGATGCTGATAAAGCAAACCCACCCCTAACCCTCCTTGCTGAGCTGCTGGGTGGGTTTTTTGACAAAGACCGACTTTGCTGTTCAAAAACACAGCCAGAGTGAAGTATCTTTCTCTTCTCTCCTCTGTTTTCTCTCTGGGTTTTGGAGGTGGAGAGGATTGAGCTGCATCCAGCTGTAGTTCTCCTCCCTGTCAAAGGGAACCAGCAAACTCAAGAGAGATAAGCAAACTTATGCACACACTTTGAATTTAGAACATGTTTATTGCACATAAAATGCCTCTTGTTGTCAGAGGCAAAACGGGTCCAGAGGGAAAAAAAAAAAAAAAAAAAAAAAAAAGGAATGGGAATATCCATGGTTAAATGCAGCACCCCTGGGAATAGGCAAAGAGATTTTGGGAGAAGGATTAAGCTGCACATTTTAGGAGCCTAAGCTGGTCTCAAACTACAAAGCACATGAGGGAGACATGAAAGAGACAGAAAAAAACATTTTCTATCTGCCCAATTTTTCTACCTTCTTTTGAAGCACAGAACACGGACAGAAAAAGGCTGTTTGGGCTGGTAACTGCTCAGAGCTGGTTTAAATTTGTTAACTCTGTCCTCCCACCTCCCACATTGCAAAGGTAGGCTGTTGGTGCTGTTGGAATAAAAGATTTGCCCCAAAAATCTGCTGGAAGCATGACTGAAATGTAGAGAAACTGAGTTTAGTTTTTTGGAAGAGTCTCCTCCTGCCAGTGGTACCCCCAGATATCGTAGGTGTAGATGAGGATGGCAAGGAAAAACAAAAAAGGGAATGCCTGGGATTCCCAGGGGATCTGTTTGAAGAGTATAACTGCAAAGCAGGACAGCTTGTAAGTTATCAGTTTAATTCCCCTCCAGCAATAGATACACTGTGTTTACATCTACAACGCTTTCCATTGTGTCTGGTTAAAAATCTCCTTGAACATTTCAAATTTTCAGCCAGCCACATCCTTCTGCTGAAGGGAGACATGGGATCACTCAGCTCTACCCAGGACTTGAAAGAGATTTTCCCATGCCTGCCTCTCACATGACTGCTGTGCTTTCCACCTCACTTTTGCTGTTGTTGTCCATTTTTATGTATTTTTCATTACTTTTTATTGCTGCTGCCAGCTGTGGTTTCTGCTGGCAGTGGCTGCTCAGGAGGGTTAATGCTCACCTACCACAGGTCAAACTCAGCAATCTCAGCCTCTCCTAAGGGCAAGGAGGAAACTGATCCTCCTCCCATGGGCTGCATTTATTAAGTGTAGGAATTTTTTGTGTTCAAGGAGAGTCTTTGCTCAAACTCCTCCATTTTTGGACAGGGTAGCGAGAGAATTCTCCTAAAACAGAAATTTTTCATCAAGCCCATTTTATAGACTTGTAAAGTGAACTTCCAGCTTTCCCAAGCATGGAAAATCTTGACTCCAGCTCTCTCCCCTGACCAGCCTGCTTTACACATCAGGACCAGGGGAGAACTTCATGGAGCCCCAAAAAAGGTCTTGATGAGGAGAACAAGCACCAGCAGAGGTGTGGTCACAGCCAGTGATGGTGGAGGGAGCTTGGATGAGTGGCTGCTGCTTTGCTGAGAAGCCAGACTATTCCCAGAGTTCCAAAGCTCTTGGATGACCAGGGGAGAAGATGGAACCCCCCTCTAAAAACATTTGTGATGCTGGCTCTGGCAGCAGGAAGCTGCCAGATGGAGCCCCAAGCCCAGATGTTCAGCGCTCCTCTTTTTCCAAGGCTTTGAACTGATCCTGAATTTTCCTCTTTCCCCTCCTCCCTGTCCAGGAAGGGAAAGAGTGGGGAGGAGATATTCATGAAGTTCTTCTGCTGGTGAGGATCCTGGGACCAGAGGTTGAGAACTCAGAGCAAGAGCAAAGGCAAAGTGCACTTTGATGTTATTGCCAGTGAAGACAAATTGGGAGCATCCCAAATGGTCACAATAAAGAGAATTTCTCTAAAAGTGCTCAGCTCTTCTTTATCCTTGCTTAGAAACTTTCTTCAGGAGGGAAGGTGCTGAACACCTTCTAAAAATAGCCATGTTAATAATAATTACTGCATGTTTCCAGAGTCTCAGGATGGTTTGTGATGGAAAGGACCTTGAAGATTATCCAGTCCCACCCCCTGCCATGGGCAGGGACATTTCCCACTAGACCAGGGTGCTCCAAGCCCCTCTGTGCTCCTGGCTGGGCAGCAGATCTCACTCTAGTGTCACCTGTCTCTGCCTTCCCTTAGTCCTGACCCATAAATTCTCCCTTAGCTCCCCTTCCATCCTCAGGCAAAGCTCCATGTATTCCATCTGCTCCTCAACAAAGGAGACAGCCCCTTCTCATCTCCTGTGCTCTTCCTAAAGGGAATTCCTCCTGCATCCTTCCATTCTATCCCAACCCAAAGGAGCCATCCCACCACAACAAGATCACAGCCCTACAGAGCACATCTCTAGTCCTCTGGTTTATTTCACATGCTCAGGTGTTAGAATAGAGGAATTTAAGCTGGATCAGTGATGAAGCCATTTTCCTGCGTGGAGCACCTGGAATTCCTTTGTGCTGCTCTCCAGGTGCTTTCCTGCTGACCTGCAATCCCTCTCCAAGCTCAAGGCTTCTATTGCTGACCCTGGCACCGAACTGGCAGGAGAGGGCTGGATTGAGATTCCCCTTCCCCTGGGAACTCTCTTTTCCCACACCAGCTGCTGGTGCTGTGAGCCACTCGTTTAAAACCCTGGTTAGCACAAAAGGTTTCTTTGATGGTGGGAAAAGCAGTTTTCCTTCGCAGGGCTCTCAATGTGCTTCCCAAGCAGAGCCATAGATGGCAGTACATGGTATTTACAGAGTTATTTCCACAAGTAAATCTTCTTATTTTAGCAGAAAGCGACAGAATTTCATTTTCTTGTAGTTACAACGCGCTCGGAATGAGAAGTCCTAAATCAATGGAGAAAGCAAGAAAAGCCTCTTTGCCTGAGCACTGGCAGACAGAGCTTGAAATGCAAAATCCCTCTGTGCTCCACAGGATTCTCTATCCCCTTTCACAGGGATGATACCTGAGGAGTTGAACAAGAAAACAATTTTCCATACTGCAAAAAAGTTGAAGATCTCTCAAGTGACTGTCACAAAAGCCTGAAATGAGCTCAAAATTCTGGGTTCACTTTCACAAAACAAGCAGTTGAGTTGAGCGTGTGGATGTGAATTTAATTCAGGCCAGACAAAAGATGATACTTTGATTTCAACTTACGTTTCCACTTTGTTTTTGCTTTACTATCACTAGTTAGCTTCAAAAATGCAAAACAATTTTAAAGTAACAATGTTTGGGATTTCTTTCCCTCCTTTTTTCCTTGTTACAGCAAAACACTTCTTTTCCATACACTCAAGTCCAATTTCCGGGAACTGACACTCCTAGCCCAAAGCGTCACATTGAAGGAATGTGCAACTTGTTGCACTTGCTGATTTGAATTGAATTAAAATGTATTAATTTCCCCAAATCCATCTTGTTTGGCCCTTGAGGGTATCTGGTGACTGATTTCCCCTGTCCTCTTCTCAACCTAGGAGTTTTAAATTACAGTAATTTCACGATTATAAGCCGCACCTGAATATAAGCCACACTATTGGTGTAGGCTGGATTCTTCAATAAAAAAAAGGTGTGGCTTATAATCGTGAAATTACTGTATTATTTTTTTTTCTAGTTGAAGGGCCTGACAGAGCAGCTTAGGAGGGCACCTGACATCCAGACAGGGTCAACCCACCACAGTCACCTTCTCGTCTCCATGTTCCCAACATCCAGGAGCTTCATCTCAGTTGGATTCTTTACATCCAAGTATCCAAGTCAGCCTTTCATGGATGTCAGAAGAAATAGGCACAAAAAAAGAGGATCTCCAAAAGTTCACACGTTGGTGGTTTCCAGCTTCATTTTTCATATTTAGACATTTCAAATCACCTTCCAGATGTGATTATTGTGAGGCCAGGCTCCCCCAGAAACCAATGGAGCCGGAGAATGCTCAGCACCTTTAAGGATCTGTTCCTTTGGTGCTCTCATGAATGGAAATCCGTGTTTTTCCAATATCTGTATTTGACCTGAGCATCCCGAAATTGAAGGCTGATCCTGTGTAAATCATTGGACATAAGCATATGTAAAATAAGTTTGATCCCATAATTTATAGTCTATTGAAATTGGAAGTCCCTCAGTGGAAGGTGGGATTAATACCAAATCAGGGAAGACAAAAACAATTAAGATTAAATAAACCATTCACCCAATCTCAGCCTTGTAACCTTTGTGTTTGTTTTATTTTCCCTCAGATGCAATTATAATCTATGCTGGGACACATCTGTTTATGATAATGGAGGAGCCATTTATCAGATAACTTATCTCTGCCTCCTGCCATAAATCACTGAGTGGCTGGGATGAGCCTGGCTCTGGAGCCACCAGCACACGACTCATCCTTCACTGCTGCTCGTGTTCAAGAAGGCTCTGCAAAGGCTTCCAGCAAAGCTCCAAAGCTCTGCAGGGATGGTTTTAAAAGCCATGACCTGGATTCTGGGCTGCATCTCCACGAGGGGATGGAGAGGATTCTCCACTTCTGTGCTTTGAGGAGGTCTCACCTGGAGAGCTGCATCCAGCTCTGGGATTCCCAGCACAGGAGGGAGATCAGCTCATTGGGACAAGTCCAGAGGAGGCCACTAAACTGATCACAGGTCTGGGCTACCCCTGCTCTGGACACAGGCTGGGAGAGTTGGGGCTGCTCAGCCTGGAGAAAGCTCCAGGGAGACCTCAGAGCCCCTTCCAGTACCCAAGGGAGCTCCAAGAAAGCTGGAGAGGAACTTTGGACAAGGACAAGGAGTGACAAAGAAGGTCCTAAATGGAACAAGGCAGATTTTATTTAGAATAGGTATTCAAACAAATCCTTTGCTATAAAGTTCATGAGGCACCAAAAGAGGTTGCCAAGAGAGGATGTGGACTCTCCATCTCAGGAGATGTTCAAGGCCAGGCTGGATGAGTCTCTGGGCTAATAGAAGGTGTCCCTGCCCAAGGCAGGGGCTTGGAACTGGATAATCTCTCAGATCTCTTCCAATCCAAACCATTCCATGATTTTATGCTATACGAGTCCTTCTCTACTTACTCTGCATTATTAAATCTAAGGTTCTGAGATTAATCTCTTTGAACAGATTTCAGCAAATCATTTGTTGGTGGTGATCTTCTAAGGAGCAGTTCTGTCTCTTCTCACAGCTGTTTCCCTTAATCTGAAAATAAGTCACTTCAGACAGAAAGAACACGTTTTTCTCCCTCTGACTGTTGAACACAACATCGTGACTCGTGCATGAAGCCTGTTTCAATTATGGGTAACTTTCTTCTGTCCTGTTAAACCTCTGTGAAATCCATATGTACTCAGGGATGGAACAAGAGAACAAAATTAAATGTTTAAATGAGCTTAAGAGACACAGTCATGTCACGTTAACCTCAAAATATGCAACCAGTGTGACTCGTATGAGTTTTCTCTTCTGTTTGCTTTTTTTTTTTTGGTTCTTATTTTGAATGGCATTCAAGTTTTATAGCCCGCTTTAGTGCTAGAAACTGGTGGGGGGTTGAATAAAACCTGACTAATTATTTTCATTGTGTACTTTAGCAAACAGCAAGACCATTCACACTCTGAAGTATTTTCCATCATACCCAGGGAGAACATCAACCGTCTCCCTCTCTGGTTTTGGGTTTATGCACAGCTTTTGGAGGATGCTGGAAAATTTGGAAGGCAATCCAAGGGGCAAGTTGGAACCAATAATGTACATTTTATGAAGGGAAAACTGTTTATCTGCTTTGGAAAACATGGACCTGAGGAGATTGAGGCAGAGACAACAATCATGGTCCAGAAATGTGCCAAAGGAGCAGATGACCCCAGGCCCAATTCCAGATCCCTAATTCTGCCTCGTTTTGATCAGTCTTGGCAACACAGCCTAAAAGCCTCTATGCTGATTGGATGTGTCCCTTCCCTCTCCATAAATGACATTTTCTTTCTACATTTCCGTCAAAGAAGGCTGCTCTATCCAGAGGCTCATTTAGAACATAATGAACCATGTTTGCTTGTTTGTTGTTTTTCCCCCCTTCTAATAATAGTGTTTTTACATCAGAACCCACATTTAGAGTCAGATATTGCTAATTTCAAGCCTTGTCTTTCTATTCCTCTCCTCAGAAGCCTCTCAGAACCACAGAATGCCAGATCCACTGGAGCGAGTCTGGGATCAGCAGAGAAGGCTAAAGCCCGAGCCGAGGCATCCATTGGTGCTGGAGACAGGAGAAACCAGAGGAGCCCTCATTTTAAATTTGTTTATTTGGAGCAGGGGGTGACAAATATGTCCCATGTCAAGGGACACAGAAATCTTTCACACAAGGCAGGCACAGCCTTGCTCTTCTGCTCTACTGGTGTGTGGGGACATGGGAACAATGGTGTCTGGATATTTTGTCCTGAGAACCACCCTGGTTTTCCTTCAACTCGACAGACTTGATGATCTCATGGGCCTTTTCCAACCTTGATAATTCTAAGATTCTATTTACCCCCAACTCCAGTGCAACCCTGCTGGAAAAAGCTCAAGAGCTTGTAAGGGCTTAGTGAAATGGGAATAAAGATCTCTAGGGATGTTCAAATTCACGAAATCAGCAAATCCATGGGAGTGTAGGAATGGCTTGAAATAATTGGAAGAGACTCAGAACACTCTACTCAAGGCAGCTGCATTTTCCTTCCCTGAATCCACTTTCTTTTTGCTCGCTAAGCTGGTTTGCTTCAAGCTGCATGGGAAACTTGGAAGACACCATGTTTTTCCTCATGTCTGTAAATATCGAGTCAAATAACACAACCATAATATTTTTACATTTGTGATGATGTTGTAGCCAGTTAATGGTGTCAAACATTGCACATTGTAAAGGTTTTGGGGCAGGGACCCTTTTCTGCTTTGCCTTCCTTGAGGTTCAGAGGAGGCAGGGCATAGACAGGACAGAAATTTATAGATTATATTGTTATTTTAACAGTGCATGACTCATCTCCTGGGTTTCCCAGATATCTGTGTCTTCACAGATACATTTCACAGATAAACCAGATAGTGATGCACAACTGGAAGAAAAAATACAACTCATTATCTACACTGTAGAAGCAATGGTCCCACATTTGAACACAAGCATGACCTTTCCTTTGGTCAAATGTGCTCATATTGACACAGAAGTTCTACACAGGTGGTTGGTGATGCACCTTCCCCGTTTTCCAGAGTGGATGTCTCTCCACTGACATGGATTTAGACAAATCTGTGAAGGAAGAGTTCACCAGAGCATATTTAAAATGGTGTTTGGATGTGAATTCCAGCACAGAAAGGAGAAATGGTTCTAGGATTTGCTTGCATGGGACCGACATTTAAGAGGAAAGGCTGATCACTAAACCAGATGACAACCCAAACCAGCCTGAGCTCATCAAATATTCTAAGCACAACACCAGGCCACAAAAATAGTTTGAGTTTGGGTTAGGCTTCTTAGCAATTTCCAAAGGAATTTGGAACGCTAGATTTTATACAGATTTTCAGTGTCTATCTTCATCAGAATAACACATACCTATGAAGAGCAATCTTTAATCTTTCTTACTTGTTGAGTCAGATACTTTTGGGCTAAATATAACTGTGAAGCACATGGAGAGTATTTGGTACCCGGTGGAAATGTCTCCAGTGCAGAAAAAAAAAAAAGCCAACAGGGAAAATGCCAAAATACATCATGACAAGCTGGTTTAGAGACAGACCAGGCTGGGTCACAGCCGGGTCCCTGTCCCGGGCTGAGAGAGCCATCAGTGCTCAGGATAGGGATGAATGGTTGAAGAATCCCTGCAGAAACATGTCCCTGTACCAAAAATGTTTTGAACAAGGTGAAAATTAGCTGATATAAAAAGGACTAAGACTCTTTTGGGTCTGACCATCTCTGCTTGTTCAAAGAAAAGACAAAAAAAAAAAAAAAAAAAAAAAGACAGACTAAACCAGTCCTATCCCCTGCCCACAGAGAAGGAGGAAAAAAGAGATTGCTCCATCCCTTAGCTCCCTGGTTATCCTCACTGGGGGGAGATGCTGGGATGGAGCCTGTTTTTCACTTTAAATGCTGTTTGTTGGGCCCAGCAGCACAGACACATGGAGCTGCAGAAGGAGCTGCCACCCTCCCACGGTCACCATTCCACAGGGAGTGTGTCCAGCTCAGCAAAGTTCCCTGCTCCAAACCCAGCCCCAGACTCCAGCCCTAGGCTGAGTTGGTGTATTTGCAGCAGAGATTTCAACATTGAATATTCCTCTTCCCAAAAGTCAGAGGGGAAAGCTATTTTCTAAATGTGCATTTGCTGCCCAGAAAGCCAATCCAAAGCAGAGTGGGCAGCAGGTGAAGGGGGGATTCTGTCCCTCTGCTCTGCTCAGGTGAGACCCCACCTGCAGAGCTGCATCCAGCTCTGGATCCCAGCACAGGAAGGACCTGGAGATGTTGGAGGAGACCTGAGGAGGCACCAGGATGATCAGAGGGATGGAGCAGCTCTGCT
>VRYO01001463.1:1328910-1342736 GCA_009812075.1 Sialia sialis
CATCCAACCTGGCCTTGAACACTTCCAGGGATGGGGCAGCCACAGCTTCTCTGGATAAACTTCTCATTACTATTACTTACTATTACTATTACTATTACTATTACTATTACTGCTGCTATTATTATTACCACTACTCTAGAATTGTTTCTGTCTGTTACTCTAGAGTTATTTCTAGTCTGTTACTTATTCTCATTTATATTAAAATGTTATCGGCAGATCTAGAGCAATTTCTGGACCCCTCAAGGCACTGATCATGATACGCTGTTTCCTAAACTGAGATGTGGGAATAACAGGTTTTCCATTTTTGCTGCCAATTCCTCAAGGTAAGCAAATAAATGAATAAGTTGGAGGCAGATCTTAAATGGAACTAAGAGAAAGAAAAGAAAATCAACTGACTGAAAATGGAAAATAAACAGACAAACAAGCCTGCGCATCTGAGTTTAACTGAATCTTGTCTTCCACCCACAATGGATTTTTTCATGTTGTTTCCAAGCTTTATAATGTGTTTCCTCAGCACATCAGAAAAAAAAATCTAAATGGAATATAATTTCAAATTAAAAAAAATAAAAATAAAAAGGAAGGTTGGTAGTTTTTTTTTGAAGAAGAAGAATATGAAATATTTTGATTTTGTTTGTTTTTCTGAAGATTAAAAAAATAATCAACCACTCTGTGAGGAATTCACATGGAGTTTTTTATCAGTTTGGAATCTACTTTTTCCACCAAAATTCTTTCAGCTGGAAAATTTTGGACTACCTTAGAGCAAGTCACAAAGCAAGCAATTCTGTGTCTGGGAGGATGTACTTCAGAATAGCAGTCCCCGTATCCCAGTCATGATTCAAAGTTTTAAGTCACTGACATGGAATAAAGGAATCACTTTCTCTGGAAGTGTCTAAAATCAGAGAAGAGTAAATTTTAGTGAACTGTAAAATTCACCAATTCATAAATTCAGGGCTATTTAAAAAATATTGAACATTTCTGCAGTTGTCAGGCATGCTGCAACTTTAGGGGTGTGCCTTACTCCAGCGTGTATCCACGAATCCTGCAGTGTTCTTTAATAATTTATATTAATAATTAAGTATTCAAGAACCTCCTAATAGACAAATCACTGTCTGAAGTAGGAAATTAATCTTGTCAGAACTCTACTGATAAACTTCCTGTGAGATGATATTGATGCTCCCTTCTCCCAAACATCTGTTCCGTGAGGGGCACTGGAGGATCAGGAACTTTCATGTCAATCCACCACATGGTAGCACATGACAGGGAGAGGAAGCTTTGATTCTTTTTATGTATAAAGAAGTGCAGATACAAAGTTTTGAATGAGTTGCCTACCCTGGAATTCTTTACTGAACTCTGAGTATCTGAAAAATCTCCTGAGAGCTGCTCAGCTCGTAGATCAATGGAAAAGTTCATGGAATGGTTTGAGTTGGAAGGGACCTTAAGTGTCATTGAGTTCCAGTGGGCAGGGACAACTTCCACTGCCCCAGGCTGCTCCAAGCCCCATCCAACCTAGCCTTGAACTTTTCCAGGCATGGAACATCCACAGCTTTTCTGGGCAACCTGTGCTAGGGCTTCACCACCCTCTGAGTAAAGAATTTTTTCCTAACATATGATCTAAAACCCTCCTCCTTTAGTTTAAAACCATTCCTCATTGTCCTTTCACTACCTGCCTGTATAAAATATCATTTCCTTATTTTTTACATGCCCACATTAAAAACTGAAAGGTCACAAGGAGTTGTGTCCAGATGCTCCTCTTCTCCAAGCTGAGAAGAAATGAAGAATTTGGCCTCTCATGTTCCACCCACCCTGATGGTCTGGCTTGAATCACCTAAAGAAGAGCTGACCTCTGTGTTGACCTCAAACCTGCCTGTGGCCAGCACCATGCCAGGTGGGTGACATGGATCCTGTTCCCCCATTAGTGCCTCTTGTTCCCCCAGAGTCCTGCTTTGGGTTCATTTCTTCCAGGATGTGCCTGAAAACACAGCAACTCTTGCAGCGAGTCCGTTCCTACCTGTGTGTGACTCTGCTGATTTAAACAAAGCTTTTTCTTGTTTTAAGTTCCTATTAAGGTCCTGTAATTCCTGTTACAAGTGCAAAATCTGCCCATTTTCTCCTGAGTAAAGCACAGAAGAGCAGGGTTTCCATCAGAGTTGGTTTCCAGCAGAGTTGATTAAAGGGACAACAGGGAACATTGTCCATAGCACAGGAGGGCCAGGAGAACCTCTCACACCTGAAAGGTTGACCTGTGAGAAGAAATCCTTGGGGAGGGAAATAAAAAAGCAGGCTGAATATAAAACTGTGGAGAGAGAAGAGCTGTAAGATGGAGCAGCTGAGGGTTTCATCCGTGGGCATTAGGATCAGGGGCCAGTCTGTGAGGGGACATGAAGGATGTGAGATGATCTGGTACCCTGAAGGGCCTTGGAAAACTGGTAGAGTTTCTCAAGGAGGCAAGAAAAAAATAATTCACATCAATGTCCTACAAAATAACACCTGGCTGACCTTTTGTCCTCCTGAGGGGTATTACCTTCCTTCCTTCCTTCCTTCCTTCCTTCCTTCCTTCCTTCCTTCCTTCCTTCCTTCCTTCCTTCCTTCCTTCCTCCCTCCCTCCCTCCCTCCCTCCCTCCCTCCCTCCCTCTTTTTCTGTATGCTCTGTGGTTTTATCAAATACTCCACAAATGTGGGCTCCCACTTTGATTTTCCTGCTGGACCTTTCCAGCTCCAGCTGAGCCTGGAAGCAGATTGGACATGGCCAAATAAAAGGTGATCAAGATTCAAGGCAACATCTCAGGGTCCTTTGTGTTCTGACTGTAGAAACCAGCTTTCCATCACCTATCAACTCCTCTGTGTTTCAGGTGTTGTACAAATATTTAATTTCAAAATCTGAGCACAAACCAAAAGAATCATCCAGTCTTCTTTCAAGATGCAGTAGGAAACCAGCTCAAATTGTGAGAGCAGCCCTCATCTCCTTACTGATGCATTTCTTTTAAATCTTTCATGGTCTCAGGCATCTTCAGGAGTCCAAGGAAAAAAAA
The DNA here is from genome assembly GCA_009812075.1 of Sialia sialis. NCBI lineage: Eukaryota > Metazoa > Chordata > Aves > Passeriformes > Turdidae > Sialia > Sialia sialis. Next base: position 1,331,940 of record VRYO01001463.1, read on the forward strand.
ACAAACCACAAAATAAAGATGGAGTTAACTGCAGATCATGATAACAATTATTGCTGCCCCAAATCAGCATTGCTGAGAGTTCAATTTTCTCCAAACAGTAAATAAGCCCCAAAATTTCCCTGGTGTTAGCAAGTGACAGGCTCAGGGAAGAGGATCAACCTTTCCCAAGCACTAATTGAAACTCAACAGGTTTCTGCTGCTATCACAGCAGCTCCATTATTGATTTTCCAACAGGAACACTTGTTTCTCGAGCAAGGCTTCTGTATAGATAATAAGACTGCTTTAAAAAAGAATGAAAAAAAATACAAAAATAAAAAATAATAATTGCCTCTCTGAGCCCTCATTTTCCTTCCCATTCCAAATCCAATTGCAGATCCCTCTGATAGTAATAATTTAACAGTCATTTATGTACAGTTTAGGGTCCATTGTTTGCAAATAAGCCGATTAGATTAGCTTGGGTCTTGCATTCATGTAAAACAAATACATATCAAAGCAATTAAATGTGCAGTTTAATCTCTCCCCAGCTATGAAGAAGACAGCTGCCTGAAGGTCCCAGCATTTTTCCTGCCTCCCATTCGCAGCTCCTGATGTCGATGAAGTGAGAATCACTCTCTCTGTGGGATTCGAAGAACTTATTTAGCACACCAAGGTACTGACCTCAGTGTTTCCCAGGTGGGGAGGCTGGAGCCCTGAGGGATGTTTCTGCAAGATGCTGAAGGTGTCAGCAAGACTGGGAGTATTTTTATTTTTCCCTCCTTGCCCACATGTGCGTCTGCCCCACAAGGTTTGGTTTTCCCTCGCAGCCCTCTCCCACACAGATGATTTAGTGCTGCTGAGGCCTGGCATGTTTGTACACTGACAGGCAGAGGATGGGAGACCACAAAGGAGTTGAATTCTTAATCAGCAGTTGCTACTCTGAGAAATGAGGGGGTGATCTCATCCGCCCTCTGGAAGAGACCCTGGAGGGAGATGACTCCTGCACAGGGTGCCTGTTGCTTCTTGCTGACACAGGGGATCCATAAATTCAGATTCTTCCATCCAGGGCTACTCAGTGCCCAGGCAAGACCACCTGAACAAAACCAGGGCTCTCTCTTTGTCCTCTTGTGAGGTTAGAGGACAGTTCTGCCCTACTTGGCACTGATTGTTTATGAAATTTCCTCCATTATTTAAGAATATTCCACACAGCCACTCTTGGTTTAATGCTTCCCCTGCAGCATCCTCGGAATCCATTTCCTTTCTCATTACACAACCACAGTAATTGATCCAGGTGAACATTATAACATCACTTTTTGATTTAAAAATAGAATGGTTTGGGTTGGAAGAGGCCCTAAAGACCATCCAGTTCCATCCCCTGCCATGGGCAGGGGCAACTTCCACCATCCCATGTTGTTCCAAGCCCTGTCCAACCTGGCCTGGAACATTTCCAGGGATTGGAGCAGCCACAACCTGTCCAGGGCCTCAAGAGTAGGAAATTACCCTGAAAAACTGCTGCTGTCTTATCTCCTAATTGGAAGTGCACTGGTCTGAGGGTTTTTACTCAAATGTTTTTATCTTTTTTTTTATAGTTCTGGTATCAACAATCCTCAGCTCATTTTGGTTTATCTATCACCCGTGACTGGACTGATCCCAAATCTTACCTGGAACTAGAAATCTTGAAGAAATGTTTTGGAAAATAACAATTAAAAGGGTTTTCCTAACCATTGCAAAAGTTCAGCTCCAGGTATCTTTTCATGTTAATCACTAGAAACTCTTTCTTGGCTGTCTGCAACTGGTTCAGACATTTCTGCAGTCTAGGGAAGGAAAGATTTAGAAAACAGATGGAGAGTTTCAGTCTTCCTAGAGGGAAGCATCCCTGCAGGGTGTGGGAGAAGCCTTGCTTTATATCAGAGCAAAATCAATGTATTCAGCAAAGGGCAGCTCATAGTGAGAACACCTCACAGGGGACAGAAGAGAGGGAGCAGCCTCGAGGTGCACCAGGGGAGGCTTAGATTGGATATCAGGGACAATTTCTTCATCCAAAGGGCTGTCAGGCTGCTCAAGAAAGTGATGGAGTCACCATTCCTGGAAGGATTTCAGAGATGTGTGGATGTGGCATTGGGGACATGGTTTAGTGGTGGCCTTGGCAGTGCTGGGGGAAGGGCTGGACTCATTGATTGATCCCAGAGGTCTTTACAACCCAAAAGGTTCCACGGTTCTCCCCCATCACCTGTGTTATGTAATGGCTCCAAAGGGCTGCTCTTCATCACCCCCTTTATTGGTAAGACCTGACTTTTGGGGAGCATCAGCAGCCAGAGTGTGTGCCAGATGTATTGCATGAGATCTGGGGTCTCAAAATTCAGGTGGTGGTGTCATTTTAATGTAAGATTCACCTGAGATTCTTCCCTGAGTATCTCACACCAGTGGGCAGAGGAAAGCTGAAACTTCCAGAGGATGATTAATTTGACTTTCTTGTCAAATGTCCTCATGCTCAGATGGTGCAATGATGGAACTGCTGGCCTGTAGTCTGTCACAGAGCAGAAAGTGGTGCTGAGAAGGAAGATCTCAGATCCCTGGATATTTAGCTGGTGCCATTTAAAGAAAAAGGTCAGACAAACAGGACCTTTAGAGAAATATCAAAATTAAACTTTTTTTTTTCCTTTTCTTAATATACAAATGAAGGAGATTGGGATGTGCTTCACTGGTGGTCTTCTGCTCAGTCCAACAAAGCGGTTTTTTTAATCCCTGTTTATGTCAAATTGCAGTTGAAAATTCTGCAGCCAGATCCTCTCAGACAAAACTCAGTTCTTCAGCTCTATTTCCTCCCAGTTGAAGCTGTTTTTTTACTGATGGCATCTTCCCAGCTTTGCTCAGGATGTTAAACCCAGAGGAGCCAAATCAAACCACCTTTCCCAGCAAAATCCAGGCAACAAGCAGCTTTTTTGCAAGCCTTGCAGATCAAGTCCAAGTGACTGATTTTGGAACAGCATTATGTCAAGCCCTGTCCTATTTGTACCAGGCTTTTAAGGAGCTGTCAGCTTTCTTCTTTCTCTTTTACACTGTCTTTCCAACACTGTCACTTCAGCCTGGCAGCATGGAAATGCCAGGTAGGAGCAGTGGCAATTCAAACTGCAAGTGCAAAGCTGGTGGAGCTCTCATTGCTGCACCAGGAACGAGGAGCTGGCTGTGACACCCACAGAAATATCAGCTTGGGCAAAATCTTTAAAGAAATTTAAAAATTTTGCTATGAGGACAGTCTAAGAGAGTTGGGATTGTTCAGACTGGAGAAGAGAAGACTCTGGGCAGATCTTAGAGACATTTCCAGTGCCAAAAGAGTTTCCAAGGGAGCTGGAGGGGGGCTCTAGACAAGGCCATGGACAGGACAGGGAAAGGCTTCCCACTGTCAGAGGGCGGAGTTAGATGGAATATTGGGAATAATACTCAGAGGGTGGTGAAACACTGGCACAGGGTGCCCAGAGAAGCTGTGGCTGCCCCATCTTCAGAAGTGTTCAAGGCCAGGCTGGACAGGGCTTGGAGAAACCTGGGATAGTGGAAGGTGTCCCTGCCCATGGCAGAGGGTTTGTTCAAGGTCTCTGCCAAGCCAGACCATGTTGTAACTCTGTAATGCCCTCAATCTGTTCCCTCTACCCAGCATCGAGGAGCCACACCTGGAATCTGTGTCCCATTCCAGGCTTCCCAGTAAAAGAGAGACAAGAATGCTCGACAGAGTCCATCAAAGGCCATGAGGATGATGAAGGGACTGGAACATCTCTCCTACAAGAAGAGACTGAGCTCTGAGATTTTTCAGCCTTCAGAAGAGCAGACTTGGGAGGATTTTATTAATGTCTATAAATACTTGAAGGGAGAGCGAGAGGAGGCTCTTCTGAGTGGTGCCTGAAAAGGAGGCATAAACTGAAACACAAGAATTTCCTTCTAAACATCAGGAAACACTTCTTTTGTGTGTGTGTGTGTGTGTGTGTGTGTGTTAAGGGTGACTGAGAACTGAGAGTTTGTGAAGTTTCCATTTTTGGAGATACTAAAAAGACACCTGACATCATCCTGGACTGTTGGCTGTAGGTGAGCCTGCTCCAGCAGGTGGTTTGGACTTGATGACCTTCATAGGTCACTTCCAACCTCAGCCATTCTGTGATTGCATGATTGTGTGGTTCTGTGGTTCTGTGGTTCTGTGATTCTGTGATTCTGGGATTCTGTGATTCTGTGATTCTGTGATTCCATGATTCTGTGACTTTATGATTCTGTGGTTCTGGGATTCTGGTATTCCATGGTTCTGTGATTCTGTGATTACGTGATTCTGTGATTACATGATTCTATGATTCCATAATTGTGTGATTCTGTGATTCCATGATTCTGTGGTTGTGTGATTCTGTGATTCCATGATTCTCTGATTCTCTGATTCTGTGATTCCATGATTCTGTGTTTCTGGGATTCTGTGATTCTCTGGTTCTGTGGTTCAGTGATTCTGTGGTTCTGGGATTCTGTGATTCTGTGGTTCTGTGATTTTGTGGTTCTGTGGTTCTGTGGTTCAGTGATTTTGTGATTCTGTGATTCTGTGGTTCTGTGGTCCTGTGATTCCATGGTTCTGTGATTCTGTGGTTCTGTGTGGCACTTTTCCCCAAAGTGAATGAGTTCAATGTCCCCTGTGCTACACATGGCAGGACACCATAACGCAGCATGACTCAGCCCCTTCTCAAAGTAAAAGAGAGCTCAGAAATTCAGTGCATTTATTGCTGAGAAGGCTGAATCCTCCCTCCCCATCCCACCTACTTTTTTCTCTATCTTTACCCTTTCTTTCTCCCCTCACCCTGTGAATTCTGTGAATTTTTACAGGTGTAGATCAGGGGCAGGGCCACAGTTCATTCTCATTCCCCAGAGCCATCTCGGTGTGCTCAGCACTGGGAATGTTACCCCTGGGTTTTCTTACACAGAGAATCCTGTAACAAGTCGAAATACAGGTCAGCTAAAAACACTGTGAAACCTGGCAAGCACTTTATTAACTGTTACTCTCTGGCTTCAGGATGACTTGGGGGATTCAGTAAGTGGGTTAAGGAGTTTTCCCATCAAGGTCAGTGGCAGGAATCTGGTGCAAAGTGGCAATAACCACAAGGAGTTTTCAGGCCAACAGGAAGTCAAAAGGTTTGGGTTTCAGCTCCTGCTGTGGGAGTAGGAACATTAGAAAAAAGCTCTTAATAATATGAATGGAGGGGTTTGGGGTTTTTTCCTTTCATTTTTTGTTCCAGACAGGAAAATGTATGAATGATTGCAAGCAGCACTGTTTTCTCCAAAGCAGTTTATGGAAAATAAAGGAGAGGACAGCTCCATCATGATGACTTTGGTACCACACCTAGAGCCTTGTTCCCTGGGTGCTGTCCTTCTTCTTTGCAAAGTCCCTGTGATTAAAAATGTCTGTGGAGTCCAAAGCATGTGTCCTACCATAATCTAGTTGAGTTTTAATACTGGAAAAAACTTTCTGGATCCTTTTCCTATTGAGGAATTTTTTGGGGAAAAAAAATAATATATATGTATTTCCAGACTGGACATTGAGGATTTAGTGCTGCTAGTGTCAAGAGATATTTTTCCAAACAGAGATGTGAGGACACATTTTTCAGGGTTCAGTTGGTCTGGTTTGTTTAAAACTGAGGCTGTCTAAATCCTAAACCAGGTGGACATTTTCATTAGATGGCTGACCACATTATTTGCACATGGGATGGGTTTGATCACACTCTGAGATAAAGATATGGAGGAGTTGTTTACAAGCATTTCCACTCTTTGATTTGTCTGGGATCCACCCTTACAATTTAAACTGTCCATATTTAGTATTTCCGTCCTCTGCCCTCTGTAGGAATGGAGAATAGATCAAACCATTCAATGAGAGCAGGGGTGTGATTCTTCAAACCTCAGAGAAGCATCTTCTTCAGGATAAACCAAATCTTGTCCTGAACTTCTTCAGTGCCACTGACTTGCTCTCCTGTGAGAAGAAAGAGAGCCTGGGCTGAATTGTTCAGTAGGCACTTCCCCCTGTGGAAATGCACAAATATTAGGATAAATCCCGTCCCTGAAGACAAATCGGGTGAATACCACCCTGAATGTCTGAGATTAAGTCAATCTTCACTGCCTGGCCATGCTGTTACCAATCTGGCAACCAGATGTACTGAAATCCTTGTTCTGTTTTAGCTGTGAGGCATTCCTGTTACAAAGGCAATGAGAACTGCATCCCTCAGCTGTGGAAAAGATTTTAGGAAAGCTCTAGAATGCTCCACCTGCCACAGATCTCCTGGACTGTTAAAAGCCACGTTATAAGCATAGAAATTAAATTGAAGCGTGCCCCAGAATATCTTGATTCCACGCTGTCTTCTGAAGAGGTTCCATGGATCTGACTCACCTTAAAACATGAGGAGTCATTCCTACGTCTCCACCATCCCAACAGGGAGATGAACAGGGGTTGGAGACTCCTCTGAATGGAAGAGGGGAGAGATCTGGTGCCAGAGATTTCCTTCTGTGCCCAGCCCTTGAATGCCTGCATTATCTTGCATCTGTGGACCTGCCACCACGCTCCCCAGCCTGACATGGGCTGGCACACCAGCTTCTCATCTCAGCTTCTTGTTTTCTTGTTCCTGTGATTTACTCCAGGGTCACATATGGCTTGGCTGGGTGCTGGGGTTTATTTCTGTCAGCACATCCAGATATATCAATATTAATTGTTCTTTCACAGCTTTGGCTACTCCTCCTTCAGCAGAAAAATATAAACTCCACCAGTGATGAATTCCTAGCTCGTGCCTATAAATCAAGAGTGTGAACTGAACCCTGGATTATTATTGTTTGTTTACAGATGATCAGTTGGGAAGATGGAGAGGGACCCAAGCACTGCTGTCAGCAATATGTTGATGAGCTCCAGCGCCTTGCAGTGATGTTCCTGACCCTCCTTGTAATCTGTCAGAATGCCTACAAGGAAAAGCATCTGGCTCCAACTCAGCCCAGCAAGTCTGAGCACATCCTGCCATTAAAAAAAGAACTTGAGAAACTCCCTTTGTCACTAATGGGGTTTTTTAAGGAATTTTCCTTGTCACTGTGTCCCAAGGAGCTGTTTGCATCTGCAGTTTACTGCAAGCACTAGTTTATAGCTACATCCCTGGATTTAACAGTACCAACAGAGGTACTTCATCAATCTGGTCACTGAGAGGCTTCTCTCTCTGACAGGAGCACCTAGGAGGAAAAGGGAAGGGAAAGGAACCAATGAACATGTTGCTAACATGTTGCTATGGAGAAAAATAATTAAATCCTCATTGTGCATTACATGGCTTAAAAAGCCTAAAAAATCTTTAAATGAGGAGAAAAAATGTGGGGAAGTTTGAAAGAGATTCAATATGTGAATTAACATCAGACATATATTATTTTCATCGGAGAAGATTAAATCCAATTTTTTTTTTTTCCTTTTAGCTTCCTCTCTCTCTTTCTCTTTTCTCTCCCTCTTTTTTATTTTTTCCCAATAAAATAGCAGTCCAAAAATAGCAAGAGTGGGAAAAGTAAACTGGCAGGTATTAATTAGCTGGACAGGTAGCAAAAGTAAAACCTCCACAACTATGTACTCTGGAAATTCCGGGGTGGAGTAGGAGGGGGGCAATTCACATTTAAATATTTAACTCATTCATGTTTCTTTTTTTCCTCAGATTTGTTATTGGCTTAGAGGAAAGAAGGACAGAGATTTCTTGCATTCTTCTCTGGTGAGTTTCTTGTCTTTGTTCACTTCTGATTTCTGCACCAAAATGAACAACATTTCCTGTAGGAACAGCCAGTGCTCTCACTACTATGTCCCAGTGCCTTATTTCCCCCTGCACGCTGCTATTCCTGGACCTGAGTGCCTTTGAAAAACCAAGGCTTCAGGATATAAGTAGGAACACAGAAAATCAGGTTACTGTTTAGCTCCCATTTCCTTTCACTCCACTTAAAGAAAACAAACTGGTCTTCCTCATTCTAAAACCTGCCAAGATATTTTTAAATACTCACTGAATCCTGTGTCTTTCAGGTTACAAATTCAAAGAATTTCAAAGCTGCTCTTTTTTTACCTGATATGAGAAGTAGAGGCTGTTGAAGAGGCTGAGCATCAATTCCTTGCCATTTCTGGTGGCAAAGTGTTTTCCCATAGATCCCCAGCACAATGGATACAACCTGTAGTTCCACCAGGTCTACACAGCTGGAACATGAGATATTAGGAAAAAAATCTCTGCTGTGAGGATGGTGAGGCCCTGGCACAGATTTTCCAGAGATGCTGTGGCTTTCCCATCCCTTGAAGTGTTCAAGAACAGGCTGGACACAGCTTGGAGCAACCTGGGATAGTGGAAGGTGTCCCTGCCCATGGCAGGAGTTTGGTACCAGATGAGCTTTAAGGTCCCTACCAACCCAAAATATTCTGTGAGTCTGTGATTCTACTACAGAAAGTTCTTCCCGGATCAGCTTTAAAAGCCACAAATTTCCTACTTTTCCATATTTCTGGTAGGAACAGCAAGAGAAAGATAATTTTTGTCCTTATACAGTCCTGTTGCTGTACTTGTTCTTTAAGGGGAGCAGAAGTCAAGTTTCTATGAATTTATCAGTTCTTGTTTTTCCTCCTACGGCTGCCAAACAGGAACTCAGGTGTCAGGCTTCTCCAGAGAAGAACCAAAATCAGGAGCTGATTAATGACTGTATGGACATGACCCTGACATGCTCATATAGTGAAAATCTCATGAGGGCTTTGTAGTCTCTGATCCAACACCATGTCATCCACTGTGAACCTTGATCTGGAAATTATCCAGAGTTGTGGTTGATCAAAGACTGAGATTGAACAAGAAACCAAAAAAAAAAAAAAAAAATAGGACAACACCACAGAGGGCTGATTGCCTTGAAATGATAACCAGATTATGTTTTTAATTTCTCAGGAGACACAAGTGGGGAGGTCACCTTTTTTCCTTCTCAACGTGTCAAAACAATTTCCTGAACTCTCTGTGGAATTGCCACCAAGGCTAATTTAGTGCCATAAGTCTACATTCCCCAACTATCTCCTCCTGAAAGCAATAAAATACAGTAGAAGCAAAGACTCAGATGAAATTAAAACATCCTAAGACTCATTGCACCTGTCTGTCTCATCTTTATTATCTGTAAAAAAAACTGAGAGTATTACGGGAGAGAGGAGCATAATTTGACATTATTAATATCATCAGTCAATCTTCACCTGTGCTGAGACACACAAATGCTTGTGTTCCCAAAGACAGGAATGCTTTGCTGTGTTGGGAACACCACGGTGACTGAACACATTAGAAAAACCCTGATACAGGAATTTCCTGCTCTGCTGCTCACTCATCAACACCTTCCAGAGCAGAGGACAGAGCATGGAGCGTTGATCAGGCAGCTGAAGAATTACAAGATTTAAAGGTGGAGGATGTTTTTCAATATTTTAGCAAAATTAGAGAAAATCAGAGAAAACAACAAGCATGGTCTAAAAGCTGATGGAGAAAGAGCCAAGCCCTGGTAGCAGCAATGGGGAGAGGATGAATTAACCTGGTCCTTTTCCCAATAACATTTCAGACTGACAACATCTTCGACTTCTGTTTTTGCCTCTCATTGCACTTTGCTTTTATCTCTTCCCTGCATGAAGGTCTAATCCCTTGGACACGATGCAAAGTCCTTTTCTTCAGATGAAAGATGGGACAAGAAACAACAGATGGATACAAATCAACGACACAGAGAAGTCATGAGACAATCTGGTGCCACCATGCTCAAGATATTCCTCCTTGCAGTTTTCTGCAAGCACTAATTTCTGTAGACAGCTGCTTGGGGAAGGTTCTCAGAGGTAGGTGTGCCATAACTCCCACAGCTTGGGAATCTCTGGGCTAGAGGAAAGAGGATATTTTTTCCTCCTTATATTCCAGAACTCAGTAAAGTCCTACATCCTACACAGAGTACATCTCTGCTGAGATGTTTTTCTAATTGCACCTGCAGTCTCTCTCTGTTCCTGTCCATCCCCAGCATTGACAAGGCTCCTTGGAAGTCAATATTTCCACCAGAAACGGCTGAGAGCAGCAGGAACATCCCAGGAGGTCTAAAAGAGAAAAGAAACTCAAGATGCAATAAAAATAATTACTAGATATGAAAAACTTTTTTTCTGCAGGGCAGTAGTCAATCTAAGAGAAGGCTTCTGAGTAATCTGCTGAGAGAGGGAGGAACCATGGATCCTTCCCTTATGGTGAAAATTTCAAAATGTGCAGTACCATCAGTGCAATGAAAATGGACAGCTGGACATGTCCCATGAGCTCCATGACAACCATCTCTGTATTAAACTTTGTTTGATTCTGCTGCTGAGGCTGAAAAGACAGCTTGGAAATCCTCCATGGGGCCACCAGCACCAGGGGAGCAGTGAGGGACAGTAGTCAGGCAACAAAATCTGGGAAAAGATGCAGTTCTTCCACCTCCAGGAGATTCAGTGGCTTTGCTTGAGGTTGCCATCAGTTGCCACCAGGCTTCTCTTTTGGTCTGTGAGCATGCTCTGAGCTCATGGGAGAGGGTGGGGATGTGACCTGATTCTTACTCAGACTAAGAAATGAAGTTATTTGCTATTATCCTGTTCTGTGTTCTGATAGTTGGTGGGGTTTTTTGTTTTATTAGGGTTTTTTTGTTTGTTTGTTTGTTTTTTTAATAATTTTGTCTGTGTGTGTGTGGTTTTATTTTTTTTAATGTTTCATTAAAAAGTAATATACTGCTAAGAGGTTGGAATTATTTGGGTTGGAGGGACCTTCAAGACCATTTAATTCCAATTCCCCTGCCATGGGC
>VRYO01001463.1:1343736-1365902 GCA_009812075.1 Sialia sialis
GAAATTACTGTAATTCTTCATCAAAGCATATTTTGAAAAATGAGCAATACTTTTCCAAATGGAGGGCCTTTATTTTCCCTGATGCCTCCAACCACACACTTCTGAAATTTTCTTATTAATATTCCTATTTACAGGTTGATGACCTATTTAATTCCTGCACAAAATGCAAGTTTTTCCTGCTTGGCCCACTCTCTCTCAAAGATGCTGCTGGGAAGGGCAAGCACAGATGAGCTTTCTGCGCTGGATCTTTTCCTGCTTTCATAACCTCACACGTTTCTGACAGGTGAGAAACCCCAGAGGGTGTCAAGATTAAATTGAAACACTTCCCAAACCCTTGCAGAGGTGCTTATGTGAGAGGAACCACTGCTAAATTTTCCATAGGCTGAACTCAATTTTTGCCATCAGCAACCACTCCTTTTCAAGTCAAAACAGCAACACAAGTTTAATTTATTTAGTTCAAAGGGTGTAAAGGCATTCACTGAAGATTGAGTGAATGGTAAAACTGCAAAGCAAAAATAATCTAAAAACTTAAAGAGACACTAAGGGGAGTTAACTCCTTCCATGTAGATCAGAAACTTCCAGTAGAAATCATGAAAAGTGATGCTGGGAGAAGCTAAAATATATTTTTTCCCGACCTAAAAACATGTATCCAGTCATAATTTAGGTGTCTAGTCTTCAGGACTTGATCTCACTGAAGAGAAGCAGATATTAACACATAGTACTAAAGACTAGAAATGTCTTTTTTTTTTTACTAGTCAAGCTGATTTTTGTACACAATTAGGTTTTTTCATCCTCAGATGAACAACACTTTTTATCTGTATGTGAATCTGAAGAAGACACTTGTGCACACACTCCCATGGACACACACCAAACTCAAACCTGTTCCCACATCCTAAAAAACACGTGGAAAACTTTCACCTTTGCCATCCTGGCCATTGGCGTTTCAAACTCATCCATTCAGAGAGTCAGCATTTTATCTCACAATTAATTGGAGTGGAAGAGCTGCAGTGAGGGTTTCATCATGAGGAGAGAAAACAGACAATTTCCCAGACCAGAAAAGATCAATTCAGTGTCTGGCAGCCTAGGGGGTTGTTCTTCCTTAAAAAAATCAACCCACTTTTCCTTCAGAGCAGCAAATGATCCAGTCACTAGCACTCAAGTCTGTGACAACCCCTCTCCAGATGATCCTTAGCGCTGTATAAAACAGCACTAACAGCTCTGACAGACTTTTTTTTTTTTTTTTTTTTTTTTTTTTTTTTTTTTTGAGGGAAAGAGCACATCATAGTTCACAAGAAATCATGCTGGATGCTAATTAAGCCAAGAAATTTTGGAATTTCTGTATTGAGGATAAGATCAATATGAAAATATAAATTTTTTTTCTGCAGCATAGAGTACAAGCCTAAATAAACCCACCAAAAAAATAAAAAATAAACAAAAAAAATAAACAAAAAAACCTCAAACAAACTAGAAAGGAAACAGGGAAACCAGGAATCTGGTCTTCTGCTTTAGCAACCCAGAGGTTCCAACAGATTCAGGAAAAAATATCCCTTAGGGATGCAGGAGTGTTGTGTTGCTGCATTGCCTGCAGGATTTCCTGGGATCATCAGGGATTTGTTACAGGTCAGTGTCTCCAATCATTTGGATACCTCTGGGCCATGAGGACCAGACTTTTGCTGCTGATTTATGGGATGGTTACTCAGGTCCCATAATGATGATAAAAATTACAGAGACCAACACAGCTCAACCCATTCCCCACTGCTCATGGCACAACTCACCAGAACAACTCCTGTTTGAAAATCTGAAAATTTGCCTTGGCCAGAGGGACACAAACATCCCCCTTGTTTGTGCAACAGGCTGCCTACCCACCTTTGACCTTTTTTCCATCAAAATGTTCAGGAGAAGGCTTTAAAGATTTTGGGAAGTCACAGTTTGCCCTGATGGACCCTGCAGGAGCTTGCACTGTCAGCATCTGAGGGAAGCTGCTGAGCACTTCTTTATTTATTTACTTATTTATAATAACTTATTTTATGTTATTACTTATTTTACTTGTTTTTGTTTTATTGTAGCACACAATGCAAACAAGAATCTGAACCATCCCTGGGTAAGTGACTGCTACAGAGGGCATTTCCTCTGGAATTCTGAACACAGATCAGAATCTGGAGAGCTTCAGGATAGTCCTGAAGATGGTAATCAGAACCAATGGAAGTATTTTGAAGTACAATTGCAAAGAATAAGTGTCAGAGGAAAGAAGTTGAAGAGTAATATGAAAGACTAATGTTTTCCCCCTCTTGCCTTGTAATTTTGGTGGGGGCTGTGAGTCAGAATGAAGTGTTAATCTCCAAAAACACCTTTGTGGGACTACAGAGCTGGGAGAAAATCAGACATTGCCTTCAGTGAAGTTGGAGAAGAAGAACCAGCTCCAAGTTCCAAGTGAAATGTGAGTGTGGGATGTCAGCAGGACTTTGGCTGATGAAAGTGCTTCATAATTTATGGATTTCTTCTGTTCCATAGTGCATCTCCCTTCAATCCAGCTGCTCCTTCATTAGACCAAATGCTGGTGGAAGTCTCTGTGGACAGGCTACATCTGGCACATGAATGTGTAATTATATTTCTCTGTGAGTGTCCAGGTAACTGTGACATTTGGTGTCTAAGAAGATGATGTGTTATCTAGGTCAAGTTAAAAACAATCAAACAGCAACAAAAAAATCCTTCCAGAATTAAAATAAGAACATGTCCTGGTCATCACTCTTTGGAGGATGTATTTTTGTTGACCTGCCTTACTGAGTTCACTGTTTGGAAGGAAGAATGGAAGAAATACATGCATGAAAGAAATAAATGCACTTCTGGTCTCAGAAGTGTTTCAGATGGAGAAACTTCTTAGGGGATTATGAGAACATGGATTTGCCTCATATCCTTTCAAAATCCACCACATTTATCACATTCAAATGAACCTGTTTCAAAGCAGATTTGGAACTATTACTTTTGCCAACATGTACAAAAGTAATTGAAAAATGAAGTTTTAAAATTATTGGACATTGTCAATTGTGTAAAAATTATGATCAAATATTTTGGTAGGACAAAATTTTTTTGCAAAACCTTAAAAATAAAAGACTTCCAAATATGCATCAGTTCAGAAGGGTGCAGAAGCTTCAGCCTTACATCTTTGCTGTAAAAGAGATAAAAGCAAGCATCTCAAATTTGGGCACCCTGAAATTTGAGAATTGAACTCCAGATCTGCCATTTGAAATTCTGACCCAGGCCTACAATTCTCAGGAAAGTGTGCTCTGAATTTCCTTCTTAAACCATGCCCCAAGCAGGCTGAGCTCTGTTCCAAAGAGCTCTGCTCTATGCTGTGGATGTAAAAGGATTTCATGCAAAAATAAGAGTCTGAACCACTGCCTGAGATTCATCTCACCTTTGCTGGAGGTCCTGAAGCTCATTCTCATTTTCCTCCCATGCACATATAAATTTTTAATCTGGGGAGGAACAGTGCCTGCACTGCTGAGAGCTGGGACTGAGTGATGAGTTGAACTTGTCTAATCAAACTTGCTTTCCTGCACAACATCAAGCTGCCTGCTCTGGCTGCCACATTCCTGCCAAGTGCCCCTCTGGAAAATCTATTATGTTCACTAGCATCCCTCTAATGATGTGGAAGGATTCATGGTCTGGGTGTCTGCAGGCAGGACCTGTGTTTCTCTCCAGCACCAGGAGCTCTGAGTGTGCGCTCCCAAGTTCCTCTGCACAAAAATACGAGGATGAGGATGGATGGATGTGACTTTTGTGCCAAGGTCAATGTGATTTTCTGGGGCTGACTCAGATCCGATTTCACTGTTATGGCATCAAATGTCATTTAGCTAATCACGGCTCTAATTTTCACACAGCACCTTCTGGCCGTGGGCAGACGTGGAATTTCAGAGCTGCTCCATGGAAAAAGGTACAGGAGTTACCTGACCATCATCTCCCCCCAAGGGAAATGAATAAAAAGGGGAAAGGCTCCCAAAACGCAGCTGGAAATAGCTCAGCAGAAAGCTGGTGAGCAAAGGGGCAGCCCCAGTCCTCATTGCACTGGTACAGGAACATCAGGCTGGATTTGGGGTTGGATGGGGCTTGGAGCTACCTGCTCTGGTGGGAGATGTCCCTGCCCATGGCAGGGAGGTGGAACTGGGTGATCTGGAAGGTCCTGCCCACCAAAAACCATTCTGGGATTCTCTCTCTGGAAACCAGGCTGGTTTTGATTTTGCTCAAGGCTCTCAAAAACCTTTCTCCCCTCACTAAAGCTGTGCCTGGAGGAAATGGATTCCCTGTTCATCAGTAAATCCTCACTACCACCACATGCACACTATTATAGAACTCTGGACCCACCCCCAGCTGCTCTGCCAAGTGTTCTCCCAGTCCTTTCATTCTCTTCCCTGGACAAAAATACATCAATTTCTGCCCTTGCTCATTACCAGCCTGACTTACCCCTGTGTTTATGCAGCTTGTAGCTCTGACCTTTTCAGTGACTTGAACATTTGTAGCATTCTCTTGCATTAGAAGTTCCACAATCCCCTTTTCTGTCCCACACTCACTTGCCTTTATCTTTGCCTGGGTTTTTGTTCTTCTAAACATCACCCCAAAAGGGTCAGCAACCCCAGCCCTGGGCAAACCTTTTATAAAGGGCTTGAGAAAATCAGAGTTGTTCCACCTTTTAAGTTTTATTGATCTCTACAAAAAGCTCAGCTGCTCTGTTAAGGGCATTATGTGGATGAGCACACACAAATGATGATTCTAGACAGAGGAGGAAAAAAAATGAAAGGAACATTGTTTAAAATTTTTAACCATTCAGTGGGGTAAAATGCACAAAATCAGAGTTGCGTATCGGCTTCCAACCCTCATTCTGTTGTAACCAGGTTTTGAGGTGTCTCCCTGCTCCTCTCAGGAGTGGGCTGGTGGCTCAGGAGAGGGATTTGATGGTGTTCAAGTGCCCAAAGACATATGGAGGTGCCTGGAGAAAACTTCAGACCTGTTTTCACCTGAGCTGCACGCAAATATTAAGGATAAAACCATTAAAGATCCATCTGGAGATGTCCATGTGAGGAACCACATCGTCCTTCCCTCTGTGTTCCACAGAGAGACATGGAGAGAAATGATTCAAATTTAAGCTGGGCTGAGTCACCCCTGAAGGATGCTGAGCTTTTCTACCAAAAAAAAAAATCCCTCAAATCCTCATCACTAAAAGGATAATAAGCTCCCCACCCTTGCCTCTGTGTGTGTTCATCTCATCTCCTCAGATGGCAGCTCGCTCGGGAAGGAATTATCTCTGACTAAGTATTTTCAAGTGGCACAAAGCATAATGCAATTAATCACATTTTGTTCAATAATATAAATTAGGAAAACAGCAACAAACGCCCTGGAAGTTTCACAGTTTTTGTGTCCTGGAAGAGTTGGCCTGAAAACCTGCCTGTGGCCCTTGGAGAAGCTTTGGTGCATTCACCCAATCCTTCATCCAACACAAATATCCAATTCCATAACACATTTATGGCCACATTTTAGTAACACATAGAAACTTGCAGCAAAATGACACAGAAAGAATTCAGGTGGGTGCATCTGAGATGAAAGAGCAGAGGAAAAATGCACACAGTGGGTCTGAAACGAGACAATTAATTGAGGGAACAAACTGTAAAGAAATCAATGCAGGTCCACCCCTGAGCTGTGCCACTCAGATTCTGCTTCTGCCTTTGTCCTGGTGTCACTGGTAACCACCAGGTGCCCCAGGGATGTATTCAGCATAATTCAACCAGTCTGTTGTCATCAACAGGTGAGGTTAGGTGAGCTACAACTATTTTATAGAGGATGAAAAAAACCCCCACCTGTTCTCCAGGTATATACAAAGACAATGTTCCATCAGCACCTTCCTCTTGCCCTGGGCAATTTAGCAGTTAGGGAAATTAGTACAGCAAGCAGACTATCAATTGTGTCTTAATTTTTTTCCTCTGGAATAAAAATTGAACCAATATACAATTAACTAAAAATATGTTGTAATAAAAAATACTCTTTTCAGTGCTAGTAAATATTGAAGAGCAATTTTCCTCCTGGAATAGAGTCAAAGACCTCTTAACTTCCAGCTAAAGCAGCACCATTTTATGCCCCCCTTTTTCCTCCTGCTGTGGTCGCTGTTCTGGGTAGTCTGTGCTGGTATAGCAGGTCCACTTCTCTCTTCTCTATCCATATTTTCTTCTTGCTATCAGCACCATAAAATCAGGGAATGATTTGGGTTGGAAAGGACCTTAAAATCCATCCAGTTCCACCCCTGCCATGAACAAGGGCACCCTCCATTAAATCAAGTTTCTTAAGGCCCCATCCAACCCAGCCTTGAACATTTAATTAACTTTTTCAGGCTCAGCTTCTCAGGAAATCCATCTGAGACTGGTAAAACTGAGATTGTTTCATCCCATTCCTCTCCCCAACAGCTGCTGAATTCTTGGGCTAATTTCAGGGAACTCTTGACAAACACAGGAAGCTGGAGGAGAGTCTCATGCAAAGAAGTGGCTGTTGCATGTCAGCTTTTATTAGATAATAAGGAGCCCACGTCTGAGAGGTACAATTAGAAAGGTGTTTTGAATGCTCACAACTAAAAGGAAAGCTTTGATCATACCCTGGGTCAATCAAGAGAGACAAATCCAGGGGATTTCACTGATCAAGTAGGTTTGGGTTTGCAATATCCTTCTCCACCACTTCGAAGGGTGCAGCCGCTGTCAGATTAAGGAAATCAAAGACTGATTTGTGTTGCCACCAAAGGGGACAGTCCCACTTCCTCTGGCATCCCTGGTGAAGCGTTCACACAGCCTCCCACGTGTGGTCATACTCAATGACTGCTCCACAGCAGAAAACTACAAATTCTCCAAGAGAAGAGGCAGAGGGAAAGGTTCTCCCATCTGTGCTCACATCTATGGAAAGAATTCTGTGCCTTTGCCTCAGCAGGCAGTGACCTAAGCCAAATGTAAAGTCACAAACTGGCAATGATTGGTCCCCTTTTTCCTAAAACCATGGATTTTTACACAAAGCCAGGTGCACACACACTGGGAAAATTGTGGGAATTAATGCTTGAAGGTGGAGCTGGTACAGAAGGAGCATTAATAAGATCTTGGGACCAGTGGTGTTTCATTCCATACCTTCTCTGACTGCATCCCATCTACTCAGCTCCCTCTCTGCGGTTCTCCCATGCTGATTCCTCTGGAGAGATTACCCCTGGGCAGGATTCAGCACCCAAGGAAGGTCTCTGCCAGCTTTCCCACCCCATGGGCACCACAAAAACCTCAGGGCCACAGTGAACATCACTGATGCTTCAGTTGTTGAGAGGTGTCCTGCAGTGTAAGGGAGGCCCTTGAGGTGTGCTAAGGGATGGCTTGGAAAAATGATTGATGACTGAAGGGAAACACGAGGGGCCAAAAGCTGCTGAATGAGGTAATAACAATTTAAACTCCCTTCTAAAACATGGAGCCCAGCACAAGCACCAGGAGAGAGCCTTTTGTGCTAAGCTGAAGGTCTTTGCTGGTTGATGGTGCTGGTGCTTGCAAGGATTTAAGAAGTGTTTGGATGAACTCACAGGGGAAAAATCCACATGGTGCTGACTGGTACTGTCACCCCAACTCTTGTTCAGGAGGTCTCTGAGCCCTGCCCAGCTCGGGGTGGGCCAGGGATGTAATTTCAGTGCATTTACTCAGCTCTTGACATCTGCTTTGGCACGCAGGGCTGCACTGCCCTTTGCTCCAATCCATCCCTGCAGCTGTGCCATCCCAGGGAAAGGCTCCTGCCCAGGATCACACAGTGGGAACTGGCAGATTTCCTGCCCCCACCTCACTCTGAGCTGTTCCCTTCCCCTTGGCAGCATCCCCCTCTCTCTCTCCCCTCTGCTCAGGACTCGGTTTCCTGAGCCAGACACGAAAATTCATCCCCCTGCCTTGTCCTCCTCTTCCCTCCCCTCCTTCCCTCCCAACTTTGCTGTTTGCCACAGCGGGCAGCCCACACCAGCAGAGAGATGCCAAACAAAGGGGCTGACGTGATGCTCGTGTCCCACCAGCTCCTCCAAGTCCTGCCAGAGCTTGGGTATTAAAGCTGCTGGGAATTTTTAAATTCCCCTTTAAAACCCTGCCTGGAATTTGTTGAACAATTGAACAGGGAAGGATCTTGGTCTCTGTTTAAGACTGCTGTGAATCAGAATGAAGGATGTTGAAATTCAGAATGGGGCTGTCTCCCCGCTGCTTTTTACCCTCTTTTTGTCCCTTTTCCTGCCCTTTCCTGCAGCTGGTGGGGCATTCCCAGCCTAGGAAGGGGCAGAAGGAAGATCCATGTGAGGATGCAGCTAAAACCTGCCCCGCACACCTTGTGCCCACCAGCAGCACCAGCAGCTCCCCCACACCCCACAAAATTACAAAGGAACCTTGATTACTGACTCACCACGCCAGCTGAAGGAGAGGGGAGGGAGAAAAATAATGCATTTATAATAGTGGGCTCTGAGCCTGCTGGGAGATTGGCTGGCATTTCAGCAGCTGAGGGGGCTGCCCCGTGCCTGAGCTGTCACACTGACTCACCTGCCACAGCAGCAGCTCTCAGAGCTGTGGGAGAGGCAGAAGCAGGGCTTGGAGGAAGATGTGCACTCCGCACAGGCAGGGTCTCTGCTCCCTCCCGTTCTACCCCAGGGATGCACCTGTCACTCTCTCTCCTTCACTCAGAAGCAGGACAAAAATTCACATTGTTTCTCAGCCCCCCTCAGCACCCTAGCCATGTTTGGCACAGGATAATGGGGTATGAGGAAGTTCAAAAGTGAGAAAGACAATTGCTGTAGCTCACCTGCTGCCTCACTTCACCAAAATGTCACTTTTTTTTTTCCTGTGTGGGAAACTGTTTTTCTGTGGACAGGAGCAATTTCCCCTCACCAGGGACTGACCATGCTGAGTCAGTGCATCCCTTGCCCTGAATACAGAGTCAGGAGACAAATTCTGAGATTTTGCAGGAGCTTCAAACTCCCTTTCCAATATCCCTAAGTGATTCCAGCACACTATGCATAATATCAGTGTTCATTTTAATGCCAACTACCTTCTCTCTTTGGGAATTTCCCCAGTGTTTTAGGACCATGGGGTGAGTTCCTCTTCCTGTCTTGGATGCTGCTCCCTCTTTCTGCCATCCTATTCCTCTTTCCTTTTTCCCCTTAATAATTGTCATGACATATCTGACCTCTCCAGCCCATTCCCATATCTTAATCCCTCCATCCTTGCTAGTTCCTCCTGCTTTTGCAAGTCCCCCTTAGGACAAAAAGACACCTGGGTATCTGCCTTTGCATTGACGAATCATTGGAAAATAAATGGGAAAAGGGACAGTACTCTTATGTTTTTTCACCACTTGATTTCATGAGTAGGCAACTTCTGCATTAAAACTTTATCCACTGCTCAGGGCCCAATCCGCTCACCTCACCACTAATGGCATTCTCAAAGGATTCAGTCTCTGCTCTGAAGGTGTTTCCAGGCCTGGGTGGAAAAGGAGAGCTTTGATATGGGGTTATCAAGAAATCAGAAAAGAAAGATGAGGAAAAGCGCCTCCAGATCTGGGACCAGGGAAAGGAACATCAGTGGTGCAGGGGGTGGTGGGTAAGAGGTAATTAGCAGGAAAATGGGATTGATAACCTGGATGACCCTGTGGATTCCATCACCTGACTGGTTAAAGCACCTCCTGCCTCTGCCATGAACCCTTGGGATGCAGAGCTCTCCTCACAAGGAGGTTTCCATGTGTTTGCAGCTCCCAAATGGTTCCAGATTAATAAGAATTCCAAATGATAATTGTTAACTGTACGCTGTAATAAACTTCCTCTCATTTCCAGCCCTCCTACAAGCCAGAAAGCATCAGAATCCCCAGAACACTATTATTCAGGACATTAAACCCTCAAAGGAGAAATCTAACAGTGTACAGGCTGCAAACCACAGGACTTCCATCCAACGCAAACAAAAACTCAATGAGAGAGAAAGGAAAAAAAACCCAACACATTATTTCCAGGGGATTTTGTTCCTCCTTCCAATACTGTAAGCACATGGGTGAAACTTTTCCCTTTCTCCATACAGAGCACTCCAGTGTTTGATTTCTTCCCTGAGGCCTTGTTTGCCTGAATCAGACTGAATCTTGCCTGTTCTGAATCAGACTTGACTGGCACAAGCGTAATTGGGGAAAGCTCACAGTTGGTTCACTCCTGGCAAAAGGAAAAGAAACAAAAAAGAAAAATAAATAAATAAATAAAAATTACCCAAACAACCCTGAGGAAAGAAGGAAGGGAACACCACAAAGGAGTTTAAAAGTTTGGGGAAATGTTGGTAGCTCTATCTTCATTTCCAAGGGTTGCTCCTTTCATAGCCAATCAATACTGAGCTGGGAGTAACTTCCCAGGATTGGTGTGCAGACTAGACTGAATTATTTAATTTCAACTTGTACTGGAAAATCATTTCAGTGGTGTTTCCTGGTGACTGGTGCTGTTCCATCCACCTCTGATGCACTGGGTTTGGCTGGGAAGTTCTGCACAGAGGAGAGAATGGAATTAAAAACATTGGCAAAAAAGTAAAAGGAGAGAGAAACCATTCAGAAGGAGGGAACAGAGGAAGATGAGGCAGATACAGGCAAAGGGAGAAGAAAATAGATGATTTTAGCTGGGAAATGTGGTTTAGTGTCCAGAATTTGTCTGGTTTTCACTTGGGTCTCATTTTTCTGGCTATTTCTTACAATTGATGTCTTTGGTTTGCTGGATGATGGCTTGAGCACTTCCCTCTCCAGGCTCTGCTTTCATCTTCCCAAAAATTGAGGGAGATGGAGCTGCCCATGATCTCCTGTGCTAACTACAGGGATTTTACCAGAGGCCAATATCCCCACATGGATATTGTAAATCCTTTCTCACCTATGAAATGTTATTTTTGGTGGAGGGAAGCCCCTGGCTGGCCGCAGAACAGCTCTCTTTGCTCAGCTCTTCATGCCAACAGCCAAATTTGCTAAGCAGAGCTGTACTCTTCTTCAGGGAGCCACAGGTCAGGCATTTTCCTGCTGTGGTATCCGAAAAGAACAGTGACACAGATGGAAATGGGGTGGTCTGGGGAGTCATGGATTTATCCTTACTGCCTGGCTGGGTGCTTTTCCCACACCCCAACTCCAGCAGAACCTCCTGGCTCTGCTGCCATGCGCTGTCCAGTGTGGGACTGTGGGGATCTATTCTGCATTCCCTTACAAGTTTTGGGAATTGACCTCCCAGCAGTTCAAGGCAGAGGATTCTGTCCCTCTGCTCCTCTCAGGTGAGACCCCACCTGCAGAGCTGCCTCCAGCCCTGGAGCTGCTGGAGTGAATCCAGAGGAGGCACCAGGATGATCAGAGGGATGGAGCAGCTCTGCTGGGAGGGAAAGCTGAGAGAATTTGGGTTTTTCAGCCCGGAGAACAGAAGGCATCAGTGGCCTTGCAGAGCCTGAATGGTGCCTACAAAAAAATTCTGGGAAGATCATTTACAAGGATATGGAGTGACAGGACAAGGAGGAATGGCTTCAAACTGAAAAAGAGTAGGTTTTCTTTAGATATTGAGGAGGAAATTCTTGGCTGTGAGGGTGATGAGGCCCTGGCACAGGGTATCCAGAGATCCTGTGGCTGCCCCTGAATCCCTGGCAGTGTCCAAGGCCAGGCTGAATGGGGCTTGGAGCAGCCTGGGATAGTGGAAGTTGTTGCTGCCCATGACAGGGGGTGGAGTGAAATGATCTTTAAGGTCCCTTCCAACCCAAACCATTCTATGATTCTCGGGCATTTTTCAATAATGTGATGAGTCTAGCAATGGGAATCCACTGACTGACAGCTTTCCAAGGAAACCTGCAAGCAGCAGGCTCGTGGAAAGGTAACAGGGAAGCAGGAGTGCCTTCCCTTCTCCTTTTCTCTGGCCCAGGTTGTGGGACCTAATTGCCTTCTACTTTGCTGCCCATCCATTTTTACAGACCTCTTTCAGCATGAATTGCTTCTTAGGCTCTTTAACATGACATTGACACATTTGAATTTATTCCTCTGTATCTCCTGACATCCAGCATCATTTCAGTCTTTTCTGCACCCAGTTCTCAATTATCAGCCACCCCATCTACTTTTCTTCCTTTGCTCCCTGGTTCAACCATTAACGCTTCAGGCACCTTTAAAAAAGAAGTCATGAATGTGTTAAGAACTGACTTTATAACTAAGATGATTAAAACCTCTATGGGTCCTATTTCTATTCCATCCTCTGTGTTATGCCTGGCCTTCCACTTGCAGTTTTTTACCTGGTTTCAAATCCACCTATTAAATAAATCCAAACTTCCCTAAATCAATGCTTTGAGCAAGTTTGGTGAGACACACAGGCTTTTTGACATTTTCTGGATCTGGATTAACCCTTAATGCAGCATAAAAATGTTCCTTAGAATAATTTACTGGATAGCTTGGTCTTTGTTGATAGTTGGATCTTGTGGTGTTTTATTTATTTATTTTTCCTGTTGGATTTTCAGCTTGTTCCAGAGGAAGCCCAGGGTAGGAATGAAGCGTCAGTCAGATTCACACCAGCTGGCCTGTGGATAATCAAAGCTTTAGCCATGCATAACTAACATTTTATAAGGATGCCCTGGATGAGCACAGCGACAGAAAATCCTCCAAGTCTCTCCCTTCCCATCCCTCTCACCGAGAAGTCAATAAATCCTTTCAGCCACCGCAGCAGCAGCTCCCAAACCCTACAGAGGGATGCTGACCTTGCCTCTGCTGGTGTCAGAATCAGTGCAAGAAGTTCCTCTCCCACACACAGCACTCGACTCTCCATTTCTTATCCCACTGGGAATGCAGGCACAGCACATGCCCCCACATCCACTGCAGGCAGCCAAACACAGGCAAGATGCTGTTACCTAGGCAATGTGATCACAAGTCTCTGGGAAGGGAGTTGGAGAGAGGTGCAGGACAATGCAGGACTGGGGAAGGAGAAAATAAAGCCAACAAAAGAGATCAAAACTGAGATATGAGGTACGAAATGCTGTGATAGGGGCAGCAGCTGGTAGTGGGAGACTGGGGTTTGGAATTATTATTTTGTTTTTCATGGTTTTTTCTTTTTAATTTGAAACACAGTTTTAAGATGGACAGAAATGCTTTGACTCTGATTTCTTCCCAGCCTGAGAAATGATGTGAGCCTGTAAGCTTGGGATGTAACCTTTGCAGAAGGGCAGGGTGCTGGTCAGACCCCTGTGGTCAAGATTTTGGACCAAGGCTTGTCCTTCATACAGCTGGGCCTGAGGAAAATCCATAAGGAGGTGTTGCCTGAATCTGTTTTAATTTTTTTTCAGGTTTTCCCATAACAAAAATGGCTTTTCTCTTGCTGGACTTCACCCCAGACTCTGCCTTTTTAAGCCAGCCTCAAAGAGAACAACCATGAGTTTATGGCACAACCCTCCCCAAAGAGAAATCCTTGTTAGAAAAGTTGATCCCAGGCATCAATACATGGATCACACAGGGATAACACAGGAGGGCAACTATTCTGCTAATGAGCTCATCTGGGAAGCCTCAAAGCCTTTCAGAGGCAGCATCTGAACTGTTTTATGGTGTGTTTAAGAACAAATTGTTCCCTGTGAGGGTGGGGAGGCCCTGGCACAGGTTGTGGTTGCCCCATCCCTGGAAATGCTCCAGGACAAGGTTTTGAGCAACCTGGGATAGAGGAAGGTGTCCCTACCCATGGCAGGGGGTTGGAACTGAATGAAATTCAAGGTCCCTTCCAGCCCAGAGCATTCTGTGATGATTTCAGCCACACCAGGACTGCAGAAGTGCCCTCTGCATGGAACTCCGTGGGCACCATGTGAATGCAGCAGACTAAACAGGATGAAATCCTTCCTCTTGGAGCGTTTGTGTGTGATGCTTGTGAAAGCGAAGGAAACCTTGGGAAGTGGGGGAAGACAAAGCTCTGCTTGCAGGTTTTGTTGTCAGTTGTTTTCAAACCAACAAGAAAGGAAATGTGGAAAAGAAACAGAAAACACCCCACACACACTCAAAAAAAAATAAATACCTCCCCTCCCTGGCAGCTCAATATCACAGGGCAGGGAGGTATTTTCCTTGCTTGCAGCATTTCCTGTGTCCGCCTTCCCACTGGGTCTTTCTGGATTTGTGAAAGGGAAAGGATGTTGTGTACAAAAGGAACCAAGCTGCCTGGGTGGAAAAGCGAGGGGGGAAGGACCAAAGAGAGGGGAAAAGGAGTCAGGAATAATAAAGGACACACAAACATCTTGTGCAGAGCTGAGGGGTTTGGAGCACTTAAGCATTTAAGCCTCTTGTTGGATTGTTTATTCTTGCCCAAACCAAGAATTGCTGATTGGTGACCAAAACAGCATTTTGATGGTTACCAGGGGGGTGGAGAGAGGGAGGTGGGGTAGCAGTGAGGCATTTTCTGTGCATGGCTTTGAGGGAGATTCAGTGTGGCAGGAAAAGAGAGGCCTTGTTAACACAGCATCAGGGTGGTCCTGGTGATGGACAAACCAGACAGGAGCCCTTGGCACGGCTCAGCACCACCCCAGCCTGGCTGTGCAGTAGGGCAGGAACCTCCAAAGGAGAGAGAGCTCCTCCAAATCCTCCAGAGAGCCTGGAGAAAGCACTGGGATCCAGGATTTATAGTGAGCCCAGACCAACTCACAGCCTGAGAGACGGGGGGAAATAAGGGATTGTTTAAATCAAAGAGTTCTGCTACAATCAGAGTCTGCTCAACCAGGGTTGGTTTAGTTGTGTTGAACCAGGTTGTGTGATACCCAGCAGTCCCAGTTCCCAAAATAGCCACAAACCCCCAGATCCAATCCCAAAGGACAGGCTGCAAGGTTCCTAAAAGCTGCAGGAGGTTACACTGTCAGCATGATGAGGTTTACAGAGGTACCCAGTGAATCCAGCAGTGTGGAAAAAGGTCTCTGTGCTGAGTTTAGTTTCTAAACCATGTCTCCTCCATGGTTTGCTACAGAACTTCAGTTCTATTTAACTCCAGCACACCAAAATTTGCCAGGCCAATGAGGACCAGCAGTGCATGATTGCAGAAACAAACTTATTGGATGGACGTTCCTGCCCACCTTGGATTTACTTCTTGTTGAACATTTCCTCCAGGGGGTTCCACTGGATGTAGCTAATCTAGGTAATAACCAGACTTTTCCAGGCAAAGCTCTGGAATTGCCCAAGGAAATGGTGGAGTCACCACTCCTGGGGGATGTAAAAGAAATGTAGATGGGGATGTGGTTTAGTGGTGGCTTGGCAGTGCTGGAGGTTAATGGTTGGACTTGATGACATTAAAGATCTTCTCCAATCTAAGCAATTCTGTGATTCTGTGATTCCATGATTCTGTGATTCAAGGATTCCATGAAAAGCTCACTAGCAAACACCATGAATTCCTGCCTAGAATATCACCATTTCTGTGAGATGGAAATGTTTGCTGGAGCTTTCAGCATTTCCATACCATGCCTTTTAGACAGCGATGATTTAAGTACTTCTATTCTCTGCCATGAGTCACTTTGCAAAGAAAACTCCGGCAAAATCTGAAAATCTTAATTTCTATTTGAGGTTTGGAGCCTGGTTGTCCTTATCTCTCCCTGCAGTCCATGGAAGAGATACCTCACTCCAGAGAGGCATGCAGGGACCTGGTCTTTAGGTAGAAATGTTTGTTTCAGTCCATATGAGGATGTCCATTTATCTCTGTTTTTAGCACAGGTACCAACCTGAAATTTCCTGATTCAAGACTGGATAATCACTGGATCACTGGATTATGTTTGCACTGGCTTCTTTGTGCAATACAGATGAAGTACTCAGGACAGGGCAGGAGAAGAGAAATGAGCTCGAACCACACGTTCTAAAAGCTGCTCCACAGTCCTTAACCTTGATGTATTCCTGCTGCCTTGACAAATCCTTGTCTCTGACTATTAATCATATTAAAGCAACCCAGAAGTTGTTATCCCACCATTAACCCTGGACTGCTTGTTCTTTGCTTTGCTTGCAGAGTCTTTAAAGAGCAGGAAGATGCTGCATCTATTCAAACACCTCCAACAAGCACTGTGAGTAAGCAGCCTTTGGTCCTTGTTGAGGAGTTTTGGAGAGCAAGTCTTTAAAAACCTAATTTATGGAGAGAGGTTTTGTGTTAGAACAGTCACTACTGCTGAGCTCAGTCAAATGGGAAAAGAGAAAGCAGAAGTAGGAAAAAAATATTCAAGAATATAAAGAAATAAAGGACAAATAATATCAGCCAACATAAGGGACCAGTGAGTGGTCAAAGTGCTTGCATGTAAATGTTTGCGTCAGAAACAAAATCTTAGATTGTTTGAGGAAGCACAATATGAGATTTCTTCCTGGACAGGAAATGTGTCTCTGCTCTTGGCAGGTCTTGGAACTGGGGATCTTTAATATCCCTTCCAGCCCAAACCATTGTGTGACTTTCCCAGCCAACATCTGCCAGGCAATCCTGGGAGAGTTATAAAAGCAAGACACAGGAGTGCAAAACATTTACAATGAGTAGGCCAAACTGCTGGATTTCAAGCTGATAGAAGCTGACAATTTGCAGACATAACAGGTAAATTAGTTACACCAGGAACATTTATCATAATCAGCCGTGGAGTGTGAGCAGTCCTCAAGGAGGAGCAGCAAATAACCCGAGAAGGATGCTGTCGAATTTTTGTAAGTATTTCCAGAAAAACAGCTCCTAAGGAAAAAAAAAATAAACTAACAGACAGGACCAGACAAAGACAGAAGAACACAGAGAAACACTGAGACTGGATCTGAATATCAGCTCCAGCTCTCTTACTAAAAAACAGACTCTTGAAAACAGGGAGGCTACCAAAGCCTCAAATGTGACTGTGACCAACAGCCCACAACATCCTTTTTAGCCAAAGTTTGTCTGGATCTCATCTGTTCCTTACAGATAATTATTATGTAATTTCTAGTTGATCTCCATGTGATTAAAAAAACCCAACAAAACAAAAAACATAGAAACCATCTTATTTTCTTTCTCTATTTTGTCTTCCTTTTAATCAATTAATGAGTAAAAAAGGTGCTGCCCTAAATAGCTTTGACTAGAGCTGTTGAATCCTTAACTTTTGAAAGGGGCTTCAACTTCTGCATGGTGACACTGAAATATAAATTTAATTTCCACCACGTGCCCATCACACACCTCAGACACCTGGAGTCTCCAGCCCTCCCGCTCTTCTTTCTCTGGCTGAAACCTCAGCTCACTGAGAAGATTAATTCAATGTACACATCTCTTTTTTCTCTTATTTTTTTTTTCCTTTTCTCTTTTTTTGCTGATGTTGTTTTATCCCTTGTCTCTAATGGGAATATATTATCTTTAACTCTTCTCAGAGCACTCAAGATGACGGGAAAGCTGTTGAAAATAAATTAGACTAAAATAAACTCCAATTGGAAATGCTAAGTACTGCATGTTCCTGCTTTAGGAAAATGAAATACTTCATTCACATTCCTGAAACAGGACTTGGGACCATTTCAAGTGTTGTGACTTTTTTTAAATCCTCCAAAAATAGTGAGCGAGTGTTATAAATTCTTACTTTTCTCATATGATAAGGGATGAATTCATTATTAACAGAGCTTTCCTCTCTATGCATTTAATCAGAGTTGGGCCTCATTAACTAAAATGAACACATATTACAAGTGATTTTTGTCAAGTGCCTTTTTGACTGGTCACTGGGGACCACCTGAACACATCCATGCTGTAATTAATAATTTCAAAATTGAAATGTTGCACCTTTACCTTAGGTTTAAAGGTGAATTTGGCTTGCTGCTAAAAGCTGGGTTTCGTCTAATTTGGATGAGAATCATAGATACAAGGGATGATTTTGGTTGGAAGGCACCTTAAAGATCATCCAGTCCCAGGGACACCTTCCACTATCCCAGGTTTCTCCAAGCCCTGTCCAGCCTGGCCTTGGACACTTCCAGGGATGGGGCAGCCACAGCTTCAGGCATTTTGCAGGGATTTCTATAATTTAAAAACAGGTAAAGGGACAGACTGCATTGGGGAATCCAGAGGAAATGTGGACTTCACCCTCTTTTGTGTCTCATTTGTGGTTCCAAATTTATTTTGCTTAGAGCTCCTATTCCCCTCATCTTTTTTCCAAGGACAGTATCCATGTAGATTAAGCTCAGAGAAAACACCAAAGTACAAGAAAATGACATACTGCAAGAGCCCTTTCCTCAAGGAATAACCTTCCAGAATTAGCTAGATGATTTTCAAGGGGAAAAAAGCAGGATATATGAGGGTGGAGGGTGAAGTTCCCTGGGGGTACAGAGGCTCCAGAGAAATCCCTCTCCCATAACTCCATTTGTGCAATATATTTTTTCCTCTTTCCCTTCCATTTACCCCACCCCATCTGGTTCTCATAAACCTGTAAGTACAGTAATTTCGCAATTATAAGCTGCACCTGATTATAAGCTGCACCTTTTTTTTTTTTTTTTTTTTTTTTTTTAAGCGAGGATCCATGTGCGACAAAGTAACGAGTTAGTAACAGAATTGCACCAGCACGGGATTTGGTGTCAGGTGCTCAAGTTGAAAACAGTTTTCATAGACCAGCGAAGCCTTTAAAGGCAGCCCCAGGCACCCTCCCCAGCCGGCTCTCACTTCCGGGTTGGCATTTCGCTGGGATTTGTCCATAGATAAGCCGCACCTGATGAATATAAGCCGCACTACTGGGGTAGGCTGGATCCTTCAATGAAAAAGGTGCAGCTTATAATCATGAAATTACTGTAATTCCTCTCTCCCTTCCCTGTCTGCTTAAAACTCATGGTCTGTCCTTCCAGATCACATTCCCCTCCTGAATTGCTCTTCTCCAAAGTTCCCCAGCAATCCCCATCTCTATTTATCCCCATTCCCTGTGCCCTTGTCCTGACTAAGAGGCCTGGGGATGCCCAAGAGCTGAGACCTTGAAGTGAAAAGCTTTGAAAATGGAGCAGGGACATCTCATCTCTTTTGAGGCTGTCCCACAGGCGAGTCAGGCAGGGAGTGGGGAAATGAAAGAGCAGAAAGAAGCTTCTGTCACAAAGATTTTTTTGCCCCTTACACTTTTGCCCTCTTTTCCCTAAGGCTCCTGTATCCTTTCTTACCAGAGATAATGGGGAAGGGTGATGGGGTTGCTGTAGGGGCAGGGTGTCCAGCCCCAAACCTGATAACTTCTGCAGGAAAGTGAAGCACAAAGCACACAGAGCAAATTCCTGCTGAGATTTTGCTGCGTCACTCAGTGCGCTTGGCAGAAACACAACTCAGGTCTGAGAACCCTGGGATGATTAAATTGCAGTAAATACCACTATGGTAAAGATGTTTTGTAGATTGGTTGGATCAGTTATGTTTTAGAATTCTTCAAAAGGGATTCAAATATTAATTAATGGTGATAATAAAGTCACCACCAGCCCCATACGATATTGTGTTTAGATGTCCCCCCCAAAATTTAAAAGGATCATGAAGATGATTGTCCCAAGCTTAGACAAGGAAAAGACTGTAGGCAACACTGTAAATAATTTATTTTGTATCTCATCACGAAGCTTCTGTTGTGGTGCTCACAAGTTGCTCTCACCTAATTTTATTAAGTGAAAAGCTCTGACCTTTGAGTTTCTGATAAGCCCCATTTGTTTCACTGATCCCCAGCCAAACCCACCTAATTTTTCACTTTGTGCCAGCTGACAGGACCTGGGTTAGGCTGTGGCTGTGGAGCACTCCAGGTTCTCAGCCCTGTCAAATATAGAGTAAGTGACTCCTCCTCGTGCTGGCTCCCACCCTGTGTCACCCAGAGGCATGGCTGGTGCAAAACTCTCTCCCAGCACTGTCCTGCTCAGCACTGCAGCCACCCTGAGCCCCAAATGATGGTGCAGAGCAAGGGGCAGCTCTAGGTGCAGCAGCTGGCAGGGCATGGTGCTCAGCAGAGACATTCTGAATTTTTAGAATTCTAAACATTTTAAATATTTTTCCCGTCTGTGCTGCTCTGCATGCACAGCTGTGCCCTTCTGTCCTGCCTGCTGGAGGAGAGTGGGATGGACAGCAGGTATGGTCAGACATCCCTGCACACACTTTTTTCCCTCTGTGCCAGAGCTGTGAGCACTGCAGAGGGACAGCCCAGCAGCTTGGCCAAAGACCCTCCCTTCCAGCCCCTCTGTGCAGCAATGTTTGCTATCCCTGCATCTCCCACTCCTCCAAAGGGCAGAGACAAGGCTGTAATGCAGGGCTGTCCCTCCAGCCCTTCTGCCCACGGCTGTCCTGCTTTCCACCTTGTTTCTTTCCCTTTCTTTCCCTTTCTCCTCTTCAGCTCTTCCCAGACTTCACTCATCATCAGTCAGAGTAACAACCTTTGATTTTGGTGAGGTTCTGGCACAGTTCCCAGAGATGCTGTGGACTCCTCATCTCTGGAAGGGTTCAAGGCCAGCCTGGATGGGGCTCTCAGTAAGCTGGAAAATAACCCTGCCCATGGCAGGGGGTTGGAGCAAGGTGATCTTTAAGGTCCTTTCCAAACCAAACCATTCTATATTTGATGAGTTTGTGATTTTGCTCACAGAGGACCTGTCTCTCTCATGACTATTTTCACTGGTAGCCAGGAAAATCTAGACAGAAATTCTAATTCCCCAGAAAGGTAGCTCAACTCTAGACACAGGACATGATCCTTTCCTTCCTACAATCTTTTTTTTCCCCTGGTGAATACAATGCCTTAGATCACTGGATGAGCCTCACTTTGCATCAAGGCAAATCCTGAAGCCCTCAATTAATTTTTGAACAGTCTTTATCCAGTAGACTGGACTGTCTGCTTAAAAGACACATGAAAATGAATCTTCTCAACTGTCAACTTTGCACCTCATTAGTAGCAGTGCAAACCAGAAAGAAAAAGAGACAAATAAAGGACAGCAAATCTCTATTTCCAAAATAGCACTCAGTGCTTTAATGGATTCATACACACAGCTCCAAAAACAAATGGTTGATTAAATTAAATCAGATTAAATAAACAAAAGAAACAAAGGGAGAGCATAGATAAGAATTTGGCTCTGTGACTGGTATTATTAGACGGGGAAAAACAGTTAATTTAAATTTTAAGAAGGTTGCTGTTTGTCAGGGTGGTTTCATTTGAACAGATCTATTCTGTCCATGACACATTGCCAGATCTCCTCTCTGTGAAGCCGACAGAGAAAATCAGTGCTATTTTACCAGCTCTGTGCTGTGGAGAGATTGGGATGTGTAGACATGAAGTTTTCCTATCAGATAGAGCACTGTGGGCAGGATTTATTTCTGCTTTTAAGCATTTTGTACATGGGCAGCCCACCAAAGCCTGCTGAAGCCATCTGTGTCTTGGTGTCCAGGAGTGTCCTTGTTCAGATCGAGGGATAAACCCCAGCACCAATTAGCTAGCAGATCTTTCACTGGTACCAGTGCATGTCAGGGAATGTCAGGAGTAAGGAGAAGTCATCTGAGCCATACAGATTCACCCAGCCTTGCAATTCCCATTTTTTCTCACTATTCTTGGTTGTCTTAGGTTGCAATTCAGGATGTGACCAGAAATGAGTATTCTATCACTGTCTTTTGAAACCAGGTGGGCAGTGATCCTTATCTCTGTGGGAAATATTCTACTAATGGGTCATCTATTGAAACCAGGTGGGGCAGTGTTCTTTATCTTTTCACAACCCATCCTTCCTCCAAGAGTTATCTGCTGCTAATGTGGGACTGACAAAATTACTTCCTCCTATTGGGAGATGCTCCAGCCAGGGGGAAGAGCCAAGCTTTTCCTACCTAGATAAAAACTGAGATTTTGGAACACTAAGGGAGCCCATTTTCCACTGGACTTCCAGAGGAAAACTGGATTTCTCCACATCAGCATTGGACTTTCAGAGGGAAACTGCACCTTCTAGAAAACCACTGCTCCAACTGAACCACATCTGTCACTGCAGGAGGATGCAGCCACCATTTAATGGGACTGCTACCAGCACCCTGACTGATGGGGTGTCAGCTGTACTCCATCAGTGTTTGGGGTTTGTTCTTTGTAGTGCTGTATTTCTATTTTAATTTTCCTATTAAAGAACTGTTATTCCTAATTCCCATATCTTTGCCTGAGAGACCCTCAATTTCAAAATTATAATACAGTGATTTCACGATTATAAGCCGCACCTTTTTCATTGAAGAATCCAGC
>VRYO01001463.1:1366133-1377493 GCA_009812075.1 Sialia sialis
GGTGCTTATATATGGACAAATCCCGTGGTCAGCCCGGCCACTGGGAGGTGTGGCTTATAATCAGGTGAGGCTGATAATTGTGAAATTACTGTAATTTGGAGGGAGGAGGTTTACATTCTCCATTTCAAAGAGAGGGTCCTGCCTTTCTTAGCAGACACTTGTCCTCCAAGCCAGGAGGTTTAGTAATATATTTTTACCATTTTCACATGATGAGTCTGGATTGTTTTCCCTCTTTTCTGGATGGAAGCAGGGTCCATCTGAAGGTTTTCATTGTACGTCCTTGATGAGGATTTCTGGTTTGTGGTTCTGCCTTTTTCCCCTCAAACACTCAGCCGTGGGGGAATGTCACCAGTGGCATTCCATTCTTTCTCCAACTCATCAGAATTAATTAAACAGGAAGCTGCCAGCTTTGATTAGGAAAATGCTCCCATTAGCTGCACAAATGAACACCAAAGAAAAATCAGCAGGGACATCCCTGTGGAGAGGATGCCACAGTCAACGCAGGGTTCAGTTCTGAGAAGGGAATAATGAATGTTCTTGCTTATCAGCCACCCAAATATTCATCACAGCAGAATTAAAAGAAGACAGATTTTCTACAGAATTGTGTGCACAATATTTTGTAAACAATCCTGCCACCACATCCCCAGCTTTCCTCTCATGTACAGAACCATCTCCTCCTACGGAGATACAAGAAGGGCTTTCTCAAGTCCCAGGTCTGGCAGCACATCAGCTTTGCAGATCCCTACATCTCCAGGCTTCCACAATCCTCAAACTTCCCAAATCCCTGCAGAACCCCTGAGCTCCCATCCACACTGTCTCCAGTCCCTCTCAGGTACCCTCAGGATCAGTTTAAAAAAGCAGCAATGCCCTCAGCACAGACACACAGTGACTGATGTGCCACCAGGGAAAGAGGAATAGGTAATTCTGGTTTTCATGCTCAAACCTTGCCTTCTTAAGGCCAACAGATGAAGTCTGTTCATTTCTAGGAACAAATTCTCGGGGATTTGAGTAATTCTTTCAGTCTCATTGAAAATGGCAAGCAGACAGAAACAGTTCTAGGAGGGGGAAGCCAGACTGACAGTCAGCTAAGACAGATGGACAGTTGCAGTGTGTTCATGATAAAAATGAAAATCAAGGTAAAAAACCCATTTCTGAAATGTATCCAGAGGTTTAGCTACCTGTCACTCCATATGAAAGTGCAGCTAAATGGTTTTGAACCAGTTAAACCTCCAGTGGGATGGATTGGTGTGATCCCTCCAGCTGCAGACAGGAAATGTGCAGCCCCCACTCCCACAGAAGGATCCTCTCAGCTCATCCCACGGGAAAGGAGGGATTAAAACAAAAGCTTGAAATCTTCCAGGAGGCCATTGTTTCTAATCACCCTGTGGTAGCAGTTTTCATGGTGTTGTATGAAAAATGCCACCCCAAGAGGTCAAGTGCTCTCTGCTCAGGAATCACTCCTGGTTGAACTCTCTCAGGTGTCAGATTCAGAGAAACATCTGATCAGAACCCAAAAAACCTTGGGGTGAAAGCTATCATCCTGAACAGAGGTGTAAGTAGCACAGGTGGGTCCACAAAGAACCTCAGGAAATACAACAAGGCCAAATGCAAAGTCTTGTACCCAGGTCAGGGAAATCCTCAGTGTCAACACAGACTACAAATTAATTGCTTGAGAAAAACCCTTGAAAAAAAGGATTTGGGGACACTGGTGGATGAAGGATTGGACACAACCTGGCAATATGATCTTTCAGTCCAGAAAGAAAATTGTAACCTGGGCTGCATCAAAAGCAACGTGGGCAGCAGGCTGAGGGAGGGAATTCTGCCCTTCTACCCAGCCAGGAGTGATGCATTCCAAAATAAGAGGCATGTGGAGCTGTTGGAGTGAGTCCAGATGAGGCCACAAATGTGGAATGGAGCATATCTCATTTGGAGACAGGCAGAGAGAGCTGGGATTGTTCAGCCTGGAAAAGAGAAGGTTCCAGGGAAAATTTGGACCCCCTTCAATTGCCTAAAGGGGCTGCAAGAGAGCTGGAGAGGGACTTGGGGATGCAGCGATGTGACAAAAGGGAATGGCTTTCTACTGAAGGAGAGTAGATTTAGATTATCAATTATTAGGAATAAAGTCTTGACTGTGAGGGTGGTGAGGCTCTGGCACAGGTTGCCCAGGGAAGCTGTGGCTGCTCCATCCCTGGAAGTGTCCAATGCCAGGTTGAGGTTAAGAACAACCTGGGACTGTGGGAAATGTCCCTGCTTATGTCATGGAAGTTGAACAAGATGATCTTTGAAGGTTCCTTCCAACCCAAACTGCTCAATTTCTCAATGTGAGCAAGTCACCTCATGTTCCCCATGCAGGACTTGGAGTGTGGGGACAAATTGCTGCCTGTAACAGCTCAGGGCACTGAAGAAATTCCACAGAATCTCTGGTGACTGCGTGTGGAGCCTTGACCTCTCCCTCACAGACAGAAACACATAATATTGATTTTATCACCTCCACAGGGGCATGCTCAAACCCTTCAAACATTGTTAATAATCCAGAAGAGAACAGCTCTCTGTACATCCTCAGTCACCTCTGTCACTCCTGTTCAGATCCCCTGGGAACTCCCAGAGTGCAAAACTCCCATGAATTTGCAACCAAACCCCAGCTCTGGATGTAGGTGAGATGCACCACACACGTGGCACCTGAAGTTCTGATGGGTTACAGATGTTTCAGGCAAGGAAAAAAACCTTCCTGCACTTTGCACAGTGGGATATAAGTTGGGAATGCAGACCTGGCCACGGTATTTTTAGTTGTGATAATAATAATAATCACAAGGACTCAGATGTTTAAGTTCAGCCCTCGAGAGACTGTGACCACAGAAGTCTAACAGCAAGAAGCAGCCCCATCTGCTTTCCCATCTGAAATTAGCTGGAAATAGTCTTGTTATCCACTCGGCCCAAGCATGTCATCCCAAACCGCTTCTCAGCATATGCTTTTCAAAATATATTAGCTTGGTTCTGCAGGGTTTTGGCAAAACATTTTCCATCATGGTTTGCAAAGTCATCAGAATCTCAGCCTTCCTGAGGAATGTGCTGATTTCATTTTGATGTTCCTGAAAAACAGCTTTTACATAATATAATTCAGTGTTTAGTTGGTAGAGTTATTCCATTTTAAATATATATTTAGGATACATTGTTTATTCTGATTTATTTTATGTTAGAAGCTTATTTATTATGTTCTCTTTTATTCAGCATTTATCTTCACGTTTAATTTTATATTCAATTTCTTATTATAATTCCATATTCTAAGACTTTATCTAGTAAAAATGAAATACTAGAAGTCAAACAAAAATAAATGTTGGAATAGTTTCAGTGATATATTCTCATTGACCAAAAAATGTGATGCTTTTTTAAATTCACGAGAGGAAAAATCAAAATATAGCATTATATTACAGATTGCAATGAAAAAAATATCAGAACTACTGAATTTCTCATAAAGCTGAGTCTCAATAACTCTCCTGGCTCACTATACATGCTGATATATTTATTCAATCATGCAAATATAAAAGACTCTTTTCCTAATACTGACATTGCTTATGTCATTAAAAATTGATTTACAAATATTTTTGCTTTTGTGAATAAACACTCCACTTGCTGTGAATTTTTTTTTTTTTTAATTACATCATTATTATTCCTGCGTATTTGACGTTGCTTGTTTACACTCGTTGGGTTTGGATCCTCTTCAATCTGACTCTAGATACATCCTGCTTCTCATTAGGAGAGCTAAAGAGCACACAGATCCTGCCTAAGCATATGTGGCATGTGCTATTCCTTATCCTCAGGCTGGAAACATTGATTTTCACAGTGAGGGAGAAGCAGCAGAACAGTGCAGATCTTGCTAATTATCCCTACACTGCAAATTCAGAAGGAGAAGTAAAAATCTGAGAAGGTCCAAGCCTTGACAGTTGTGTGAGATTTTCCTCTGCCTGCAATTCTTCAGCAAGTTTTTAGCTGACAAATGCGTTTGGTGAGAGTCAGGACTCGCATATCAGCGCTGTTTGAACCAAAATATGTGTGGAAAACCCATCTCCAGTTTATCTTTCCTCACCCTGCTCACAGCGAACCCCCGAATCACAAAAATCTGCCCTCCCCTCTTGCAGTGAACAGAGCATTAGGTAGAGATCTGCTTTTGTTTGTGATTGCTTTTTAATGTCTTTTCACCACAGCAGATAGGCCTGACGTCATTAAGGCTGTTGTTATCTTTTGAGAGGATTACTAAACACATAATTGGTATCAGTTTCCCTTCCATTAGAGATTTAGAAACTTTGGTGGTATTTATACAAGTGTTTTTGTTTTTTTTTTTAATGTTCTATGAGACAAAAGAACAAAAGTGTATGATTTCATTTTGCTCCTCAGTGCTAAGGGGTTGATTTCTGCTTTCGTTCTGTGGATATTGAACGTTGTTTCATGTAACACTAAACTTTATGCAGATACTGAGAGGCCAATAAAGTTGAGTGCTGAGAAGAACTGATGCGGAAAGATGTCCAGGAAAGGCACTTCCAGCTGACAAGGGCTCTCCTGGTCTCACCTTTTTTTTTTTGGTATGCACTAAAAAAAAACCCTCTGTTTATTTTCTTCCTTCTGATTTCCTTTGAAATTCCTAATTTCCTAAAATTGCTGAGTGGAGTAGCTTCCACTGAATGCTCCAGTGAGGATCTCAGAGAGGCAGAGAAGCACAGACAACCACCACAGACATTTTGAAGGACCCAGCACTGGAATTGCATATCTTTTTTCAACTAACCTTGACAGTTGGTAGCATCCAGAGCTGGTCCTGATTTATCTCAGCCCCTGCACCCACACCCTGGGGAAAGGGACTTTATGTGGCTCAGAGGATGGGCATGGGTTGGATGAGAGGGCAGAAGGAGGCTCTGATCCACCCACAGTAAATCTCAGGCTATAACCAGACAAGATTTCTTCATTTCTCCAGCTTCCATGTAGGGTTTAACTTGTAACACAAAGTGGCTCTGAAGCAGGAAAATCCAATTGCAAAAACGTCCATGTTCTGCTTGATCTCTTCTTAAAGATATTATTCTTTATTCCTCTTCTATATTAGACAGAGAGGAAATGAGAAAAGATAGCAAAAATCATAAAAACAAGCACCAATCTCTCAAGGCAGGAGTGAAATTGTACAGAACTAGATGTGCCCACTGCAGAAACACCTTTGCAGAGCTCCAAGGCTCATCAGAGGCTGTCTGGGAAAAGCAGCAGGAGATTCCAGCAGCAGCAAGGACAGCTTCTTGCAAAGGTTTATTTGTGTCTTCTCTTTCAATCCCACTTCGCAGCCTGGGGAGTGAAGTCCCAAACGTGTTTGACACATTTCTATTTCTCAAAGCCAAGCTTTTCCCACCAGCTGCTCCACCTGATCCTCTGGCAATATTTCTCCAGGGTAAACTGGAGTCACCTGCCCAAGATAACTGAGGGGTCCTCACAAAAGGCACTCAACTGTGCTTTAATCTGTGGGACTATTCCCTTTGGCCCCAAGCTGGTCAAGGCTGGTGCTCTGGACTATAAAAATACCAGAACAATTAACACTGATTTACATCCTCCCTCACCTCACAGAGTTGCCTTTTATTTGCCCCAGGATGGTGGAAATGTCTTATGCTTTGAACCAGGTTCATCTATTTTTCACAGGGAGACTGAGCCTGTTTTTGAATTCACCACAGTGGTAATTTCCCATTTACTTGGATTTGTTAGGTGAAGATCTTGGGGGTCTTTTCCAGCCTTAATGATTCTATAATTCTGAAAGTGTTTTCATTACATTGAGTGTACAAGAACTCTTTTGATGGTTCTTATCTCCTCCTTTGCTTTGGTTTCCCTCACCTTTCAGAGCGTTTGGATCAGGGACACAGCCAATCAATCTCTCAGTGACACTGAGCT
Source organism: Sialia sialis (assembly GCA_009812075.1). NCBI lineage: Eukaryota > Metazoa > Chordata > Aves > Passeriformes > Turdidae > Sialia > Sialia sialis. The sequence goes on from VRYO01001463.1 coordinate 1,372,047, forward strand.
CTTGGGTGAGTTTGCAGTTCTAGTCCTTTGGATGCAGTCTTCTCCAAAGGAAATTGATTTGATAACAAGGCAAAATCAGAATCATTTGGTTTGGAAAAGACCTTCAAAATCATCAGGTCCAGCCCCAGCACTGCTAAGTCCATCATGAAGCCATGTCCTCAAGTGTCACATTGACAGGTCTTAAATTCCTCCAGGGATTTAAGCCACTTTCCCAGACCACAGTGACCATAATGAGGTCCTAACCCAGCCCAGAGCAGGGACAGTCCATAATACCTTTGAAAAATATAAAAATTGTCTAATGCAGTGTGTACACTGCATATGAGTTGGGGACTTTTCTACTGCTCACCAGTTTCTAAAAAAGACCCCCAAATCATCCATTCAGCTCACCTTTCATTCCCTGAAGGGTGAGGCTACAGGTAAATCATCTGTTTAACCAGGAAGAGGCAGCCCATTAGAAAAAGGTGATAAATCATCCTCTGATTTAAAATCTGAATTTAATTTCAGATACACGCAGGAAAAAAAAAAAAAAAAAGCAGGAGGGGAGAGGGAGCATTAAGAAACTGCTATTTTGTCTCCAAAGCAATTGAGCAGCATGTAATGAGGACCAGCAGGGACAGATATTCAAGGATGCAGCACGGTTTCCTGAAACATGAACAGATGGAAAGCAACTCCTGTGTGTTGCTGATGACTCCACCCAGATGCCTTTGTGCTGCTTCAGTGCTTCCACTTCCAAATTCACCATTTCCAGGGAAGGACTGATACTGCAGCCCCACCCATTCCATTACCTGGGAGAAGTTCTTGGAGGGAGGCGTCACCTCAAATATGTTGGGGAGGCAACAGACGGGTTGTGTCCTGAGAAGAAAAGCAGAGAATCATAAAATGGGTTGGAAGAGATCTTAAATATCATGGAGTCCCAACTTCCTGCCATGGCCAGGGTATCTTCTGCTATCTCAGGTTGCTCCAAACCCCATCCAGCCTGGCCTTGGACACTGCCAGGGATGGATGGGCCAGCCACAGCTTCTCTGAGTAGTGTTAGAGTAGAAACACATAATGACAGGATGATTATATGCAGGTGCTTTTATTGCAGAGCTCTGGGAATCAGGGGTACAAACCCAAATCTGACTCCTACATGGATTCCAGAGGGACATGTTTTTATACCCTTTTCTTTATGTAACTATACAATAATTATTAAACCAATATTGTTCTACTGTATCCAAGCATGAATTCTTGTAATTTTCATCAGGTCCCCAAACACGCTTTCTCATGATTCTTGGTATGATTATATAATTTCTCATTATTTTTATTATGATTAAACAATAATATATTCAATTTACCAAACAATTATTACATTTAACAATCATATTATTTATCATATGATGATTACACAGGTGCAGTTTCACATGATCTAATAAAGAAAAAACTCAACATTCATTCCCAGGGCCTGGTTCCCTTTCCCAGGCCAACCAGACCCAAACTTTCTTTCCATCCCCTGAATCTATTGTTTACAATTCCCATGATTTTAGAAACATTTTAAACTCTATGCTATCACCAGGGCCTCAGCACCCCTACAAACTACTGAGCTCCCCAGTTTACTCCCAAGTCCTGATATCTCCAAATCTGTGCCAGCACCAGCACAGTTAAGTCAGGGTCAGGACTCAAAGGGATTCTTCAGAAAGATTTGCAGGTAGGTGAACATGCTCTCATGTATGAACTTTTGGTGGTTTTTTGTGTTTGGGGTTTTTTTATGGTGGTTTTTTTAGGTTTTTTTGGTTTTTTTTTTGTTTTGGTTTGGTTTTTTTTGTTTTGTTTTGTTTTGTTTTGGTTGGTTGGTTGGTTGGTTTTGGTTTTATTTTTGTGTTTGTTTTTTTGTTTTTTTTTTTGTAGGTGTTTTGGGTTTTGTCTGTTTGGGTGTTTTTGTTTTGGGTTTTTGTTTTTGGTGTTTTTTTTCTCCTGTGAGATATAACATGAAACTGCTCATGCTATTTTTTTTTTCCTCACAAAATACTCTCTTGCTCCCTGCCAAGGTGGACTGGAGAAGGCCAAGGCTGGAACAAATTGAAATCTCCAGGTATCTAACAGCCATTTCAGCTTCTCCACATGGTCCTCTGCATTGCTGGGGTTTCTGCAGTTGGGCTGTTGCTTCAGTTGACATCTCCAGTCATTTCTGTTTCTTGAAGAAGTGGAAATGCTGAGCCCTGTATCTGATGGGTGCTGATCTGCAGTGCCATGAGAGCAGGACCTGTCTGGGCAGCCTTTGGTGAGAATGACAAGACAACCACGAGCAAAATATTCCTTGAGAGTCATTTCTTTTTAACACACTCCAAATTCCTGGCCCTACTGCTTCCTCATGAGTAAATGATAAAATTCTACTTCACGAATTACCACCAACTAGTGGATGGCTCCTGTGCTCAGCAGCTACCCACTCACATGATGTCTGAAGCTGTGTGTATATTATTCCCTGAAGTACCAGGAATGTTCTTATACATCTAAATTCAGCTCAAGCTTTGCCATGGTTTGTGCAGCGATTAATGGAAGGTCTGAGCTTATTTCGTGCTGCCGGCACTGCAATCAGTTTACTCGGGGATTCACATCAGGGATTAACAATTTTGCAAAGATTGTTACATCAGATACAGTTCCCAGAGGTGAAAATGCCATTTTTGACATGATTAACTGAGGGAAGTTGCAATTATAAATAGACATCCATGGGGCTGGCAGGAACCAAGGAGCTAAGCTGCAAGGGGATGCTCAAGGCATGTTTTTACCCTACCTGATGGTTTCTGTCATCTTTAGGAGAACTGTGGTTCCTGGGCATTGCCCCACATCTGTTGAACTCCTGGGACCAGGTCTTTTGCCAGGGTAAATTTAAACCTGTGCCCAGTTTGCATTGGGAAAGGCCAGTGGATGTCTTCACACCAAAATATTGCACGTTGCATTGCAAATTGCCCGACACTTTAAGCAGAGAAGAACTCCAACTTATTTCATTGCTGTTACACCCACTTTCATGTGGTGTGAAGTGCAGCAGATTTCAGGATATTTCAGTTTAAAGGACTGAATTTTAATGAGAGTATCTGTTAACCTCTCCAGTCCCAGCTATCTCAAACACTCTGTAATTCAGTGCAAACTCACTCTGACAAGATTTGGCCTCTTCAAAGAAATCCCTGCCTATTGAGAGGTCTAAGAAGGGAGTAAAATGTCCTTCATTATTCTTTAAGCACCATCTAAAGGTGTCTTTGTCTGTTTCTTGCTGGATAACCTTGTGCCCATGGGGATGGGCCCAGGTTTTGGATTAGGTGGGATCAGGGATCAAAGCCCCCTTGATCCAGATCATGTCCAGAGTGATCTCCCATCCTCCCAGAAATCTCTATGGTAAACTTTGGGATGGAAGAGTTTGCACCAAGCCATTTTTAGGAGCCCTCTCTGTGATAGAAAAAAAAGTCCTTAGTCATTCGTTTATGAAAAACATATCACATATTGGGTCTGAGTGTTAGAGGAGCTTCTCTGCTCTCCTGCACACAAAAATAATGGCACCTTACACACAGATAAAAGGAAATGTAGGGGTAAGGAAATCTGCCCAGCCCCTGTTTGAGATACAACAATTTCAGAGCCTTTCTTCTTGCTTTTTCACTTCCAGGTCGCTTCCTGGACCTTTACACACATTTTCTTCCATCAGCTTTTGCTTCAGTCACCGAAAAGAAAAGGGAAAAACAAACAGAAACTCGGTGGCCAAGGGTGATGCTGGTGAGCAGAGCCCCCCCTGCCAGCTTGCTATTTCTGGCTGGATCCTTTTAAACTTGTGGATGGCTCTGTAAGCCTTATTTACACTTATTTACCAAACTCCATCTGACAGAAAACACAGCAGCTTTCCTCCCTCCTCTCCATGGCTCTGCAGAAGGACTCACGCAGGCAGAACCCCAGTGCCCACTGAAAGGCAGAAAATGTGATGGGAATGGGTGTGAATCCTTGCTGCTGCAGGAACAGAGGAGGAAAAGGAGCAATACATGTTCAGACATTTTCAGAGAGAACTCTCTAAGTGACCCCTGCAGACTCAAGTGAGGAGAGCAGTGTTTCACACTGAGTGAATAAAACACCCTCTTCTGATTCAGGGTGGTTTTGTTGTTTGTTTTTTTTTTTAAGAATGGAGGGAGGCCCACTTAGATGTGGGACAGAGCAGCTGTTCAGCAGCACAGAGCAATGCCCAGAATCAGTGCCAGGCACAAATTCTGCGGAGAAATTAAACACTTGGGAAAAGTGAAGCAGGTAGGATGTGATTTCTTGACAGCACCTCCTGGAACAGCACTACTCCAATTAAGAGCACTTTGCAGAGATCAAGACCACCCTCAGCATCAAGGTGGGACCCTGAAATGAAAATAACCTGAAGCTGCTGCACCCCCAGACAGGTCCTGGAGCAGATCCCTCCAAACTCTGGGCTTTTCTCATCACACATGGATGAGTTTCTGCAAGATGGAAATCCACGTGAGATAAATTCTTCCAACCCATAGCAGGGATCTTACAGCTTTTTCAGCCTTGAAAATAAAATTAAATGAACATGGCCTAACCAAATCACTAGAAAAGGGACAAGATGTGCCATCACTAAGCCTAGAACAGCTATGAATGAACCTGCAGAAGGATCATTAACATTTAAGAGTTGGGCTTTGGAACAAGATGATCTTTATGGTCTTTCCAACCCAAACCATTCTAAGATTTTATGATTCTATGATTCATGGGCTCATCAGCACTTTCCTTGCTAAAAATTCTTATGTCTTTTCCTTTGCAAAGCAACATATCCCGTCCACAGGGGCTTTAGGCTTCCTTATTACTTCAGGTCAGTGTAAACTCAGAGTAACTGCGATTAGGGTGAGGAAAAGTCACTGGGAGATTTCCTCTTCTCTTCTCTTCTCTTCTCTTCTCTTCTCTTCTCTTCTCTTCTCTTCTCTTCTCTTCTCTTCTCTTCTCTTCTCTTCTCTTCTCTTCTCTATTATTGGAATTTCAGCTAGAGCTGATACTTACCTGCATTTAAAACATGATTGCCTTTGGCACAAGGGGCTTTGGGAGTTTCAGAGCAGCTTTTGAAATCAGCAAGATGCTCTTACTTTTGTAGCAGAGTGACTTTCAAAGGGAAACAGTGGCTGGTGGATTTTGAAGCAGGTCCACAGCACCTCACAAGGATGGTAGAACAATGATTCACTGACACATCAACCAGTGCAGGGAAGGCTAGAGGACACTGGAAAATAATAATTGTGGTCTCTGGCATGACTTATTCCCTCTCTAGAAACTCTAAGAATTCTAGCAGCTACCTCAACCCCTCGAAGGTCATTCCTGGCACATGGTGCTCTCTCCAGGAGCCTGGGTGGGAGAAGGACTTGCAGGATCAGGAGCTCCTCTACTCTCCTGGCCTGCTGAAGGGTTTCAAACACACACAATTCGTTCCTGAGGAGAGCAGACAATGG
>VRYO01001463.1:1378493-1430650 GCA_009812075.1 Sialia sialis
AAAAAAAAAAAAGTGCGGCTTATAATCAGGTGCGGCTTATAATTGTGAAATTTTTAATGAAAAGTGCGCTGGCCAAAGAAATTGTGAAATCACAGAAACCCCTGGAATAAATAAATAAATAAAAGCCCTGCTTTACTGGAAGCATTTTTGTGGTGAAACCAACTGCAGTGAGACATGGAACAATCTTGCCAGTAATGGATAACATTTATCACATTCACGGATTCATGGAGCCATTCTGCACACCTGAGGCTGCTAACAACGTGGGGGACGGGGGGAGCTGCACTAAAGGCCAACATATGGCAGTAAATCTGGAACAGCTGAACACTGGGATAAATTCACAGCAATATTTCCAAATTTTTAGGGCTGTGACTTCCCAGTTGCCCTGTAAAGAAATATCAGTGCAGGGGTTTCAAAATATCTTTTCATCTGTGAGTTACAAGGAAAAAACAAAAGCGAAATGCAGTTTTAAGAGCAGATTTCCTGCAGCTAATTCCAATAATTAGGCATCTATTATAAGGATTCTACAACAGGCAGAAGTGTGCACATCACTTTTCACTTCACCTTCCATTGGGAGCCTTGCTCACCCATCACACAGGGACACAAAGATGTGTCACCCTCATGAAGCTGGAAAAGGACACAGGGTTTAAATGACTAGATCACAGAAGAGAAAACTGATGTCTTAATTTTCGTTTCACTGATCATTTGTAGCAGCCCTCTGTTTGCCTTATTCCTGCAAGTCTCAGAGGCATGCAAGGAAATAATTAAGACATAATCTGGTTTTTTTTGCTTGATAAAATATGGAGCAATAAATGGATGCTAAGATTGATTAGGGGCTGAAGCGAAGCAAAAGCCTGGGGTAGATTTCACCTTGCTGTTTCTCAGGATGATGCAAAGAAATTGAAATTGAGCCTTTTGCAGGTAAATCACAAGCCCAAATTGGGAAAAAATAATCCCTATGCACGGCTCCTCTCCTTGGGGTGACTGAATTGTTCTCTAGCATTTCTGCTTTTCCTTGTCCAAAAAAAAAAATGGAGCAAAATCAGTTTCTTTGAATGGTTGACCACACTTCAAAGGAAAATATAAATGAAATGCCAGTGTGAAATTATTTTGAATAATGTGAAATATGTTGAAATACAGGATTTTTCTGAACTAACTGAGAGGCTGGAAAACAACTGCTGTCTGCCCCAAAGAGTTGTGGGGCCAGGACTGATGCCAGAAATCAATCAGAAAGTTTCAGTTCCAGGCTGAAGAGAAAGTAAGGCCACGAATAACCCAGGAGGATGCAGAGGACACAAGGATGGTTGCAGGGGGCAGAAGTGGCTGCCAAAAAATGCAGAAGAAATCCCTGAAAATGGGAACTCCCTCCTCCAGAAAGATGCCTCATCTTGCAGATTAACAAGTAATGGTGTCCTAGAACCAAACTGGCTTTTTCTCTTTTCCTTTTTCCCTTTCTTTTTTTTTTTTTATATCTATTCTTTTAAATTTTCTTTTTAGTTTCTGTTTCCATTTCTTTTCCATTTCATTTTTCATTTCCCTTTTCTTTTCCTTTTCCTTTTTTCCTTTCTCATTTTCTTTATTTTTCTTATCTTTTTCTTTTTTTCTCTTTTTCCTCTTTAATTTTTCTCTTTCTTTGTTCTTTTTTCCCTTTTTATTTATTTTTTTATTTTCTCTTTTTTCCCTTTTTTCCTTTATTTTTTTCCCTTTTTTTTTTTTTTTTTTCCTTTCCCCTCCTCTTTTTCCCTTTGGGGTTTTTGGGGTTGTTTTTGTTTGTTTGTTTGTTTGTTTGTTTGTTTGTTTGTTTTGGTGTGTTTGTTGTTGTTGGGTTTTTTTGTTCAATTTTCCTTTTCTGTTTTAAACATTTACAAAGTTCTTCCATTTTAGAAACTGGTCCACGTTAGCTCATCACCTGCCTGCCCACATGGCTGAATACCTGCTTACCTCATTTCTCCTCCCACTCCTGGGTTGGCTCCTGCTGCCCAGCTCCCCGCCTGAAGGCAAAAATGTAAATGACAAAGATTGTGGAGGCTGGCAAGCAAGGACCATCACTTCAATTTTTGCTGATACACAAACAATGCTTTTGTTGGAAATACAGGTGTGAGAAAAGGTCGCATGAAAATTAAAATGTTAAAAATACAAAATATTTTTGTTAAATAAAAAAATAGAAAATCATCCCATGTAAGTTTTCTCCCCACTGCACAGATCACAGGGAATGATTTATTGGCTGAGATTTGATTTAGATTTAGATTTAGATTTAAAAGTTAGATTTAGAGATAGAGGATGTGGGAGCCAAATCCAAACATGGGCATGAGTGTGGTTGAGCATCCCCAATCCCCTCTGGGTGTCCCCTGACGGCTCCACCCCTGGGCACTCCTGTGCCAAGTATTTTGATGATCCCTATTCTGTGATTTTGACCCCATGTGATCCACAAGCTCATAGTCAGAAAAATGGAATAGCGACCTGTGATGTGTAGAGTGAAAAAAACCTCTGATCAAAAGTCATGCTGGTAGATCAATGTCAGTGTGTGTGGCAGAGACCTGCAGCTCGAAAAAGTGATCATGCAACAAATAATGGCACTCTGCTTTTGCCCTTTCTTGATCCCACAGCAACCACAAAATGTGCTCAGCTGAAATATTTAACACTTTGCTTGTGGATGGGATGATGCCCAAACCCAGGGAAAGCAGATGCTGTGGAGTGTGAACACTCTGCAAATGCCACTTATGGCTTCACACTTCCCTCCCTCACATTCTTGTCACGTTTCCCTTCTTATCCGTAGGTCAAGTATTAATATGAAACAATAAAGACAGAGATAATTTCCTATTGATCTGGAAAATAAAGTGGGAGACACAAAGAGGACAGAACAAAAAAGACTACCTTGCTGTGGTGCCTTTGAAAATTAACTCAGCATCTGTGTTTGGACCTTCTCCTACAGATTGTGGTAAAGGAGAAAGCTGAAAGGAGAAGGAAGATGCATAAAAGTAACTTTAAAAATGTTTTTTGTCCCAGATCCAAAAGGATGAGGACACCAAAAAGAGGGAGATTCATCTTGAAGCTTCCTGGAGATTGATGGAAGCAATCTTTTTTAACACAAGGAAAGCACTTGGATTTGATCAGTGGCAACTTAGAACTACCTCCAAACTGAATCAAATTCCTGCTATTTTTGTGATTTCTCCTTCCTTCTCTACCTCCTTCTCCCGTTTCTGATTCCCAGGAGAAGCCTACCAGGAGCAAACAAGGAGAGCCCAAGTTGCTGCTGGTGTAACTCAGCTTCACCCTGTGGGCCTGGGGGGACCTGACCTGAATTGTGAGATTGGGTTGCAAAAACTCCAAGCACAGGGGAAGGCTCAGAATTCTGAGCCTGTGAATTTACTCCCTGAGAGGAGATACAAGCCTTGGTGAAGGGTATGGAGAGCTCATTACAACTTGAAGCTTTCTATAGACTGATGTCACACACATCTGTGGCTCCACCTTACTGAACAGCATAATTTAAAAACCCTCAGGCTCTGTGGTTTTTTAGTCCATAACGTGTGAAATTTAGCATTGACTTCCATTACCTTCAGGGGGCCACACAAATTGTGGCAGCTGAGATCTGGCCCTCAATAGTCCATTAATCCAGGTAGGAAAATATTCCAACATCAGACTCACTTTGTTCCCCACTCCTCATCTGCTCTTCTTTTATCTAACACCACCTTCACCACGATGGATTTACTCAATTGTGCCAGAGGAAAACAAACACCCCTCTACTTGAAAAATAGAATTTGTTTTCTCTCCTGCTTTTCTCCCCCTCAAAGGCCCAGCACTATCCTGGCATTCTGAACTGGAGATGAAACAAAACCAGTTCAAGTGTAGGGCACATGAGGAAAAGACAGCCAACCTGCAGAGGATCAAAGAGATCATTTCTCACAGAAGCATCCACAGAAATGAGAAGTAATGAGCTGAGACCTCCTCAACAGCTTTTCAGAATGCAAAGCTTTGGGCAACTGGTCAGGTGGAGAAAAAGAAATAACCAACAAACCTTCTTTATTTTTTTTTTCTATTTCCTTTTATTTTTAGCCAGAAGATGTATTTAGTCCACGGTGAAAAAAACTGTCATGTTGGTGAGATGCTCCCCACCACAGCACCAGTCTGAAAAGGACAGCTCCTCCAAATGTGCCACTTGTGCCATCAACCACGGGGTGAGCACAGCAGTGGCTGATTAACAGCATGGGCTCAAAGCCATGTAGGACAAGGATGAGGTGAAACCTTGCTCTGAAACGAAGCTGTGGGAGAAATGAGGTGGGTTAGGTTGTAATTTTCCAGGAGCATGCGGCCACAGCTGCAGCAATGAGCCCTTGAGTTCACAGCTCTGGGCTGTGTCTGTTCTGCTGCAATGCTGGGCTTGTCTATGCCCTAAAATAGTCCAGGCTTAGCTCACAGCTGAGTTCAGTCAGCCTGTGAGGGTGGCAGGTGTTAGGATAGAAAAGTGTCACCTGAACTGAGAGTCTTCAGAGAGAAGGATGTCCCTGCAAAGGCCACCACCCTGGGGACCATTTTAGCCATGTCCTGATGGCTGAGGGAGGAGCATCCACACCCACCAGTTTCAGGTTTTCACCTTTATCACACAACCACAGAGTTTGGGTTGGAAGGGGATTTCAAGATCATCTCATTCCAATCCTAACTCTAGACCAGGTTGCTCCAAGCCCTGTCCTATCGTGTTTTATCTTCTTTTTTCTCTTCCTGCTAGAGTCAGGATTAAAGGCTCGAGAGACAGTATTTTGTGTTCAGACTCAGATGTTCATTAATTCTTATCTATGTCACAATGAGTGCTACAGCACCTCTAGCTAACAAGCTAAAAATGGTGAAATCTCTCTCTACAAGAGAGAGAAACCTAAACTGTCCAATTAAGAATGGACACCTAAATTATTTTTACTTTTGACCCAATAACCAAACACCCGTGACCTGCAATGAGGAATTTTCTATCCAATTACAAAAAACCACCTAGACCAATGAAGAAAAAGGTGACGAAGAAAGAAACTTCTGCCCTAAAACCTCCATCTTGCTTTCTAGATATTGCTATATTCTAAAACCTTAAATTCTAAATTTTCCCCCATGTGGTATTACACATTTCTATTCAAACTACACATCAGTGATCTCGGTTCAATCAATTGATTTTGGAAACCTTCTCCAAGGCCTCAGACAAAAGCAGCGTTTTCTTGAAGGTCAGTGCCTGTCAGCACAGAAAGTCTAAAATTCTCAATTCCAGGGTTCCAACACTGTCCCTCCTGGGTTTGAGCTCTTCCAGGAATGGAGAATCTTCCACCAGTTCTCTGGGGAGCCTGTTTCAGTTTCTCACCACTATTGACCTGAATCAACAGATTTTCAGAGTCTCCTTCTGCACCTGACAGTGAGAAAGTTTAGGTGGGATTCATCTTACCTGTCTTCAGGTGTCTATGTCTGCATGGGATTTCTGTCTTCCTGTAATATGTGAGAGAGTCAGTAGAGGTAATGTCACAGGTCTGCTTGTGCTCAGAGAGAATTCCTAAATTTTGTCAGACAAATCATGCCCTGAACTTCTCTCAGTGAAGAGAACCTGGAGTTCCTGGGACACCTGCATTGAAGGTATCAGCCAGGTCAGATAGATTTAGCCTGTATGGGAGTGTTTGGAGAAGGTTTCTGGCTTGGATGCACTTTATTGGAGTTGACTCCAATGACTCCAAAGAAGACTTTGTGTGATCAGTTGGTTTCCTGTTCTGACCACAGAACTGTCATGCAGACATCAGTCAAAAATCAGAGCTCATCCTCTGACACCTGGTCTAGCACTGGCCACCAAAAACCTGTCAATTATGATTTTACTGGGAAAAATTATCACAAATGTCCTCTTGCAAATGGAAACGACTGCGCTACCTAAATTGTGAGGCAGCTGCCACAGAACCTTAAAAGCTTCTAGTCTCTTAAATCTGAAAGAGTAGAGTTTTCATCCTGAAATTAAGCTTTTTCTTTTTTCCTTAACAAGACATGCAATTTATTCCAGTATGACCCAACTACTCACCACACAAATGAGTAAGAGAGGAGTAAATATAATCATTCAAATGCAGCTTTATGTAGATCAGTAAAGGAAAATCAAAGGAGAGATCCAATAGGAAAACTGAGCTCTGAAATTTGAAATCACATATGAATATTGAAGTATCCTGCCTGGATGGAGAGAATGATTTAAACTTGCAGCCTTTATTTAGAAGAACTGAGCACTGATGTCCAGCCAGCGAGATGTGGATTCATGTTTATGAGCCGCCTGGCAAATACTTATGCACCTCCCACAAAAACCCTCTAATTAAATGTTAATTAAATGCAACACATTAGGCTTAGCAGACTCTCTGCTGCTGAGTTATATACATACACTGCAGACACTCTAATGAAATACTTGACTTTGATTTACGGACATGAATGCAGCTAGAACTGGGGCTCGCGCTGGTATCTAATTTTGCACAAAACAAAGGAGGCTGCCTTGCCTCTGCTAATGGTTCCAGCTTTTTAATGAATACTTCCAGCCATGATGTAATTACGCAGTCACTTGCAGGCAGGGAAGTGACACAAGCAGAGAAATGCCCTGCCTGTAGGGGACCTCCTCTCCTGGCAGTGGGAAAGGATTTTGCCGGGCAGCAGCAAACGCCCTTCAGCTACCGCAGTGATCTCATTTCAGTCCTCACTGCTCTCACTGCCATCACAAAGCCTTCCTTGATCTGAAGGGATGGAAACAGCAGGTGAGGCTCAGGCTGTGTCATGCCTGCTACAGTCAAGATGATGAAGGGCCACGGGTGAAAATCATCAAGAGAAAATTAGAGGTGTCACTTCAGGAGTGAACTCGCTCATGCAGATGGCTCCTGATGGAGCTTCTCAATGCTGTATTCACTTGTTTCTCATGCAAAATAATCAACACATTATTAACCTTTATTCAGCTTCTGAGTAAGCAAATATCACAGAATCACGGGCTATTCTGAGATGGAAGGGACTCACAAGGATCATTGAGTCCGACTCTTAAGTGAATGTCCCACATGGGGGTCAAACCTATAACCTTGGAATTGTCAGCACTATGCTATAACCAACCTAATTCTGGCCTGAGTATGGAGTTATCTCAAGTTTTTCTCCTTTTTATTTTTATTTTTCACCTGACCCCCTTAATTTCCACTGCAGACACTGACTGGCAAATTTAGAAACAAGTTCTTAAATACTTCTTATTCCCAACAAGCAAGGTGCAGCCTGGCACATGGGGCAGCTGAAACTCTCTAGGAATTATTATATTGCTCATTTTCTCCTGGGCTTTTTGGTAGAATTCTCCTTTAGTGTCCAGAAATGAGGCAGATCCTGTCGTGCCATGTATTACAACTCTCCAGTGATAATCAGCACCTAGCACAGGGTATGAATCCATGACATCACAAAATACACTGAGAGAGGAACAGTATTTTTACTTTCCTCAAAGCTCTGAGACTACTGGAAAGTATTCACCTGCCAGGGAAAACTTTCAGAAATCCTTCCCAAGGGCTCTTCCTGGCTCTTGGGTATTGGCCCACTAGCAAAAATGCAGATTAAATTGTCCCATGAATTTCTGAGGCTTTGTAGTGACCTCAGGCAGAGTTTGTGGTGCTGCACTGATGTCAGTAGCTAGGTTGAGGCTTTTAATATTGGCTGAGATATTTACTGCCTCTACTGTGACTGAGTTCTTTTAAAATCTATATCTATTTCTCCTTAAAAATATGTACATTATATCTTAATGTGAAGAAAAGTATTGCTCTCCAAGGAGGCCCAGCAATACAGAAAGAGAAACTTGAAAATAACAACTCTTGCTGAAGTGGCAGGAGGCTGAAGTCACTTGTGTTGTGTAGTACTTTGAGATTCCCAGAATGGAAGACATGGCAGAAATGCACATTACTGTCTCAGGGACAAAAAAAAGGAGAGATCAGATGAAATAATGATAAGAAAAGGCAAAATAAATGAGTTACTCACCTCCTTGAGGGCAGGCTGTGCCGCTTTTATGAATGTGAGAACCTATTCTCAGCCTTGCACAGGCATCTGTGAAAAATGTGCCACTTCTGCATCCCTGTGTGCGCGGCCCATCAGGAGCGAGCGTGGCGAAATTCGGCGCTGCTGACACATCCTGCAGGATGGGACTGACCACATTCTCCTGGAGGGCTCCGTGTGCACCACAGCTAAAGGACCAGCAAGGTCAGAGACTACCTTGGATGTAGCCCTAGAAAGCCATCCATGCGCACTGAATTAAACAGAAGCCAGGAGGCATCAGGGGAGGAGTGATCCTAATGCGTTCAGATCAGAGATGTCGCCGGCAGAAGGCTCAAGCAGCAAAGCTCGGGGCGTAAAGAACATGGGAAGCTTTACCTTAAACAGAGGTCCTTACCTGTGAGGAAATAAAAACAGCTGCTGGAAACTTCTCATTACTCCATATTGCTGAGTGGGACCTTTCCTTTAGAAGTCCCAGACATGGTGACAGAAGAGGATGTTGTAGGAAGAAGCCAGAAAAAAATGGACATTTCAGACATTTTATTTGTTAGCACAGAGCTGCAGAAGATCAGAACACTCCATACCCACAGACAAAAAATATTTCTAAGGTATCAGAAAGTCTGTTGTAGACAACTCCTCCAGGATGAGAGGGTTCACACCAGGCAGTGCCTCTACTCTGAGTTCAGAGTGCAGAGAAATTCTACCCCTCCGTCCCTATAAATAATTATATTTTTGGCAAGACCAGCGGGAATTTTAAGGACTTGAATTCTTTAAGGGACGCCATGCACCGATTTTGGCCTCAAAAGAAGTACAGAATGTAATTTTGGGGACTCGAAACACACCTTAATTAGGTTTAGTCATCCAGGAGTTGAACATACCATTGAACTCAATTGATGAGCTACCAAATTACACTGGTGTTAACAAATTATGCTGTTTGTTGAGGAAATTGAGTTCTTGTGTCAGCTTGGCCTTTGTGGGTTAAACTACTCCCCAGCCACAAGAGCTGAAAACATTGAATAAAGTTTCAGTTCCAATATAAAACCTATAAATCCCAAAGCTGTGCCTGTTCCAAAATCTTCCTAGAATTTTGAGATTTATGGCCTGAATATTCAGAAATTCCATTAAGCTAAGGTACCTTTTTTTCCTCTAAAAATCATTAGTTCTTTCCTTCTCTACATGGAACTACATGTATTTTTTTTCCCTTTGAAAACCTTATAATATATCACTTGGTCTCTCTCCTGGTTTCAGCCAGGGTAAAGTTATTTCTTCTCAGTAGCTGCTCCAGTGCTGGGTTTTGGATCTGGAATGAGAATGGTGTTGATAACACACAGATGGGGTTTTTATTTTTGCTATGTTGTGTTTAAAAAGTCAAGGACTTTTTCCTTCTCTCGTGGCCTGTCAGAGGAGGTTTGCAAGAGGAACTGGGAGGGAGCATAGCTGGGACAGGTGATCCAACTGGCCAAAGGGATATTCCACACCACAGAACATCCTGCCCACTAGATAAACTAGGAGAAGTTACTGGGAAGGGGCTGATCTTAGTTTGGGAAGGGGGGTCTGGCCCTGATCAGTGGGTGTGGAGAAATGCTTTTGTGCAACACTTGTGTCTCCCTTTTTTAATTATCATTTATCTTTATGACTGCATTCTACTTTCTTTTCAGTTATTAAACTGCTCTTATCTCAACCCACAAGCTTTGCTTTGATTCTTCTCCTTATTCCACCAGGCTGAGATGGTGAAAGAGGAGGCTGAGTGAGTAGCTGCCTATTTTCCAGCTGGTCTTAAACCATGAGAACCACAAAGTTCTTAAAAGATGAATATAACTTATTGCAGATTTTCCTTAAAGGACTTCAAGAAGCAAAACAGAGTCAGTAGGTTTTAAAACTGGCTGGTCCTCCTACAGCCCAGACTGATAAACTTCCAGTGGAAATACAGTAATTTCCCAATTATAAGCCGCACCTTTTTCATTGAAGAATCCAGCCTACCCCAGTAGTGCAGCTAATCATCAGGTGCGGCTTATCTATGGACAAATCCCAGCGAAATGCCAACCCAGAAGTGAGAGCCGGCCAGGGAGGGCGCCTGGGGCTGCCTTTAAAGGCTTCGCTGGTCTATGAAAACTGTTTGCAATTTGAGCACCTGACACCAAACCCCGCACTGGCACGATTCTGTTACTAACTCATTACTTTGTTGCACATGGATCCTCGCTTAAAAAAAGAACAAACACCTGTGCCTTCTATTCAGGTGCGGCTTATATATGGACAAATCCCGTGGTCTACCCAGATGTGAGGTTTATAATCAGGTGCAGCTTATAAATTGTGAAATTCCTGTAATTGAGAGAAGTAATTAAGGGTGATAAAATCTAAGTAAATTCTGATTAAATCCAAATGTTGAACACTACAATGAAGATAAATGCTGCTTATGTGTCTGCTGATTGGGATGGTGAGAAATTGAGCAGAAAACTGTAGAACATGTAAGAAAATGGACAAGTGAGTTGCCCACTATGAATGCAAGTATGTGAGCAAATCTTCATGAATAGGACTTCATATTGGCCACCACAAAATTAATTTTGTAGCAGGAGCAAGGGCTCAAACACAAAGCTGAGGAGCATTGGATTAGGATGCCTGTGGCATGAGAGAACATGGCAATGCTTTACCTGTAGGGACTCATGGTCTGTGATCCACAGGGAAGAGTTTCAGGAGGCTGGAAGTAGATGATCTTTAAGGTCCCTTTCAATACAAAGCATTCTATGATTCCTGTCTCTGGAAAAAAAAAAAAAAAAGTGGATTTCAAAAATGAGCAAGCTCAAAATGTTGTATGAGGAGAAAGTCACTGGTCCCACGGATGTGGGAAATATTAAAACCTGGTTTCTTGGGAAACTGAACCTCACACTGTCTGTAGAGGATTATGCTGAAACTGTAGTTTGAATTCAATTCTACTGGATGCCAGAGAGAAAGAGATTTTCCTAATGCCCAGCAGAAGGGAGCAGGAGGGAAATCACACTTTGGTGTCTGCATAGTCAGGACCATTCTCCCAGTGGAACTGGTAATTCTTCCTCTCTTTACCTGGGAATCTGGCCATTTTCACCCAAGCTTGTGAGAATTTATTACTTTCCTTCTGCCAGATTTCACTTATGTTGGGCACTGGACTCAAAAGCCATGAGAAAGGAATAATTGACAGGTTTAAGTGTGCAGTGTCAGCTGGTCAAGTCCAGAACTCATCAGGGGTGAGTTATGACACCCAGAGCTGCAGAGTTGCCAGGCCAAGGAAGATGCACTGAGACAGAGCTTGTGTTTGGTAAAAGAAAAAATAAACCAGAAATATGTGTGTAAGTAGTCTGAAGTGCAGGGGAAGGACTGAAAAGGAGACAAGTTTGAAGAAGACACACAGCTGGGAGGAATGGCTGCTACACCATGGGACAAGAAAATCATGGGAATTTTTGTGGGTGTTAAAATTGGCTTTCCCATTTTAAGGCAGCAACCAGTGGTCTGCTCTAACAATAACACACTGAATCTTTCATGTTGTCCACAACCAACTATGCCCAGAACAGGGATCACTTTAATAACAGAGGTGTCAGCTGCCTGTGCAGACAACCTGTGATTAGGTTTGGCTCCATCACACCTACCTGGGAAATGGGCACCCACTAAACCTGCTGGTCTTGGCTCCTCCCTCACTCAACAGAACAAGATCAGAACCCAGAGAGGTGACTCATCTTCCTCCCTCCCCACACCTGATCCCCCTTCCAGGTTATGGTGGGACGAATCACCCTATGGAGGTATCACTCGAGCCCTAACAAATATTGAGGAAATCTTCTTAATTGTCTTAACAAATGGTTCAATTCTCAGTCAGATTGAAGTGTAAACCCAGCCTGGAGCATGACTTGGTCGCTGCTGTGGCTTCTGTCCCTTTGAGGCATGAGTTTTCTGCGTTTGTGAGATGGGGATTTCTCCATCACAGTGGTATTCCAGGTGGCAGGAGCAGCCTCCAATCCAAACAGAGCCCCAACCCTACAGGAACAGCACAACTTTATCCAACTCCAGCTGGAAGCTCGCTGTCATGAATGATCAAATCTCTTAATATTGGCAGGAAATCGTTCAGAACTTCAGGAAAGAAAAAGCCATCAACTTTTTTTTCCTGTGAAAGCCAATGCTTGTTTTTCCAGTGGTTGCTGGTGTGTGTTACGTGGATATCAAATTTTGGGGAATGAGGGAAGATACAGATGACTTTGGAGAATCATCTTCACCGCAATTTGCTTATACTCTGCATGAATAAATTCCATTCAAATGACCTTGAGGAAAATATTAATAATATGATGATGGGTCATTTGCATACACTGCTGAATATGTTGTGAACTCAAACAGAAGAGTTTGTCCAGAGCTCTTTGTCAGCAAGCAGAGACACAGAAAAAGTCGCTCTGAGAGTGCCTCCTACATCAAACCCCCCAGCTGATACTTGAAAATATTGGTGACAAGCTTGACTTCTTGGTAAGATTTTTTGAATACCAGATCACAGCAAGAGGCAATGGGACTTGGACATTTTAAAAACATTTCACACTGTTCAGAGCTTAATTTCACTCTATTTTCACTTTTCCTCTCCTGATAATTTCTTGTGTGCTTCAGCATTCCTTAGACATCATAAAAAAAAAAATTACCTGACTGTAAGACATGACAAATTCATTTCAGCTGTGCTTTCCTGAAAATCCACCTAAATTTGAATTTGATTTTATCATTAATGAGTTATAGACAAAAAACAAAGCATGAAACCAGCCTTGCCCACATAGTGTTAGGTATTTTGACAGTACTGTACCTCTCCCTGAAATGGAGCTCTGAAGATTTCTTCCAGGTGATTTAGAAACTTGAAAATTTCATCCAAAGTTGAAAAGAATTTACACTGTGGACTCCCTATCATTTCCCTGTGGTGATCACATTTATTATGGGCATGGAAAGGACAGTCTCAAACACAAAAAATGTGCTTTGTGTGCTGAAAGGGCTCATTCTTCAAAGCTGAGAAAAATTTTGAGAGAAATTGACATAAGTGTAGACAGGAAATTGTGAATGAAAATTGAGAGTCTTTTAGGAATAATTTATTAGATGGCCCAAAGCCAAGCATCTGCAATCAGGACAGGATAACTTTGACTAAAAAGCCATTAGAATTTCCTGATAAAGTGAAACCCTCAAGTTGAAGTATCTATACATAGGTAATCTTTGTGTCTGTGGGCATTTATTTTGGCTATTTGCTTCTTTACTTCTTCTGTATATATTGGACTTTTTTTTTTTTCATGCAGATGAAAAAAAAGGCATTTTATGTATTTTTTTCATATAATCAAAGAAGGGTTTGGGTTGGAAAAAGAACTCTGAGATCATCAAGTCCAGCTATTAATCTAACACTGTCATCTCCACCTCTAAACCATGTCCCTAAGTGTCACATCCACAAGTCTTTTTAACACTTGCAGAGACGATGATTCCTCTACTTCCCTGGGCAGCCTGATCCAATGCCTGACCCCTCTTTTGGTGAAGAAATGCTTCCAAATATCCAACCTGAACCTCCCTTGGTACAACTTGAGGCTGTTTCCCCTTGTCCTGTCACTCATTACCTGGGATTTTGTTATCAGTTTGCTCTGAACCCTTCCCCTCATGGAGCACCCCCAGCTTCTCTGGGGATTTCTCACAGGATTGCATTATCCAAATTTTCTTCCACCAGCATCCCCACATCTGTCTCCTCAGGGCTGCTCTCAATCCATTCATCCCCCAGTCTTTATTGATAACCAGAATGGCTCTAACACCGGTGCAGCACCTTGCACTTGACTTTTTATGCACTTCTTTTTCATTGTTTACTTTACTTGCCATTTCTTAGAAATCCCAGATGGGAGGGCAAACAGAAAAGGACAAAGTTTTAAGAAAGAATAAATAAGGTGGGAAAAATCTCAAACTGTCAGGAAATTGAGATAAGAATGAACCCAAGACTGTGAACGGCCAAAAATTTAACTGTCTCCAAATAATGACATTATGGAATATCCTGAGCTGGAAGTGACCCACAAGGATCATCAAAATCCAACTCCTGACCCTGCACAGGACACCCCCAAAGTCCCACCATGAGCCAACATTATCCTTGAACTCTGTCAGTTTTGGAGCTGTCCTGGAGAGCCCATTCCAGTGCCTGACCACCTTCTGGGTGTGAAACCTTCTCCAAAATCCAACCTAAACCTCCCCTGACACAACTTCAGGCATTCCCTTGAGTCACTGATCACCAGAGAAGAGATTAGTGTCTCCCCTCAAGAGGATGTTGAAGACCACAATGAGGTCTCCCCTCAGTCTTGCCTTCTTCAGGCTGAACAACCCAAGTTGTTCAAATCAGCTGCTCCTGAAGCCTTGAACAAAATTTTTTTATTCTGTTTGAGGACATCTCAAAACTTGCTGAGATTTTCAGCCTTGGCAAGGTTAAGTTTCCACACACCTGAGGATCTCAGAGATGTTTCCAAAGGCAAGTAGGGCAGGAGTCAGTAGGAGTTATGGCCACAGCAAGGGGTCATGGGGATGGAGAAGTCCTTCAGGACAACCTGTGCCCATTCCAGCAATGCTTTATCCAGCCAAATGCCAAGAATGAGGAGAACAGGTTGCGCTCACGGAACAGAATATGATTTTCCAGCTCACAGGGGTTGCAAGCAGGAATTTGGGAGCTGAATGGCAACCAGCCATGACCTCCCAACAGAACATTGTGGCAAGAGTAGCCTTTGGCTGGCTGACCAAGGGACAAGTGAGGGGGAGTGAAAAGCAATTCTCTATTTACAGAGAGAGTTGGTCAAGCTGGTGCTGCTGAATTTGCGTCACTTTGTGGCTGATCTTTTTCAAAAGGTCACTGGGGGTTCTGGAAAATACTGCACTGGAAGTTAAGATGAAGAGAAAGTTTCCTTATTAAATGAGACATAAGGAGGTCATGCTGTTTATTGAAAAAATATTAAAAAAAGAAGAGCAGTGCCTAGGTTGTGGCCCAGACCTACCTGCGCCAGAGGAAACTGTGGCTGCTCAAGCTTTTCAATCTAGCAGAGAAAAGCAAAACAAATACCACAAGCAGAAAACCAAAGACAGAAAAATCCAAATGAGAGGAAAGACACACATTATTAACGGTGATTAATCACTGAAACAAACTATCCAGGGAGGAGACAGAATCTCATCTCCTGATGCTTTCAGAGCAAATGTATTTGCTTTCTCAGGCAGGATGCTTTGAGTAAACATATGTCATTGATCTTGATACAGAAAGAACCAATAGGATTTAAGAAAGAGTTAAAAAATATTACTTAATTACCCTTATTCTCTTATCTCTTCTTCTAAAGCTTTTATGAGTATATGAATTGCGCCTAATTAGCAATATTTAGTCATTACAGAGATAATGAGAACACCCTGGTTACATCAGAACCAAGATCATTTGCATAAAACACCTCCAAACAAACACAAAAGTCTTCCAGACAAACATTTACTATCAATTGATGATGGGAGGAGTGAAAATATCCTTTTTCTCTGCTCTATCAATTTTTACTCTCATTTTTTCTCAGGGAGTTTGTCCTGGCCTGGACATCTTTGGTCTGGGACACTCTGTGTTTCCACACCTGTCATTTTGCTTGCAAACCTTTCAAAAAAATTGAAATTGTCCCAAAATATATGATCTCCTCAGGCTGCTGTTTGTTGCAGAGGCTGAATGCAATGCCTGAGCTCCTTTTCAGTCTGAGTGCTCAACACTGCTTAAAAACATCACTTAGGAGATGTCCCATGTGGGCACCCAAAGGGAGTGGATATTCAGATGACTAAAGGAAGAGAGTCATGGATTGGTATTTGACAACAGCATGAATATTAAGGGCTGTCATATAATGTCTGTGCAGGAGTTGGTTTATGTTAACATGATCTCAGAGAGAATTATACAGTCCAAAATTATAGCATCACTGTTATTATTATGACATTATTAAATAATGCCAAAATTAGCATTTTGAGCCATTTTCTTTCCTTAACTAGCTAATCTTCACCCACAACAATACCCCTAACAATATTTAATCCAAAGTCTATCAGGCTGGGAACAGAATGATTCTGGGGGTTGGAACATTAATTAGGAGCAGCAGGATTCTGCTTTATTCTATTCCCATTCATCAACACGGCTTGGGTCCTCTTTTCCTGATCTGGTTTCTATTGTTTACCTGCTCTTCTTTGGCTTGTTAGTAAAGCATCCAGGATTCCCAAGCAGTCTCCCACCTAAATACTGCCAGAATTTGAATGGGTTCATTTCCAAGAAGAGATGAAAGCAGCACAGTTGTTCCAAAATGGGCATAGGCCAAAACATTCAATGCTCACAGCCAACTGCTCATGAACTGTCTACACACCGAGAGTTATTGGCAGGCAGCGTATGGCAAATGTGCTGCTCTTCAGAAAACTGTGATCTCTTTGTGAGCCACTTCTAAGTAGATAAACGGACCAAATGGTTTGCTATGAATTATACACGCCATTTCTGTATGTCACCAGATGTGTTTCAGTGTAAAATCACCAGTCTGCAATGATTAGTTATCAAGTTGGAGATGAGGAGAGCTTGGACAGGCATTTTCAGCTTGCTGGCTTTTAAACCCTTGCCAAGCTAAAATCAAATTTTGCCCAGATATCAAATTGTGCCTAATAAACTCCAGTACTGATAATGAGCACCTGTATTTTTCACTGCTATGTCCCAGCATTCCAGCAAAAATTCATTGAGGAGAGGAATTGTTTTATGTGAGCATAAAAGTGACCACTGCAATTGCTCCAGTAATTGCTGGCCACCACAATGTCATTGATGGCAAGTCAGATGAGGAAGAGTTGAACAGGTTTGTTCCTGTGCTAAATACAGATGTGGATTCACATCATCCCTTGCCATGCTTGGAGGGTATCCTTGCTCTTGTGTGGAACTTCAGCTTTCCATCACAGTAAATTTCTGCAATTTTTTTCTAGATTTGTGTTCTGTAATTCACTTCAGATCAAGTTTTACCCCTTTCACTCTTGAATTCAGGGAAGTATCCTACAACTTAAGAATACAGATGGACAGTCACGCAGAAGCTGAGAGCTTTTGGCAGCTTCTTCACACATTCTCTTTCCAACAAAAGAGTTCATAGAATTGTTTAGGTTGGAAAAGTCATCTAAGATCATTGAGTCCAACTATTCCAAAGCCCCCCCTAAAGCACGTCCTCAAGTGCCACACACATCTTTTAAATCCGTCTGGGAATGGGGACTGTACCATTTCCCTGGACAGCCTGTTCCAATGCTTACCAACAGTTTCCATGAAAAGAATTTCTTAATGTCCAACCTAAACCTGCCCTGGTACAACTGAAGGCCATTTCCTCTTGTCCTGTCCATTGTTCCTGGAAGAAGATTCAATCCCCACCAGCCACACCCTTCTGGCTGGGCGTTGTAGAGACTGAGATCTCCCTGGGCTCCTTTTCTCCAGGCTGAGCTCCCTCATCAGCCTGGTGCTCCAGCCCCTTTCCCAGCTCTGCTCCCTTCCCTGACCACGCTCCAGCACCTCAATGCCTTTCTTGTTTGTGGTGGGTCCAAAACTGACCGCAGGACTCGAGGTGTGGCCTCACTGGTGCCCAGCAGAGAGGGGAAATCACTGCCCTGGTCCTGCTGGCCACACTGGTGATGATCCAACTGGGTGCCCTTGGCCTTCCTGCCCACCTGGGCACACGCTGGCCCAGGTTCAACCAAACCAACACCTCCAGATCCTTCACCACCAGGAAGATTTCCAGCCACAGGAGTCTTTAGATGAGGTTTACCTCAGAGGGGAATAAGTTCAAGCAAAATCTACCTGAGAAGTTCATTTGGGAAGGGCAGTGGGGAACTCAATCCCTGAAAAGCCAACTGCATAGAACACAGTCCTTCCTTCTCTCCCATGCCGTAATTTCTGCTTGAGCAGCAGGCTGATTGATGCTGGGGTGCTCACCCAGGCTGGAAGGTGAACTTTGTCTTCATGCTTACACAGCCTGATTTTAATTTAACGTTTCTCTTTCTCCCTTGTGGGTTCCTCTCCCTGCCCTGCTTGGTGAGTTCACTGGGTTTTATGAGTTATGTGCTAATCATTCAGCCAGGGCTGGGCTCATCCATCATCTGGGCTGGGAGGGATGGAGCTGGGTGGCTGTCCTCCCCACCCCACACCCCACAGCCCCCAGAAATCTGCTGGGTAGGCTTGGACCTGCTGGTAAAAGGAGAGGAGGGCAATAGGGTGCACATTCCACTCCATCATCCTGGAAGTGGATTTCCTCTCTCCACACAACTTTTCCTCAGGACAAAAGGATCCCCCCAAAGTCCAGTGGGAGGATGAGGTGCTGGGGAGCTCCAGAAAACAGCAGCAGTGTCAGTAAACCACCAGGAACTTGCCTTGCTCATCACAGGGTTTGGGGAACTGCCAAGGACCCTACAGTAATTCAGGTGAGTTTCTCCCCTGCTAAATGAGTTTACAGTGATGAATAGTGTTTTCTGGGTAATTTAATAATATTAATGGGATCTCATTAGGCTGGCATTCATTAACATTCTTGAAGCTGTATCCCCTGCTGGCAGTCTTTGGAAAGACTGGGATGGAAAAGGAAAACCAATATCCTAATTCATTCACATCCCTAAATACTTCCAATGAAGCAAAAGGTTTTAAAGCACTTTATTGGTTCGGTTTATTTAATTTACGTCACTCTTTGTGGACTGTGGTTTTATTTCCTACACAGGCAGTAAAACCAATATTGTTTAGCTGAAAGTGCCCTCAAGAAAAATGATATTAGAATTAGAAATAGATATCAAATGCCCAGAATTATTATGATGGCTATTATGATCCAAGAATCAGATGATGGAAATGCAATAATTTACTCAAAATAAATCTGTCTTCAGAGCTCAGGTAACCTCTCAGTATGAGATAGCAAAGCTGATAGCACTGGTAGCTATTGAAAAGGGACTGGCAGAGAAAAGGTATTCACAGAGTTTGTTTTGATCTCTCAGAACGAGATTGTCTCTTTGATTTGTATTAAATTATACCTCTCACTCTGTGGAACTCTCTTCTCTTTTTTTTGCTCTGCAGGACACATGAAGGCAACAATCACCACCAACAACAACCAGAATAACAGGATGAGGACAAAGAATCTTTGCAGATATTGAGGTTCTGCCACAATGCTCCAGGAGATCCACGGTGGCAAACTGAAAGGGAAATTTAGGTGAAAATTTATATTCAAAAAGAAATCTCTCAAAATATATTTCTGTGCTTCATGTTCTCACTGGCCAGATCATAACTTTGGGTGCAGTTTAATTTCTGAGCACATGACAGTTTTCTGCAGAATTTTTGTTTGGAGACCAGTGCAGGAGATTTTAACTTTAGCTCATGTTCTCCCTGATAGTCACCTTATTGAATTTCTCCTAAATTTTCCTATTCACATAATTTGTCAATAACTTTAAAGAAACTCTTACTCCCACAAGCTCATACATTGAAAAATGCCTCATTTTTGAGATAAATTCTTATTTTTGGTAAATATTTACTTCACTTTTTGAAAAAAACTCAAACAACTCATTCTTTATGAAACTGAAATTTCAACTTTTAAATATTTTTGATTTTTCTCATGTTGTAGGGTGATGTGTATAATTTTGAACAGCAGACTTAAACAAGCTGTTTCTATGTTGGAATGCAAAAAAAAAAAAGTGTAGACAAAAGAAGTGATATTTTTAATAAAATGTGTTATTCGATAAAAACACTGCCACATTTTTCATCACAAATTTCAGATAGATTTTTTTTCTTTTTTTACGCCAGCTGTAGTTTACCTCTGGTAGCAGAATGAAACCCCTATCATGATAAAAGCCTCCACATCCTCAGAGCTCATATTTCATGCCATTTTTGCACCAGAAGAGTGAATAATTCAGCAGATTGGAGTAATGAATCATTTTCTCATCCCAAGGTGGCTGCTGCTCCTGATGATTAATACTGATTTATACATTACTCATGACAGTCTCAACCAGGTCAGGGCCTCGCTGTGTGACATCCTGGATGGGAGACACTGAATAAACACTTCCTGCCCCAAATTGCTTCCACTGTCAGGTTTTGTTCTTTTGGTTCTTGCCAGTGGGTGACTGCCCTGACCTCAGTGAGCAGCCAACCTTCACCCACACAAGCCTTGGAGATGAGTGGGGAAGAGAGAAAAAGGGAGGGAAGAGAGGAAAGGAAAAGGAAGACGAGAGATGTGGTAAAAGAGGAAATCTCATCTGATTGCAAAAAACCTTGCCAGTTTATCCTGCCTTTGACAAACATTTATTTTCTTTTTCAGCAGCTTTACCTCATGTCACCTGGAAAAATCTGTATGATGAGATATTGCTGCAAACAAGGAACCCAGAAAGGCATTTCCAGGCTTCCTGACGGCATTGTTGGGAGTTGTAGCTCCGTTATCCAGCTCCCCATACTGGGATGTGTTTAGGCTTTTTGACAGGCTGAAGTCCCTGGCCAGCAAGGAGCAGAGAGATGAAACACAGGTTAGGCACAGCTCCATTTCTGTGCCTTTATTAATCCTTTTAAAGAAAAAAACAATATATTTTCAAGATATCAATGCCATCAGTTACGTGATGATCTCTCTGCAAAGGTAACACTTTGCACCCAGAAGGAGAGGTGAGCACTGTTAGGAAACAGTTAGAGAATTATACAACCATTGCATCTTCTCAAAACAGCAAAATGGACTGGACTTTCTGATAGCAGGCTCTCTAGACAAAAATAAATAAATTAATAAAAATCATATATTTGCTTTATGTCTGCTTGTAAGTGGAGATTATGTCTTAGGATCTCCCATTTTCACAAGCGTGAAAGAAACCTGTTGCTGTTGTTATTGTTATTATCATTGCTTTTGTTTCATGACTATTACCAGAAAATAATAGTGTTAACATTATTAAATTAAGCGTTATTATTATTCTATCCCAAGCACAGATTAAAAGGGCTATTTCCAAACAAAAAAATAAAGATATAAAAAAGAGGAGGCCTGTCTCTGTCCCCTGCTTTGGTTCACAACATGGGACTGCCCTGCTCTCCCTGGCATCCCTCCAGCCCATCCAGATGAAGTTTCCACACTGAAGCAGAAGGATGGAGTGGTTGGCTCCTTTTGAAAAAGTGCTGCTTCCCTTCTGATCCCTATATTGTGCTCAGATTTATCTCTGAACTCATCCTGCCTCACACATGGCACTCAGTGGTGTGTGATACTTTTGACCCAGAATCTCATCCTTCTGCCTCCTCTGACAGGTGTTTTTTACCCAGTCAGCTTTGGAGGGGTGAAAATTATGCTCTTGTAAATTCAAGACAGCACAATTTACCCACAATTCTCTTTCTCATCCCTGTCACTCCATAGTGAGGAATGGGATTTCTCTTTGGGAATCCTCTGCAATTTTCTCCCTGAAGGGAAAAATTAACTCAAGGGAGCCTGACTCAGACATGCCCAGCTCAGATGTGAAGTGGTATCTGCAGGCTGGGATCAAGCTCATCTATAAATAGGACAGTTTGGCTGTGGAATAAAGTCCTCTTATCTGTGGGTGATGCCTCTGTAAAGGCTTTGCCCTGGAGGGGTGAGATAACTTTGTGATTCAAGAGTATCTGTCCCAAAATATTCAGGACCTGCAGCTGCAGGGCTCCACCAGTGATGCATCAATCCTGGCAGAGTGTCTCCTCCTCTGTTTGCTGCCCAAACAAGCATCATTCATTATGTTGTCGTACACCAGGGAGGCATCACCCAGCACTGAAAATGCCTCCAGTCAGGGATTAGAATAACAGGGATGTAATTTCTTTAAAAAAAAAAAAAAGTAATTTCAGCCTGCACTTTCTAGCAGAGAGCCCAAAAGCAGTGGTGCCAATTTATTCTGATCAATAAATTTCCCTAAAAAAAGCCAAGTGCTATTCATGTTCAAAGTTCATGTGCGTATTCTAAACTTGGAGTGTCCCATACCTTTTAGGAATGGATAGGGACTGCCTATTTGTTGTTTTTCATTATCTGTTTCCCTTCTTTGCACTGTTTATAATTGCAAAGTTAAGATCTTTTCTGGTTTTTAAGATTTTGTTTCTTCTCAGTTTCTAGAATCTGATCTTAACTTCTGGGGCTTTTTTGTTCTTTTTGTCTCCAGATTGCTTCTCATTAATTTTCTCCAGGAAAATTAATCCACAGACCCACAGAAACCCATCACTGTTATGCAAAGGTCCCATAAAAATACTTGTCTTTGCCAACTACATTCCGAATGGAAATCTCATCCTTTCTCCTTGACACTGACCCATAAATGTCCTGTTGTCTGCTCAAATCTGTGCTACAGACTGTCCCCTTCTCAGGGGCTGGAATCAGATGATTTTAGGGTCCCTTCCACCAAAACCATTCTCTGTTTTTATGTTTTTTTTGCTTCCCTGAATGATCCGGCTTAAAACTCAAAACTCAGCAAACCAACAGAGCGTTTTATTCTGGCTCCTGCCTGCCACAAACACCATTCCTTTGAATGTCCATCAGCTCCAGACTGGATTTGTCTCTGATCTACCCATCCAAGTTGTGCCTTGGTTTTGCAGGTTCACCCTGGCAAACAACTCCACATCCTCCCCTTTCTGACCCCTCTGCCAAACCAGTGGGCCAAGGTCTTTTACACCTCCCCTGGGGCATTTTTCTCTGCATCCCTGCATCTAACATTGGGAAAGTCACTTCCTCAGGCTATTTTTACACATCTCTGTTGATCCAGCAGTTCCCTGTGTACATCAAGGCACTGTGCAGTTTGTTAAACACTGTCTTGCCTCTCACCCCTCAGATCTTCTGCTGTCAAGGTGCAAAATTTTCCTGGTGGATGAGATTCCTCCCTACCCAGTAACACTGTGCCCTTCTCTGGTGTGAGCATCAGCTTGAGAGCCCAGCTGATTCAGGGCAGGATTCATCTCAGCAATCCTGCTAAGCCTATCATAGAAACATCTACACCACAGCTGCTTGCCTGGAGGTTCCCTGTACAGTCAGTGGGAAAAGAAAAAGAAGATACTCCAGGTTCCAGCTGACCCACTTCATTTTGGGATGACTGTTCCTAATGACAAAAGGCATTGTGCACAGCTGTACAATGCTCCACTGCCTGAATTGACTGGATCTCTCCCAGTTAGCTGAGGGCAGGTGTTTCCTGTGAAGACATCATAGGTAGGTGGAAACTGCTTATATTACCAAGTGCAAAAAGAATTTGCTGCTGTCAAGTGCACTACTTTTTTTTTTCCCTTCTTTTTTTTTTTTTTCCACAATGAGGTGAAAGCATTTACCTTCCTTGCAGGAGGAAGTCACTGGCAAGGTGTAGGCTCTGAATATCAATCCAGAAATAACACTTAAAGAACTGACTGCTTCTTTGGGAATGAAAGTGCAGACAGAAAATTCATGTGCATTCAGCCCAGGCCTTTTATTCAGCATCCACAACAATTTCCACACAGGACTTTTTGGGTTAATTAGGTCAGCTCAGATTAGTCACAGCTCTCCTAACAAATGTTTTTAAATAGGTTTCCCTCTTTAAGGGCTCTGTGGAATTAGTAAGAGTCTCGTCAAAATACGTGGACATAATAGCCTTTTCTGGGCTAGGGCTTTACAAAGTTTATTTAGAGAAAGCTATTTAAAAAATCCAAGTTCTAGTTCAGCTCCCTGTGAGCACAAGGAAATAAATAGTGTCCCTGTAGTGCAAAGATGTGTCCCTGGAAGTAAACAAAATAAGGGATACTTGCCATCTCTGCCCTTTGACTTCAGGCCTCCAGACCAGACTGATGGCAGGCTGCCCACAGACTCAATAAAATGTGTCCATTATTGCAGCCTGTAAAGTAGAGCACTGAGGTCACACTGCCCTGCAGAAAATACTCAGAGGAGAGGAAAAAAAAAAAATCTCTTTTTCTGTTTTGTTTTGGGCTTTTTTTCCCCTTTTTTAAAAAAAATGTGAATGCTGTTTCATGTCACCCATGCCAGCCTAGATCAGCCACCCTTTGTCCCCAGCTGTCACACTGACCATTGCAACTCAGAAATTTCCTGAACTGATGGAAAAGGTTTTGTGGGCTGTTACAGGCCCATGTCTAGTGGTGATCTTTGTGTGTGCTCCCCAGTGCCCTGGCCTATAAATCTGTGGTTCCAGCCACCACAGATCCCTTTGGAACCATCTCCAAGAGAACTGCAGTGGTCCCCATGTCCATGGTTGGGCACGGACAGAGTCAGGAGCTGTGGAATATCCTTCAAACCTGGCTATTATCAAGCCTGTACCATCAAATATTCTCAATTATAATAGTCCTCCTGCTGCTTGAGCTGACCTTGAAGGTGTTTCAGCATGGCCAGGAGCTTGCCAAGAGCACACTAGGGCTGGGTGAGGTTGTTGTCCTCATGGCACATCCTCT
This sequence comes from Sialia sialis, assembly GCA_009812075.1. NCBI lineage: Eukaryota > Metazoa > Chordata > Aves > Passeriformes > Turdidae > Sialia > Sialia sialis. The sequence continues at coordinate 1,402,849 of VRYO01001463.1, forward strand.
CTGGATGGATACGATGCTGGCCATGCCTTGCTGCGCTTTGTCCCACCCCCACAGACACACAGTGATGGTCAAGGCTATCGAAGTGTAATTGATGTGTCTCCAAACCAAGAACACCTTGTGGATGTTCTGGAGGAGAAAAAGAGGAGGAATGAGGCTAAAATGTGAAGATTTGGACACTATTTAACCCACTGCCCATTTCTGTTCCCTCTGATCCTTTGGGTCACCCATGCCTCTGACTCCTCTTTTTATCGTGGTAGGGATCCTCCAGATTCCCTTCAGCTTTCACTGAGATAAGTGACCCAGAAACTGTTCCCAGTGCTTTCTACTTGTCCTTCAGCACTGACCTGAGAAGGTCGTGTCCCTCTCATCCTCAGGGAGGGAAACAGGGATGGGGGCTTTTAATGCTTCCTGAGGCAGGGGATGACGAGATCACCAAACAATCCTCTCCCCTGGGGCCTGCCAGCCCACCCACAGAGCCAAACAAGAAAATCTCTCAGCCTAAGAAAGAATTGTCGATCTTGGCCTCACTGTAGGTCTCTTTCTGAAGTTTAACTTCAACCATGTGCTGGTTGCAACCTTCCCAAGGAATTCCTTAACGTGTTCTCCTCCAGTAGCTTTTTGTTCCCAAATGGAAAGGAGAAGAATAGTGTCCTTCTCCCAAATTTTGGGTTACGAGCTCATCTGATGGAGAAGCAACATGGAGGTGAATAAGAGAGATAAAGGTGTTGCCTTTACTGGGAAAATTTGAAGTGACTAAAGATAAACAAAGTGAGGATCACTATTTCTCAGGAACAAGAGATTCTTGGGACAGAGAGAGGGCAGTGCAAGCCCTGAGTGCAGCCTTTCCCTGCTGCCTCCCTGTGGATGGACACCTGTGCACAACATCACAGGGAAAAAAAGCTCCAAAAATTATTTCTGCTGGAGCTCTCTCCCAGTGCAGAGTAGAATGACTCCTGAGATCATCACTGGGAATAATCCTTCTATAGATTCTGGGATTGCACAGCTGTAATCCCCAATGACCCCATCAGAAATACTTCAGACCCTCTGTTTTTATCTGAAGGTGATTTATCAAACCCCAAATGCTCCTGAATCCTTCAGGAGACCTGGATGAGTCCCTCTCTCAAAACATTCCAACGTTTTGAATAAGAGAGGGGAGTCTATCAAGATCCACCTCCCCTTCCAAATGGGTACAAATGGGTCTGTCCTTGCTCCATCCTTGAAACAGCAAGGGCAAATATTTGCCTTTTAAACAGCTTTTCCACGTGGATTCATTGCAGCAGGGAAAGGGGCCTTCTGGTGCTGACAGCACTCCCAAATCCACTACACACCTCAGGGTTCATTTTCACAGGAGGGAGCCAAAGAATTCAGATACTTCCACTCCTTCGTGCTAAAGGTATGTTCAGCAAGGTGAAACAACATAAAATAGAAAGAGGAAGTAAAATGCATAAATAAAATGCACAGAGATAACACGGTGAGAACTGTTGTTCCAAAAATACACGGCACCGTTTATGCAGCCCTAAAAAATTATGGGCACTATTACTGTGAGCTGAAGTGGTTCCCTGAGTTTAGTTTTACATCTACCCTGTTTAATGGTGGCTACTCCTATTACCTGCTGGTAATGGTGCAGAGTTCACAATAAAACAGCTTGTGGGGAGTCCTGGGGAGCAGAGGGTGGGGAGAAAAGAGGGATATCTGCAGAGGTACTGGGCTCCTTTGCCACTTTCTGGCAAACAGAAATGCTGCGACTTCTAAAATTACAATAATTTCACACCTATAAGGCGTAGCCTTTTGACTAAAGTTTCGATTGAAATCTGGAAGTGCACCTTATATATGGACACAGTTCAGAAATTTGCCAATCCAGAAGTGTGAGCTGCGCCAGCCAGCACTGGGGATGAGTGGGAGTGCCAAGGCCTGCGGCACAGGGAGGGCACCTGGGGCTGCGTTTAAAGGCTACTCTGACACGTGAAAAATGTTTGCAAATTGAGCACCTGCAAGTAAACCCTGCAATAGCGCGATTCCATTACTAATTTGTTACTTTGTTGCACACAGATCGTGCCTTCAAAAAAAAGTGTGTCTTATACGCCAGTGCACCTTATATATAGACAAAGTACAGAAAATTGCTGGTAACCAGGAAGTGCGCCTTATACTCCAGTGCACCTTATATGCATGAAATTACTGCAATTCCTGCTTGTCTCACTGGATCATGCACTGACATGAAATTGTACAGGTTTAGGGCAAAGCTGGGTAAACAGATCTTAACTCACATTCAGCAGCTGTGTGTGAATCCCTGTGCAACTGGGCACTCGAGTGTCCAGGAAAAGGCTTTTGGAGCAGCCCCCACTGAGTGCTAAAACCCACCTGAGTTCTAAAGGGATCAGGCACTGGGTGCAGCTGCAACACTGCAGCTCCTGCTGTCACTCTGGCACTGTCCAGACCCTGATTGAGACCTTGTGTTCTCAGACACTCCAGGGTGCACTGCCATCAGGAATGACAGCTTTGGGACACCTCAGGAAAATGGTTGGGAACATCACAGGGGTGCATTTTTTAGCTGGGAAATCAGATCTGGGATCTTCTACTGGGAAAGCAAAGGAAGGATGGAAGCAGGGAGGGGGGAAAGTGGAATATGTGCTGGTAAGGAAGTAAGAAACACCAAATTGTCACAATTTGGATACCTGCCCCCTGATCCTGCCCCTCAGCTTTTAGCATCTTCCTCCCTTCCTGCATCAGCAGAAATAAAGGAAGGCTGAAGTAACCTTCAGGGTTGTTGGACATTTTGGGGAGGGATCTTTTGTCCCGTTAGATTCCCTCATATTCTCATTCAAAATTTTCCACCAAGGCTTCTGGAAAGGGGAGTTCCTTCACTGCTGTCAGTTGTAAAGGGAGTTTTTGAGATGGGATATGAATGTGCCTGACCACTAAAGACCCTCCAGACACCAACATTTGGATGTTTCTGGTCAAGGGCTGATGTGATTTGAAGACCTGGAGAATTTTACACAATGGGGAGAGGTGTCAGTCACCAAGAGAACAGCCGCAAGAGTTTAAGCCCCCCTTGGATGTGTATTGAATACTCTCAAGTCTCACACATAGATGAAAGTTAGAGAGAAACTCCTAAAAAATATCTTGATACCAAGTTGGGAAAAAACTTGGAGTCTGTTGTAAACTGAGAGTCCCTGGAAATGGCTTGATGACCTTAAAGGTCTTTTCCAGCCTAAATGATTCTGATTGTAACACAGGCTGTTTTTGGTGAGGATTCACAGGGAGTGGAACTGTGAGAAAAACAGTGTGGGGGCCTATTTGAAGTGGGTGGGATAAAGCCTGTGATGAAGACAAGACACAAGGACTATTGTGGATAGCAAATGGTCCATGAGACACTTGGGAAACAAGGTTTACACTAAATGGAACTACTGCAACCTCCTCTGAAAACTTGAGTGTTTCTGGGAAAAACTCCAGTCAGAGCCCTCTGTCTTCCAGCCTGCCTCCACTTCTCCTTGGTTATTAATTACCCCTTGAATTTGGGAAGTCCTCTGAATACCTGCACCTCAGGCAGAGAATTTCAGAGCTTTGCAAGTTATGGAAAAGTGACAGTAGGGGTGTGAAAATGAGCCACGCATGCTGTTTGCATGGCTGAGACTTGATGTGCCTTGGATTCAGAAGCAGCACTGATTAATACTCATCCCTCATTCACCAAATTAAATTAGGCTGCTTAAAATTAAAAATACATATTTATTTTAGCCAGCCTGGGTATTCTGAACGAACTGAAAAGGAAAAAGGATGGAATATTACAAATGAGACAATTAAGCAAAGTGAGCAGAAGAAATTGGATAAATTACAGTCTTGTGATGAACACAGGGCTTTGATGCAAGGGAGGGGAGCTGGCAATGATTCCAGAGATGGAGAGTGTTGGGGATGGGTGGTGGGAAAGGACTGCAAGTAGAAAGAAAAAAAAAATTAACTCAGAGAAAATCCATTAGTATTGATTTAAAGAGGTAATCAAGGAGAAACAGTCTCAAAGGGGCAGGATGGAGTGTTAATGGTCACACATGAATGCCCTGATGCTCAGGGCCTCACAGGCTTCTTCAGCTGCACAACTGCACTTCTGGGAGAGCCTGAATCCATCCCTGGCACCTCCTGACCTGGCTGGATGCCCAGCACCTGCCAGGTGTGATGAAGCTCCTGGGTGTGAAAGAGGATTAGATCAGACCTGAAGGCTCTTCCCTTGGACAATGCTCAGGATGGAAGCAGGAGCAAATGGAAAGGGCAGGAGGGAGGATGGCTGCTGCAGCCAGGGAGAAAAGACAACTTTCAGAGCAGCATCTTGACAAATTTTGATGTCTTTGGAACAAGTAAAATTCCCAAAAACTTTAGGAGAGATGAAAACAAAGTTGGCCATGTACATTATTCACAGCTTGTTGTAAACTAGGGATGCTCAGCATATTGCAGAATATGGTCCCAGACAGGTGAACCCTTCCTGAATGCAGAGCAAACAAGATTTTCTGGTGAATACACTGAAAATGTTTCCAGAAAACACAAATTTTGCTGATGTGAAGAGGATCCTGGTTAATGTGGCAAGGACACCTTCCACTAGACCAGGTTGCCTCAAGATCCATCCAGCCTAGCCTTGCACATTTCCAGCCACAGCTTCTCTGTGCCAGGGCCTCACCACCCTCACAGGGAAGAATTTAATTTCCATTGTGTGTGTGTGGTTGTGCAATTTCTATGCATGTTTAAAATATATGGTTTACATTTTTTTTTCTTGAACAATTCAGCACAGTAATATTTTGGCCACAACCAAATCAAATCTCTTTGGGATTAGTTTTTCAAAGGGAGAAATAATTTCCATGCAGAGGCTTGGGCTGTCAGTGGAGGAGATTTAGAGACCGTTGAGTAAGGCATGAGCTGGATTAAAGCAGTGTATGGGCCTTCCATACTGATTTTTACTTCATCCACCTGTCAAGCAGGCATTTTCACTTTTCACAAGTCTTGTTGTAGCTACAAAATCCTAAAGTCACAATTTCCACTGCACTCAGTTCCTGGAAGTGCTCAAAGCTGGGTTGGACAGGGCTTAGAAAAGCCTGGTCTAGTGGAAGGTGTGCCTGCCCATGGCAAAAAATTTGAAATCTAGTGGTCTTAAAGGTGTCTTCCAACCCCAAGTGTTCTGTGATTCAATTAAATACTCCTAGAGAAACCTTTTTCATCCTCCACAGTAGCGTTTTGTGTTTGATTTTTTTTTTTTTTTTTTTTTTATGCTGTGGATCACTGCCTTGGGAAGAAGATCTGATTGACTTGGCTGTGTTACAGATGAAGGGGAATTTAAGTGCTCCTTCAGTGTCTCTTGGCAGGTGTTTCTTTCCAGAGCTGTTATCTGAAGGTCTGAGATCTGAGATCTGCTCGATCACTGAATATCAGTGCTCTTGAATGCAACATTCACTTTCCTGGAGAGCTTCCTGCAAACCCCAGTTTAGCTGTGTACTGAAGAATTATATATCTAAATACATACTTAACTACTATATAAATGCAAAGTGGTTATTATTGAGGGGAGAAGAGAATTGCTGTATCCATCTAAATAATATGCTGGTAACTGTCAAAGAGCAAATACACTTTCTGCTAACAGGGTTTTTCTAATTCTAAGAGGAAGAATAACAGGGCTGGAGGCTGGAAGACATTTAGCAGCAAATACGAAAATGGGTTTGTTTGTTCCCCTCCTTTGTTCTGCTAAATTCTCAGTGCTTTGCTGCCTGCCTGTTTTCCAAAGCTCCGGAGCACTTTCACCCTGCAGCAAGCTCTGAAAGCAATTTCACATGACCAGCAGAGCTGAAGGAGGGAGTGAAGGGGAAACAGATTGACTTTTCAATCCAGGGAAATGGAACAGGGCATGGAGAGAGACCTGAGAGACAGGCAGGTGCCATGAACCAAGACAACAGGCACAGGTCTGTATCTCACAAGCTGCTTTGTGCTGATATACATACATACATAAATATACATACATACATACATAAATGTATATATATACATATATATATATGTACACACACACACAGTAATTTCACGACTATAAGGAGCACCTTAAAGCCTAAAATTTTGGATCAAAACCTGGAAGTGCCCCTTGTAATCCAGTGCACCTTATACATGGACAAAGTTCGGAAATTTGCCAACCCAGAAGTGCGAGCCACGAGCCAAGCAGTGAGCTGAGCTGCGAGCCGAGCCACACGCCACGCCAGCCGCGCCAGCCGCGTGAACTGTGAGCCATGCCAGCCATGAGAGCCGCGCTAGCTGCTCCAGCTAGCACTGGGGGTGGGAGGGAGTGCTGGGGCCCACAGCACGGGGAGGGCGCCTGGGGCTGTGTTTAAAGGGCACAATGATCTGTGAAAAATGTTTGCAAATTGAGCACCTGCCAGTAAACCCCGGATCGTGTGATTCCATTACTAATTCGTTACTTTGTTGCGCATGGATCCTCGCTGCAAAAAAAAAAGTGCGCCTTATAGTCCAGTGCAGCTTATATGTGGACAAAGTTCAGAAATTTGCCGACAACCTGGAAGTGCGCTTTATACTCTGGTGTGCCTTACAGTCATAAAATTACTGTATATTTTTATACATACACACATATATGTTCATTTGGACATTTGGGTGCCTTTTGGGGACAAATACTTTATGGAGGAAGCATTCTCCCATTCCGAATCCTTCCACTGAGTCCAGGTCTGAGCCCTTAGCACAAGAAAGGTGTGGTCTTGTTAAAGCAGGTCCAGAGGAGGCCGTGAAGATGCTGTGAGGTTTGGGGCTCCTCTGCCATGAAACCAGGATGGGACGGCTGGGGGTGCTCACCTGGATGAGAGAAGGATCCAGGGAGAGCGCAGAGCCCCTTCCAGTGCCTAAAGAGGCTCCAGGAGAGCTGGAGTGGGACTTGGGACAAGGGATAGAGGGACAGGATAGGGAGCAACAGTTTTAAACTGAAGGAGAGCAGATAGGATATAAGAAAGGAATTCTTCCCTGTGAGGGTGGTGAGGCCCTGGCACAGGTTGCCCAGAGAAGTAGTGGATGTACCACCACGTCCCTGGGAAGATCAGGTTGGATGGAGCCCTCAGCAATCTGATCTAGTGAGTGCCATCCTGCCCATGGCAGGGGATTGGAAATAAATGATCTACAAGATGCCTCTCAACCCAAACCCTTCCATGATTTTATGATTCTATGAAAAGGGAATTATATTCCATGCAATAAACACCCATTGTAGCTCAGGTGGGTTTCTGCCCACCCACATGCTGACAGAAAGTAAAGGTTTTCCACACTACTCTGTCTTCATCAGCTGAAAGCCGCACAAGAAACAAGCTGAGACTTGAACTCTGCTCAAGCAGATGAATGGTAGTGTTTTCTTCTAGGTCTGCATTGTACACTCCTATTTTTGTATCAATTTTTTTCTGTTCTAAAAAGTACATGGTGTTGATAAAAAAGGGAGTTTTTGTAATTTTTTAAAAATTTTTTTTTTATTATTTTATTTTTTCACTTTGTGTTTATTTTTAGCTTTTGTAGAGTGCTCAGGAAGGAGAGGGAAGCAGAACTGCAGTGGAGCGACGTGTGTTTACAGATTGAGGCAGATAAAAGGTGCTGTCAATCATTTTTCTTCATGAGCAACAGAAGGCTGAATGAGTGCTCAGGAGAATTTATGGGTGCTCTCTGTGATTAAACTGCCAGACGTCCAGTGCCACGTAAGAGCACAAAAATGAAACAACAATAATGAGGAGGCACTACAGAGACATCCAGCTGAGATCCAGACATGGTCTAACACAAGTGGTCAGTGTTGTACCTCATCTAACAGCCCCTGACCCTGCTTAGGCTATTCTGTCCTCCTCAACACCTCTTCCCCATCTTCCAGCATCTTCCATTTCAGGCAGGGAAATCCCAAAGGTGAAGAGTAAAAGGAGTGAATCAAATGTGACATCCTTTGATGCATGTGGGACTTGCAGGGATGTCCAGCATAGTCCCTGTGTAAATGGAAAAGAGAAGTTCCATGAGAGAACTGAGGTCCTGGAGTGTGCGGACCTGTGAGGTCCCAGCTGGTGGGGATGCTCATATTTTGGATCTGGAGGATTCACAGGATGTTGACACCTGTCATTAAAAAGCAATCAGTGAGGAGAGCTGTGGCTGAGAAATATTTTAAAGCTTTTTCTTGCACATATGAGACCAATTTGAGGTCAGCCACCAGAAGATGCCAGAGGGAGAAGCCTGTGTTACTGTTTTGGACAGAAGATTTAACATTCTTCTCATTTAACTTCAGATTTCTGTGCTATAGACTTCTCTCTGTTCAACACTGAGAATCCCCACAGGGAGGTTGAAGAAGTGTGATAACAAAGGAAGTGACTTTTGATTTTGATAAAATTAATAAAATAAAGCCTTCCAATCCATTATCACAAATACATATGTGAAATAAGTAAGTAAATAAAAGTGGGGTCAGGCACACATTATCTTTCTATTCAGTAGGTCACCTTTTGAAAATCACTGATACCACAGAAGAGGGACAATCTCTGCAATAATGGCTGGACTTGGGCAAGGACCAGGCAGAAATACCCCCGACAAACACAAGCTGGATTTTTCAAACCTTATCAGAAATGTTCAATTTATGTTCAAATGGTCCCTAATGTGGGTGTCATCAGATGTATCCCATCTCTGGGGGTGTTCAAGGCCAGGCTGGATGAGGCACTGACCAACCAGGTCTGGTGGAAGCTGTCCCTGCCCATGGTAGCGGGTTGGAAACAGAGGATCCCTACATTCCCTTCCAACCCAAATTATCCAGTGATTCCATGATTCTATTTTAAATAGTTTAGGGACAGAGTTTTTAACAGTGTTCTTGTCATTGAAGATCTTGTTCAAGAGTAAAATTATGAGACTGTGGCACCAATTCCCTCTGAAGTATCAGCTTAAACTCATTAAAAACCTCCCACCTCAGTTTCTAGTTGCTAAACAGTTGTAAAGCCGTCCTTTGTCCTGCTTGCTCACACTAGAAATGTTCTGGGTTACTTTAGGATGTACAGCAGTACAACCCTGATCTCTTCTAGATTCTGGAAGAACCAGGTTACAGCCAACAACCACAATTTCTTGCAATTTTACGAAAATTACTTTTTCTCCTTCTGCCTGTCTCCATATCCACACACATGAATATTAATCCTGCCGAAAGAAAATGGGGAGGAAAAAAAAAAAAAAAGGCAGAGAGAGGAGTGATAAAAATTCAGTACATCCAACTGACTTCTTGATTTACAGTGGGTAATTATCATTCTTCACACATGGCTGGTCCCCTGTTGTGGGAAAGCAGAGCAGGTGGAGCAGTGCTTGTCCCAAATCCTTCCACCCAAAAATTGCCACCACCTGAAAACTCCCCATACACCTGCAGCAGAGAGGAATTGTCAGCACCAGACAGACGGACAGGTGGGAAAGATAGATGGAGGTATCTGTGCAAAGACCTGGAAAAGTTGGGTTGGCCCACACTTGAAATCTTCCTAATCCACTTCTGCATTTAATGTGACATGGCAATGGCTCTGTTTTGTAACTGAGGAGGTAAAAAAAAAAAAAGGCAGTAAAATTAAAGGCCATAAAGTAGTATGAAATGATAATTGGAATTACTCAGGTAATGGATTAAACTATTCCAAGTACCATGATCTAAATCTGAATGGTGAGGGAGGGGGAAGAGGGGAGTAAACTAATAGAATTTGGAATTGATTTTCAAAGAATACCAAAAATTATTGCTGGTAAAATTTACAAGCGCCGTAGATCACACACGCTGCTGCCTTGTTTGTAACAGAAATATCCAATTCCAAAATGAATTGGTCTCTGCTCAAACTAACTCTTGCTGATGGTGGCAAGTTGTTAATTAAATGACACTTTTGCACTGTTCGTTTTGAAAGTCTATGGAAAGATAACCCGAGGTTCTCAGTCTCAGAAATGAGTGGGGAGAGGTGAGCAAGCACAGACTTTTTAAAGACTTCAGGGGTAGGAAAAAAATATAAAAAATCCCTTCAGGGATATGCTCACCAGGACAGGATTTTATCACATAAGCTCTCCACGATAGGATTTTAGCACACAGCTTGAGTTTGGCTCGGGCCATGTAGTGTAGATGTCTACAGAATTGAGACTGAACATGTCAAAGCAAGTTGTCTCTATAATTAATGAAGAGATATAGGCACTTTTAAGCACTGAGTCACCTGACCTTTTTTTATAAATCTGCTTCATGATCCAATGAATCATGTCCTAAATTCCACTGTCTGTGTTGACTAGCTGTCCATTTACTGACTCAATTTATTCTCCATTCATTTTGACAAAGATGTTTATTTAATCAGATGTACTCCAAGCCAGGAAATGTAAGAAATTACCTCTTTATAACTCCCATTTCATGCTCTTAGTCTAACTGTTCATGAGATCCAGCTGTCACAGGCAGGGGAGTGGGGCTGATGGACAGGCTGATCCACTCAAACAGGTCTGACAAACCTCTTTAAATCATGTTTCTGAGTAATTAGCTCAAATTGTGAGCAACAAGGTCCAGGGGAAGGTTCTCTGCCTCTGGCAGGGAGGTTGGAATGAGGTGATCTCTCAGGTTTGTTCCAACCCAAACCATTCCATGATTCTGTGACTCTCCACCAAGTCATCTACATTTGGAATCTGGAAATGTGACATCGTGCCAATAAAGAGAAAATTTCTGTAAAAAAGTAGAGACAAGGGTCTCAGCTTCCATTTCCACAACTGCCCCCTCTCAAGCCAAATCCAAATCCAAACCAGAATGGCTCACAACACTCATCAAAGACATTTCACAGAATCTTTGTAGATTCAGAGACTCTCAAGGCTGGGAAAGACCTCCAAAATCATCAAGTCCCCCCAGCTCCCAACAGCAGCTGCAGTTTCTGATGGGATGATCACACACTGACTAAACCATCTCTACTCATTTTCCCCAGGGGCATGAACAGTGCAAGGCCCCACACCCTGGAAGGCTTTACTATAATTTGGATGGGTCCAGTCTGTTTAGAGAATCTGAGCCTAAAGACCCAGGTTTGGGCAGCAGGGACATGTGGTCTTTCACTCTCTGGAAGAATCCCAGTGGGAATCTCCACTACAGACCCTCTGCAGTGTTCAAAGTAGAATTACAGAATTCTAGAATCATGGAATCATTTGAGTTGGAAGGGACTTCAAGATCATCTTGTTTCAATCCCCTTCCATGATCAGGGACACTGGACCAGGTTAACCAGAGCCTGACCAAGCCTGGCCTTGAACACAACTAGAGTTGGAATGACTTTGGTGCATTTTCTAATGGTCACAACTCCTCATCCTTCAGAGGTCTTCTTCCTTCCCCATCCAAACAGCCAAAACAGCAGGAGAGCCAGCTCAGAGCAGAAAATTCCTTGGCATGTGGGACTGAGAAGGAAGAAGGGGACAGTTTCACTCATAAACTTGCCCACTTGATTATTTTGTGGACCAGTCCAGCCCTTCTGGTGAGAGCCTCATGCACAGAAGTGTGGAGTGAGGAAAATAATGACACCATGAACTGTGCCCCCTTTTGAGGGGTGAGCAGCAGGGGATGGGTGCAAAGGGGCAAAAGGAATTACAGCATGAAAAATTGCTTTCTTTGAAAGAGTTATAAAATTATTGGGTGAAGGGAAATTTGCAGATTTAATATGCCAGTTAATGACTTGACATTTGAAACAGTCTCACACAAAGCACTGCTCATGATATTAATTGATATTGTCTGTGAGAGTACTGCTGAGTTTAAAATTGGTGGGAGCATAGAAAACAAAGAATAACCTTTATCCAAGCTGGTGTGCACCCGCAGAGAGGTCTCAGTAAACTTCAGTTTTGGTAAAAAGGACTAACAATGTCTTTAATTAAGCACTAAAATCCAAGGGGCTCTTTTGCCTATTTTTTTTTTAACCAGGTAGAAAAATCAAGATACTGGGAACTCAAAGCAATTCACTGTATACAGAATTTGCAATATTTTCCCTCTCTTGGTGACTGAGGAAGCAATCACAGCACACAGCTCTGGTCCCTTTATCTTCAGTGACTGGAGAAGATGCCTCACAGAAGTACTTGAGATGACAAAAAATCATATTTGCCATTTCCTGAAAAATCACAGGTTAACAAAATCTCTATTTTTGTGATATACAAAATCAACTCCAGACTGGTAACCAGCTCAGCCAACCAGAAACTCCCCAGTGTGGATATCTTCATGTGGCCATAGGTAACACAGTGCCCATAGCAAATTTAATTACTATGTCCTAAAAACTCTTCCCTGTGGGAGGGCAGTGACCTTTTCCATGCTGCACCAAAGGAGAAACAGTTCAAAGGAAATAGATCCCCTGTGCAAACACAGCAAGAAGATAAATGAGAGAGAGATGGACAAGCACCAGGCCTCCAGAATCCAAATCCAGTGCTTTAATATCAGCATATCCTGCTTTGGGATATTAGGGACATGTGAGTCACAGGAGCTGTCACTTGGATCACAATGTGAATCGATGTCAGATCAATCTGCTTAAAAGCCTTATTAGCAATATGGAAGACAGAGGTTGGAGAATCCTAGTGGCCACTGTGGGTTGGGGACTGGTACAGAAATCAAGACATCACTGTCAAGGGAAGAAACACCAAAATGAGTTTAATTTCTCAGAAATTAAAGTTCTGTCAGGAAGCTTGTTAGCAGGGAACGTCATAGGTAGGCTCACAGAATGGTTTGTGTTGGAAGGGACTGTAAAGATCATTTAATTCCAAACTCCTGCCAGGGGCAGGGACATCTCCCACTATCCCGGGGTGCTCCAAGCTCTGTCCACACTGGCCTGGGACATTTCCAGGGATGAGGCAACCACAGCTTCTCTGGACAACATGTGCCAGGGCCTCGCCACCCTCACAGGGAAGAATTTATTCCTGATCTAAATCCAATCTAAATCCACCCTCCTTCAGCTTAAGGCCATTTCCCTTGTCCTGTCACTCCAAGCCCTTGTGACAAATCCCTCTCCAGCCCTTTTGGAATCTCTTTAGATGTTGGAAGGAGCTCCAGGTTCTCCTTGAAGCCTTTCCCTTCTCCAGGCTGAACAACCCCCTCTCCCAGCCTGCCTCCATAGCCAAGGTGCTCCAGCCCTGTGATAGACTTGGTGGCCTGCCCTGGACTCATTCCAGCAAGTCCAAATCTTTTTTTGTGTGTTGATGACATGTAATAAAAATGCAAGAAAAGCAAGTCCCTATAAAAAACAGGTGCTGTAAATGGGTTAGCTGCACCACCTAATTAGTGCCTTGTCTTCATTTTCTTCTGTCTTCACTCAGAGTCAGGATTAAAAACACAAAGGAGAAGAATTTCTCGTGTTTGGACTTGGTTGTTTATTAAATCTTATCTAAAGTACAGAGAGTTCTGCAACACTTCTAGCTACCAGCTAAAAGCCAGCAAAATGGAGGTGAATTTAGCTAGTTACAAGGTCTGTTAAAGCTAAACAGTCCAATAAAGAACTAACATCTACATTATTTATACTTTTGACCCCATAACCAAACTCCTGTGACACACAGTGCAGCAGTGTCCAACCAAAAGCTACTGCCTGAAATAATGAAGAAGAAGGAAGAAGAAGACAGAAAAAGACAGCACCCACAAACCTCCATCTTGTCCCATCCCTATTATTCTAAAAAACCCAAATTCCAAACCTTTCACCCTATGAGATCACACACTTCTATTTAACTACACAACAGTGATTCCAACTCCATCACTCAAAATCACTCTCCAAGGCCTCAGATCAGAAGCAGTGTTCTCCTGAGGGTCAGTGTCAGAAAGCACAGAAAGTTCAAAACTCCCAGGATTTTGGGTTCCAACAAAGTGCTGCAGATGAGGTGTTGAGCTCATGTGGAAAAAGTTCTGCAGTGAAGAGCTCACCTTGAGAGTCTTTGCAGAACACCCCCATCTTCATCCCCCCTCTTCTCTCTTTGGAGAAGACAGAGGCAGCAGTCCAGGAGAGACTGAACTGCAGGACAAGTTAGGTAACAGTCTATTATTTTTTTTTTCCTCCCAATGACACAGCATTGTAAAAGCCACTGCTATTGCACAAGATGTTCAGTAAGACACAATAAACCCCTTATTGTGAGCAACCTGAAAAATGCTGATTAGAGACTCAAAAGCAGTGTAATAACTTGTGATGAAAAAGGAGAGTGATAAAAACTGGGCTGAATAATGATATCTGAAGTGCTGAGAAGCCATCCAGGGGAAAAAAAAGGAATCAATTAAAAGGCCACGCACTTTGGGATAGACAGGGAAAAATAGCAGTGATATGTGACCCAATGGGAGATGGAGATGGCTTCTGATGTCTAAGAGAAAGTGTACAGTGAGTGTTTCTTTTTATCCCTTTGGAATAACAATAACGGTGTAAAATTAATATCACCTTTGGGTGTCAAAGCCTTTGCAGTGGTTCAGAAACCAAGAACATTGAAATGCATATCTGCTGGCAGAAATACACTGGATGTGCAGGCAGAGTGATCTGCACCCTGAAATTCTGAAATACAGGGGCAAATGGCTGCATTACATTTGGGGTCAGCTTTTGAGAAACTTTTAAATGTGGGAGAAAATGCAGAAAGCATGGCAGTGTGGATGTCACATGGCTGCTGAAATGGAATTAAACTGATCTAGGATTGCAAAGTTGTGCATTCCTCTGCAGAGGAACAAACCTCCTCAAGGCGTTTGATGTAGCAGTGATGACAAAATTAGCAGATGGAGATATTGGTAAAACACATGGCAAATGGATGAAATAGATAACCAGTAACAACTAATCCTCAGCAGAGAAAAAAGGAGTTTTAGAGGGATGCAGAGAGGTGATTTCTTCACCTTATCTACACAACATGTCCACCACCACCAGCAACATAATGGATAAATAATAACAAAATGATTCCGTGAAATGTTCTATGAAGAAGAGCCCAGCCCTGGAGATTGCTCCCTCCCTGTCTGGAAAAGGCACTGACCATGAACTCCTGATGCAATACTGTGGCAAAAAGACTTAATTCAGCTCTTGCTTGTTGAGTCATGAATATGAATAGGAATTTATTGATGTCTCTTGCTTCTCTTTACTTTATATTGTTTCTCTCTTGCTTCTCTTTATTTTGATTTTTTTAAATCTTTTGGCACAGGCAAAGAGGAACTCAGAAAAAAGAAAAGGATGGGTAAAATGCATATTGAATGCTGATGGATTTTTCAAAAGGTTTCACCAGATACCACTATAACCAGGAAAATGTGAAAATTACAAACAGCCATGTTTTGTGTTTGTTTGAGGAAAAAAGTCATTTTTATCTAAAAGAAAACTTTAAAAGAAAATATTGCAAATAGCTCTATTTAGGACTCTAGAAGCAAGACTGAACTTAATGCCAAGGAAGGCTCTGTAGAAAGTAAATGAGGCACCAAAAGACTTTCTAACTGCTCCATTAGCCCTCTTTCATCTTCTCCATCTATGACACAGCCAACAGAGACACGCTGAGAGTCTCAGAGCAGGGATTTCACCGGCTTGCTGGGGGATGCTATCAGCTAACTGTGGTACAAACCATCCAATTTGCACTGAACTCTCCCAGCCCAGTTAATTTCTGCTGTAATGGGACAGACAGAAGCTTCAGAGAGATTTATCATTCCTTTCCTTCCATCCAGAAAAATAAAGCAATGAAAGGCACAGAGCCACTGCCAAGAAGTTGGACGGTTGTCATTTAAAGTGTAATTCACCCAGAGCCACTGGAGAAGACTCAGCCTTGGTGGGCCTGGACTTGCAGGATTAATGGGGCTGAAGCAGAGCTGGAGCTTTTTGCATGCAATTCAGGAAATGTCTAGACTTTGGGAGAAACCTGCTAAATTAGAGTGACAGGATTTCGGGAACAGGGAAGCTCTTCTTGCTCTTGGCAAGGGGCTGGGCTGGTGGAGGCAGGGGGAGCTGCAGGATTGATGGCTGGGGGGTGTCTGTGTTTGCAGAGTGATGGAGTAGTTGGCAAAGTGAGGCGTTATCTGACTCAGGACTCCTGTCTCTAAATAAAAGCATGCCCAGGAGGAAAATAATTTGAGGGCATCTCCCGGTGAAAGGAATGGCAAAACTGCTGTGGAGCACTGCAACAGCTGAGGAGGGAAGAAGTAGAACTGCTAAGGCTGATGGATCACAGGAATAATTTTAAAGTCTCCTTTCCACAGGAAACCATCCTGCTTTATATTAATTTCTTTCTTCAGGTGAGATTTTCTAACAAGCAGAAGAACAAGTCCCCAGAAGCCATCTAGACCAAAGTAATGCCACAAATGGCTGACAGCACATGTAACCTTCCAGGTTAACCTGGACAGGAATTTCTGCTGTTTCAGTCTGTGTTTGCTACTTGAATTCCCTCACTCCTTCCCCTCATCCCAGCTTATTCCCAGACTCCTGTTAGTATCCTGCTTACTGCAAGAGCTCCAAATCTTCAGCTCATCAGAACCAATTATGTCAGACAACTGCTGATGTTTTCCCAGGACATGGTTGATGCCTCAAGAAGCAACCTAGAACAGAGCTAGGGACAGAGTTAAAGGAATAAAGCAGATATTTATTAAAAAGCCTTAAAGGATACACCTGGGGCAGTACAAGAGCCTGGCTGAGGCTACACCAAGATGGACAATGGGTCACAAGCTTTCACACTTTAATAAGTTTTGTTCCGTTCACATATTGGGGTTAATTGTCCAATTACAGCTCCAGGTTATGCAGTCCCATCCAGATTGCTCTCCTCAATTTGCTGTTGTTTGCACTTTTTTGGGCTTGAAGCTGCAATGGTGTCCTTGTTTCTTAGGCTAGAAAAGGATTGTTTTGTTTGACTGAACTGTGATGAGAACTTGCCAACACTTTATATGAAGTTCAGAGTTACACACTAATGCAGTACAGAATCTGGAAAATACGAGAGCTGAAGCTTAAGGCATCACGGTGATGGGTTTTGGGAGCAGAGCAGAAGCGGCAGAGGTTATGAGCTGGCAGTAGGAAGGCTCTGGGTAGGGTTTCCCATGACGTTTTCCTCAGGATAAAAGGACATGTGGTGAAGATGGATGTGGTACCAGCAGAGGGATGATGTCACGCTGTCACAGTGAATGTGTGCATCCAAGGGGAACCTGCAGGAGCCTGCCAAGATATCCATGCAGGAGCAAGGCTTGCAGGACTCACACACTCAGCTTTGCCCACAGATTCCCACCCAGTTTTTGGGCCCTAAAAAGATCTCTAAACCAGCTGTGGTTCTGAGCATCTCACTGCTCCAGCAAGGGCTGATTAGGGGAGAGCAGGGAGAATAAAGAGGCCTTAGGGCACCTTCCAGTGGCTAAAGGGGGTTTGTAAAATTAATGGAGAGGGAATTTCCACAAGAACATGGAATACTACAATGAGGGATAGCTTTGAGCTGAAAGAATGGAGATTTAAAATAGATATCAGGAAGAAGTTGTTTATTATAAAGGTGGTGAAGTACTGAAGTACAGCTTGGTTAGTGAGGTTGTGGACTCCATGGAAATGCTCAAGGCCAAGCTGGATGGGGCTTGGAGTAACCTGGTCTAGTGGAAATTGTCCCTGCCCATGACAGGGGAATGGAATGAGATGATCTTGAAGGTTCCTTCCAACCAAAAACCTTCTAGGCTTCAGTAAGAATTAAGTGCCAGAAAATTGCCTTCAAGGTGTGGGGGCCATGTGAGGCTTGGCTTTCCAACAGTGTGAAATAATGAACCTGAGATGACCCTGTGGCTACCAGAGATTCTTTTCTGGAGGTTGGAAAATGAAGTGAGAGGGAAGAGGATGAGAATGGGGGTTTCTGTGGAGCTTAAAAAAGGCACTGAAAGATGTCATCACACCCATTTTGGCTGCTTTGCACAATTTCTGCTCTGTCTGGGGGTGGGAGCCCAGGCAATGCAGAGATTAAAGCTGGTAATCACAGGGAGGGGAACATTTGAGGGCTTGACAGATCCACATAGTCTCAACCAGCACAGAAATTGGTCATTTCCTAAATCTTTTATAGAATTCACCAGGGAATGGGTCTCTTTTTTCACCACCTGCTCTCATTCTGTCATTGCTCTTTTAATTTTCTTTATCTATAACATTAATAATCCTAAAGGTATTTTTAGTGGGTTCCCTAGGAGATATATCTCTCCCAGTCTATGTGTTTCCTTGAATACCAACAGTTGAATATCCTGATATCATAATTATCTGCTAAAAATGATCTAATTTTTTTTCCTCATAAAGAGTTTCCCACTAAAAATATCCAATAAAATTTGTTTTCTAAATTACCTCCATCCTGTGAAAGTGCCTGTGACAGAAAATAGTTTTTAAAATGTCATTTGTTGCTGCTAAATTTTCAAATTAACTGCAACTTTAATGAGAATTATTGCTCCAGACAATCCCATATGAGATCTTCCAAACTTTTATCTGTTGATATTTGCCAGCTACAATCATCTTTCATAAATCAGAGTGCAGAACTATTCAGTAGTTTTAAGTGTGAAAGCTCATTTGCTTATTTGTTTACCAAAAATATGTAAAGAAGAGCCTCTTTTTTTACTGACAAGCATTTATTCAGCAAAACATTCAAACCTCTGCTGTTCTTTGCAGTTTTTTCATCGAGCCCAGCTTGAACAACTGCAAATTTTGTCACATTGCTGGTACTTGTTTTTGCATCCACCTTCTTGAAGCCAACTGTGCTCACACCTGGGCACACTCACAGCAAGAATCACAGAACCACAGAAAGGTTTGCGTTGGAAGGGACATAAAGGATCACCTAATTCCAACGCCTTTCCATGGGCAGGGACACTTTCCACTGTCCCAGCTTGCTCCAAGCCCTATCCAACCTGGCCTTGAACACTTCCAGGGATCCAGGGCCAGCCACAGCTTCTCTGAGCAACCTGTGCCAGGACCTCACCATCCTCACAGGGAAGAATTCTTTCCCAATATCCAACCTAAGTCTGTGCTTCTTCAGCTTAAAGTACAGTAATTTCATGCGTATAAGGCGCACCCTTTTGACTAAAATGTTGATTGAAACTCGGAAGTGCGCCTTATAGGCCAGTGTGCCTTATTTATGAAAAAGTTCAGAAATTTGCCAACCCGCAAGTGTGAACTGAGAACGCCGGTGGCCGGGATGCATGGGAGCAGTACTGGAGGCTGGGCCACGGGCGGGTGGGAGTGCCGGGGCCCGTGGCACAGGGAGGGCGCCTGGGATTGCATTTAAAGGCTGCACCAATCTGTGAAAAATGTTTGCAAATTGAGCACCTGCCAGTAAACCCCGTGATCACACGATTCCGTTACTAATTCTTTACTTTGTTGTGCGTGGATCCTCGCTGCAAAAAAAAAGTGCGCCTTATAGTCCGGTGCAGCTTATATATGGACAAAGTTCGGAAAGTTACCAACAATCCAGAAATACACCTTATACTCCAGTACGCCTTTTAGGCATGAAATTACTGTAATTTCCTCTTGTCCTGTCCATCTCCTGTCCCAAGACCCTCTCCGTCTCTCCGGGAGTCCCTCCAAGCACTGGAAGGGGCTCTGAGGTCTCTCTGGAGCTTTCTCTTTTCCAGGCAGAACAATCCCAGCTCTACCAGCCTGGCTCCATGGCAGATGTACTTTCTTACGCATCTTTGATCCCACGGCAGGACTGCAATTCTTCTCCCAAAGCTACACAGATTCTTAATAGTCTTGGGCATAACATTACCTCAAGGCTTTAGCTTTTTTAGGTAATCCAGGTAAATCCAGGACTTCCTCTCCCAACCCTCTGCAATGGATTCTTGTTGATTATTGAGTTATGGTTTTCCCTTCCAGAGGACATTGTTTATTTTCTCTATTGCACCACTGCAACCAATTTTTATTCTATGGAAATGATATCTTCCTGGACAGCTCCTTTGGTACCTTTTTCTAATGTGTTTCTTAAAAAAATTTATTTATGTATTTCATTAAAAAAATTGATACCAGGTTCATTTGATATCTTTATGAAGTGAAATGTTAATACTGAAGTTAGACATTTCATAAAATCACGAAATCATAGAATTAGAGAATGGTTTGTGTTGGAGGGGACCTTAAGCATCACTCAGTTCCAACCTTCCTGCCATGGGCAGTGAATCTTCCACTGGACAATATTCTATGCCAGAATAACTACCATTAGTAATTCCAGGTGTAAACTGGAACCCAGAAATATTTTTTCAGTATACTCTGCATGAAAAAATCATCTATTGCCTCTCATTGCTATTATATTAATTCATTGCATTCAGACTGCAGCAGCATCCAGACACTATATCAACAACCTGCTAAAGGACAAACCCTTCCCCAAAGAGCTTAATACTGTACCAGTTTTATCATATTGCTGAACATCAATTATGCTCCAGCTGCTCTCTCCACAAAGGTAATAACTCTATTCTTTACAGGCAGGGTCTCAGGCAACTTTCTCATATCTCAAATAAAAAGTCTTTAGAAAACTGATCTGATTCCAGATTATTACAGGACTGAGGAAACACTGACCTTGCACATTTAAGTATATGGCTTAAAGAGGAGTGTGAAATAAAACCCAAACTTGCTGTCCAGGGAGAGCCTATCTTTGCTTTTCCCTCACCCCCTTTCATCAAAGCTTCTTCCACCTGATATTTCCTGGGCAGGCAAAGACTTTCAGGAGAAGGAAGCAGGACCAGGTAGTGCAGGGGAGATAAGACAGCAGTGATATAAAATGAAGGTACAAGGTGCCCCTACATAATCAATGCCCTAAATCAGTCCAAAACATTCTGCCCAGGTTCAGAATAAGCAGCAGTTTCAGGAGGGGCTTTGTCTGCCTTCTGCTTGGCCAGGGAGAAATTTGACAGTTCGGAGCAGTAGCTCAAACTAACAAGTGTCTGTGTCCTCACTCTGCAGGAGAGGCAACAAGCAGGCAGTGAATTTATGTGCTGGTGAAAAGCACCTTGTTATTTTCAGCAGTAAATTCACTCTGCACACAAAGACCTCACATACTTTGGCTCACAAGCATCGATGCACACTTGCATTGTGTGAGAGTGCAAACATGGCAACATTGAAATGCTCGCATAAGAGCAGAGATGAGCCCTGAGAAATGTGTTTGTAGAAGGACAGACCATCAAGATCATCTCATTCCACCCCCCTGCCATGGGCAGGGACACCTTCCACTATCCCAGGTTGCTCCAAGCCCCATCCAGCCTGGCCTTGGACACTTCCAGGGATGGGGCAGCCACAGCTTCTCTGGGAAGCCCATGCCAGGGGCTCACCACTCTCACAGAATTCAAAAATTCAAGGATTTCAGAAGTCAATAATCTCTTCCTAATGTCCAATCCGTTAATGTAAACCTGAACTCTTTTGGATTGAAGCCATTACCTCTTGTCCTATCATTCTCAAGGCCATGTAGAGTTAAAGGTAAATCCCTGGATAAACACAGAAATCAGTAATGCAAAATCTCAAACAACTGCAATGCAGCTGCCAGGCCGTGAGGAACTACCTTTTTCTAATAGCAACAACCAAACCAATAACTTCCTCAAAACAGGGAATTTTTTAAAACATGGGACGGTTTCTCTCAAGAAAAGCTATTATTTATTTAGCCTATTTACTATTATTCCTTCAGATGTCTGCAAATCCCAGAACCTACAGGGATAGAAGCAATATGCTCATCTCTGGACAGCAGTGGTCCTTCAACTCCCACAATTAAAGGAAATGCTAATTTTCAGAAGCATAAGGCTCATCTCTGTGGCTCTTTCAGCACAGCCCCACCTGTCAGCTGGCTGTGGTAGCTATCAGACTGTATAGTTCTGTGCTCACTCTGGCTCGGGCTCAATCACAGAAAATCCCAGGGGATTGGGCTGGGAACACACTTAAAACCAGTCCCTGCAGCTGGGCTCATGAGGTCTCTGCTCCCCTGGTCTGGGACCAGGTCTGCTCAGGGACTCTGCTACCTCAGATTCCTGCAGGGCCACAGGAGATGCTGGAAGGTGACTCAGTGAAGGAGCTGGTAATTCCCAAGTGCCCAGATTCCATTGTCTTCACCAGCACTCAACTCATTCAACAAGACCCAAACAGCCAGAAAGGGTTGGTGGCTGCAGAAGGACATGTTAGCATCAATATGTTGCTGTAACTGCTTCTTGCTTTGTTTTGCACAACAGCTTTCCCACATATGGCAGAGCTCATCCCAATGATTGATCTGCCTCATTTGACTCCCCAGCTCCACAGCTGACAAAGATTTTGGGGAGGAAGTCCATGCAAGCATCAGAGAGAGGCAAATTGGGCTTTCATGGCCCCATGCTATTTTATCCAATTATGCTTCCCCATGTGAGGGCATCCCACTGGGGGCTCACCCTTGGATTCACTCTTCTTAATGACATTCAATCATTTTGTGCTGAAGACAGTCATTTTCCTAGCTGCTTGCATAATAAATTCAGAGTTACATGCTTATTGGTTCTCTAATTGCACCCCATTCCTGCAAAACAAAATGATTAAACTGAGTTTTCACTGAAAAAATTGCGAGTCAGCACTTTTATTTTACTGATGAAGTTTGGCCATGCTTGTTTTTGTTTGATATTTTCTTCTGCAAGTTGAAAGCTTGTATTTAAATATTAAAACATAGAAAATGATTGGGCCAGTGGATAATTGCCCATTGAGATTGTAGGACATTCTTAATTTCACTCCTGGCCTAAAATGATCTGAGTGACCTTGGAAAAGTTAATCTGCATTGAGTTTGGAGTTTGTGGTATGCAGAGGTAGCAGGACTCGTGTAAACTAAAGTTTCAGACCTGGAGACACCAAAAAAGAAAAAAAAATAAATGGAAATCATCCAATGACTGTCTGGTAGATAATGGAGAATGAACTATTCATCTATATTTAGATCAGTCCAATCACAGACCTTGACATCAGAGGAGTAAATTTGGGAAGCTCCAGAGGAGGTGGTGGAAACCATCAGACCTACAATCACAGTGATTAGGCTTCCTTCTATTTTAGGTAACCAGAGCTGAGGTTTGCATTGGCTGCTGGCTCAGAGGTTTTCTGGGCCTCTTGGGTTGACAGATGTTATTGAAATTTACTCTGCAGTGAGTGGTAACAGGTTGAGGATGTAATTTTGGGTCTAGAGCCACTGGAACTGGTCATGCCAGCTGTTGATTGTGCCAACTAAAATGTGAGATAAACGCAGTTCAGATTCTAAATACAGTTGAGCATGGAAAAAATAAATAACCAGTGGAAGAGGCATAAACAGGAAAGCTCCATTAGGAGGGGTCTGCCAGCCTTCCTAACACATTCCCCAATTTCCTACAAGCTTTCTGTAAACCCTCCAGCACTGCTGGCCACAGGACCTTTGAGATTTGACCTTGCTGTGGTCACCCAACCAGTCCCTACCACTTCCCTCCTGCCATGCAAAGGAATATTTTCATTTAATTATTTGTGTACACAACCAAGAGATTAAGGGAAAAGAAAAAAAGGGGTGGATCTCTGATGCAAATGTTTTCCATACATAACCAAGTGATAGGCTTTCCTTTCCAACTTGAAAATTTTTGTTAAAACCACCTGTGCAATAAGAACTAAATCTTATCCTAGCCACAAGCCACACGTGCCAACACAGTTTCTATTGCAGCTCAGGAAGACTTTTCCAAAATATCATTAAACTATCTCACATGGCGACAGCCAGGAGTGTGTCTGTGGTAGCAGGGAGCTCAGTGAGGGGTTTATCCCCTAAAATCAATTTAGTTTTCCCAGAAACAGCTACTGCAGTACCTGAGCAGTTCTTTTTGGTATAATGTGCTGCAAAGGCTTGGCCTGAGGTGGGATTCATCCCACCTGACACATGGGACAGGTTTTTCTGATCAAATAAAGAAGGAGATGAGATGACCAATGTCCTGAAAGCCTCTGGCTCTGCTGACTCACTCTTCCTAGGACTTACAAAGGGCACTGATGGCCTCAGACCCTGGTACTTCCAGAACAGACACATCTGTTTACTCATCCAAATCCTGCCCTAAGCAAGTCCAGCTCACTTCACTCCGTGTCTTTCCACACCCACACAGAACTTACCTGCCCTTGCACATCCACTGTGTTTCCTTTGCCCTGGCAACGACATGGTTACACTGGTAGACATCAACATGGAAACAAAAGAGAAATCCATCTCCTCCTCCTGCTGGCAGAGAGCTTGATCTGTACAATCTTCATCTGTGGACCCAGCGAGCACAAACTGAGCTCGGCAAGGCTGATCTAACTCAGGAAAATGCATCAAAATGCAGGAAATTCTCTTCTGCAAGGGCTGTTGGTACATCTGCTGTGGGGACGTCACCTTGGGCTGCAATTGGTGGTGGCTGCAATGTTGAAATGGTTTTGCTTTGTCCCCTCTGTGTCTCACTGCAGATCTCCTCCCTAAACCTCACACTCCAGCTCCTTCATTTTTAAGGCCCTACTGGAAAGCTCTGTAGTCCTTGAGGGCATGTCAATAAATGAACAAAGTGAATGCGATTATTGCTGTGTGGATGGAGGATTTATGCCACCACTGTTTGTTTCCTACTGCTGGATTCTGTCACCTCCCATCCCTCATCTTTGTTGCCTTCCAACGTTGTAAATTCTTCCCAGCACAGAACTCGCTCTCTAATTTTTCTGTTAAATGTCTAGTCTACAAATGAGTCCCAGCCATCCTCATTAACAATACTTTGTACTTATTCCTTCATAAACTGATGGATGAAAAGCTCCATAAAAGCACAAAAAAATATTATTTCCCCCAAGAGGAGGGTTTGCAAAGTCATTGCTCAAAGGAAGCCAGCAGACTTTCCCATCTCACTCAAATCCAGCACAGCACAACTCCGTCGCCAGAAGCATATCTTGTTTTCTTCTCCGTATTTTTTTTTAATTTTACTTTATCTGCAGGTTGATTCACTTATGAAATTAAAGGAGATTACAATTTTAACTCTTTGGTTTTAGAGCCACAAGCAAGGAAAGCTATGAGAGCTGCCATCTGCAAATTGCAAGATACATAAAACAGTGTAAAAAAAAAAAGGGAAAAATAAGCATTTTCCACTTAGCAATATATTTCAGCAGAAGATTAATTTGCTGCCTGACACTTGATGCTTATTATTTGCAAACTCCAGATCTGCAACTGCAAATCAAGCTGAAAAGCATCATCTAATCAAAGAGGGGATAATTTAGCAAGAAACCACTCAGATCTGTCTTCCTTTCAGGTTATCTGTGTGCATGCACATGGAAACAGAGCTCCACTAACCTGGTGCACAGCCTCCTTGTACAAACTGTGACTCACTGACCTTTATTTCAGGTGAGGGAAAGAGGTGCTGATGCCCTTTCACAAAGACTCATGAAACACCCAGTCCTTGAGCCCTGCCAACTCCCATTTCAGAGAGATGCATCCGAATGGAAACAGAAAATCTAAAACAGGGAGCCAGTGAAAACGAGTTCCCCTGCCTGGTTTTTAAGGTGTGATGGTTCAGATGAGATGCTGACACAGTTGTACAGGAAATTCCTCTTCCCCCACCTCTTTCCATACATGTAAGATGTTATTAAAGGTGTGAACCCACAGTACAGCCCTGAGCACACTGCAGGAAAACCACTTAAAAAAAAAAATCTAGACTTGTTTGAACCCTATTAAATCTTTGCTTCAGTGGTTCTAAGCCTGTCCAAGTCAACCTGAGTGATTATTGTTATTATTAACAGAGTGCAAAGTGAGAAAAGAGAGGATTTTTTATTTAAATAGGTTATTCTGCCTGCAGCTGGCTGTGCTGCAGAGGCCTGGCACCAGTTCATATTACAGGCATTACCAATTCCTTGGAGCTTTTCATGGGAGAAGCTTGCTCTGACATTCTCATCGACTCTCCTCTCCCCTATTTATCACCCACAGATTGGATTATGTCCTCTCACAGCAATAACTGCAGTTTTAGAAGCCATACATGCACTTCTGTCCTCGTGCTGGGACTTTTCTGTGGGATTTCTGTTTCCTGCTGTTTACCAAATAAATAATTTTTTGTGATTTCAATGAGACTTTCCTCTCCTTTCCTACCTAATAAAGTCAGCTGTGGCTGTGTAAATCTGCAAGAATTCAGCTGAAAAACTTTAAGTAAGAGTACATTAAAATAAAAATACTGTGTCTGATCAAAAAACAATTTCATCCCATGTTTTGACTGAGAGTGGTTACAAAGTACAAAAGAAATACAGCCAGACTCTGATACTAAACATTTTACTAATAAATTTCAACAGATTTTTTTTTCCGTTATTTTTTCCCCATCCCATGGCAAGGAATGCCACACTGCCTGTGGAGAACCTGCTCCTTTCCCCATCCCTGCTCCACACCCATCATGACTTTAGCCTGAAACAAAAGCTCCCTAAAATGTCTTTTCCAAGACAGAAGTGTGCACATCTCTTTAATCCTTTTCCGTGCTGCTGCAGCTGTTCCTTATCATCCTTCTGGCATCTTCTCAGAGCCTTTTCCAGAGCCACTAAAGCCTTTTGAGAGGGGAGGACAAGCACCAGACACAATATTCAAGCTGCAAGTCCAAAATGCATTTCTTCAGTGGCATTATGATGATTTCTGTTTGGTTTTCTATTCCCTCCTTAATAATCCTTAACATTCAATTTCCTCTTTTGATTGCTACAGAACAACAAGCTCATAATTTCATTCAACTGTTCATTATAAGACCCAAATGCCATTCCTGGGCAGCAGTAATCAGCTCAGAGCCCATCACCAGGCACAGAGTTGGAATTGTTATTTTCCTTGTGTGCAATGCTTGGATTTAATGCTGGTGAATTCCACCCAATATTTTATTACCCAGCAATCAAAAATTCTTCATGGGCAGTGTCAGGAAGCTCCAAGTCTGGGCTGATCCACAAGGGAAGGTGGAATGAAACCCAAGGGGAACAGCAAGGCAGGCAGAGATTTCCCCAGCAGAGTGAAGGAATTTTGTGGGATCATAGAATTATTAAGGTTGGAAAATGCCTCCAAGACCATTAACCAATCATTAAACCATGGTCTATCACTAAGCCACGTCCCTAAGCACCACATCTACACATATCTTGAACACTTCCAGGGATGGGGATTCCTCCACTTCCCAGGGCAGCCTCTCCAACGCTTGACCATCCTTTCAGCAAAGAAATTTATGTCCTTATTAATTTAAACCTTCCCTGGAGCAAATCAAGGCCCTTCCCCTATATGTGAGACTTTTTGAACGGAATTCACGTCTCCCTTGGGGAGAGAGCTGGGGTAAGATTCTTTCTGGTCCAACCATTCCTTCTTATTTTCTTTGCTGCTGCAGCCTTATTTAAAGGTAGGTGTTTGAGCCTTGCAGCCTAATCGAGCAGTTTACAGCCTGCCCAGCTGACAGCAATAATTTGGCATCATAAGTTTGCAGCTCCTTTCAATGTGCATGATGCACCAGATCCCAGAGTGTTTCTCCTAAAGTATCTCTGAGATGTTTGCTTTTCATACCAGAGAGTGTTATAGAAAAATCCTGAATGCTCCCAACTCTTCAACCAAGATAAGCAGAAAATCCTCCCATGTAGCCAGCTAAAGTTTATTCCCTACAAATTTAGCCACTTGAGACAGGTTCTATTAGGTTTTTTCCAGGTTGGACTTCAGGAATCTTTGAAAGAACAGCTGTGCATGAAGTCTTCTTCTTGATGACATGGCCAGAGGTTGAAATAAAGTCTTGGTGGAAGAGCCATCTGAAAAACTGGAAGGTGGAGTAGGAAGAGATGCCAAAAACAAGGCACAACCAAGGCTTCCCTCAGGTTGCCCAGAGAGATTGTGGAGTCTCCCTCACTGGGGATATTCAAGAAGTGCCTGGATTCACTCCTGTGTCATTTGCTCTGGGATGGCTATCTTGGGTTACAATACAAGATGTGATAAAAGG
>VRYO01001463.1:1431650-1446508 GCA_009812075.1 Sialia sialis
CCAGATGACCCCACTGTTGTCCCTTCCAGCCTGACCCATTCTGTGATCCTGTGTTAACAGGACCCCTCTCGTCTTTGGAATCAGGGAACCCAGTCTGGAAATCACGGATTCCAGGCCAGCGGGGCATGGAAAAGCTTTGGCAAACAGAGGCACAAATAATGGTCAGAGCATCCACCATGAGGAAAAAGTGCCAGTGAGATTTGCTTCTATAAAAACCTCATACTGCTCCCGCTTTAGTAATAACACAAGGCTCACCCCAGGGGAAGTAGAACAACATTGCCCCAGCACCGTTTAAAGTGCTATTAAAATATTGTTTTAGGGGATTTGGGAGAACAGGTAGAGAAATTATTCTTATCATAAGAAAGTACACAAGGAGATGGGCATTTGGAAATGTGCTGAAGGCTGGATTATTGCAGTGCTGTTACTAATGACTACCATACATCATTTCAACTTGTTGACTTTTCTTTCTTTAATTTCCAGATTATCCGGCTGCTGCTTATCCTCCACCCATTCTGGGAGTAAAGGGAGACATGTGCTTGAGCTGCAAAAAAGTTACTTTCATCAGAAATTAACTTGTGTGGGTTTTTCCTGGTTTTGTGTGTTTGTTTATTTGTTTGTTCTGTGGTTTGTTGGTTGCTTGTTCATTTTTTAAGAAAAGAAAATCTTTCAGCTTTACCTGTCACTTTTACCTTCCAATTTTCTTTTTCAATTTTCTTTTGCAATTTTGCCTTTATAATATTTCAATGATTTCAGAAAGCATTATATCTATTCTAGAAATACAAGAAATGCTGGCAAAGGGTAGCTTAAATCTCTTGCATAAAGAGACTTCAACTCTTCTTCAACTCAGAAGCTGCTGCTTGGGAGTTCCAGCTCAGAGCACTCAATATGACTGAAATGATGGGCTCTGACCAGGTTCCAGCAAGAGGGAATTTTTTTTTTTTTCCACACCTTACTGAGATCTCAGGCATAGGAATCATCTGGGATTGCTTTGGGAAATCTGACTTTCTTTTCCTTTAGAATCATACAACTGTTTGTGTTGGAAAGGATCTTAAAGATTATCTCATTCCAACCTCCTACCATGGGCAGGGACACCTTCCACTGTCCCAGGCTGCTCCAAGCCCCATCCAGCCTGGCCTTGGACACTTCCAGGGATGGGGCAGCCACAGCTTCTCTGGGACACCTGTGCCAGAACCTCACCACCTCCACAGGGAAGAACTCCTCCTGTTATCTAATCTAAACCTACCCTTCTCACAGGAACTTGAAGAAGTCCTGAAATGCACTGCCAACCTCAGCTGCAGTAACTGTGTGCATCTCTTTTTCGGATGAGCAGCTCAAGAAATGCAGGAAAATCCCCTAGAAAACCCCAGTAAGACTCCAGTGATCTTGGTGAGACTGCCCAAAGTTCCTCTGTAAAATATACAGAAAGTCTGTATCTGTCTACTATTTTTTCCTTCTTTGCTTTGGAAGACACCCCAGGGGGTTGTAATTGGATGATCTTCAGGGTCCCTTTCAACCCAAACCATTCTATGATTTTGTGATTCTTTTTTTCTTACAAAAGCTCTCACTTTTTTCTTTTTATTTTTTTCTTTTTTAAAAGGGCCATGAATCACATCCATCAGTCTTCGGGAGAAAAATAATCAACATATGGTTATTTGAGATCACATGGTGCCACTCAGACTGGGAGATGTAGAAAGAAACAAACTCTCTTTCCCTCTTGCGTTACTGAAGTCAAGTGTTCAGTCATATCCAGCCTGGGAGGAAACACATGAAACCCCCAGTGCTTTGTGTGTGGTACCAAAATCAGACCACAAAACTCCAGCCTCAACCAGAAAAAAAGTTTCTACCCCTTCTAAGTAGAAGGTGAAACACAGGAGTGTTTTCAGGGCCACATAAAATAAATACTGGATTTCTGGGAACCAAATATTTTTATCTCAATACTTGGTGTAAAACCTGCAGCTGCTTCTCAAGCTGGCATCTTCCATTCCCAACAACATCAGCAAGGCCATATCCAATTGTAATGCCAACAGAGAGAATCCTCAAAATGCATATTAGACATCTCTTATGAAGGTATTTCAGATTAGCTCTTAGGATTATTTTATTATTATAGAATTTATTTATGTTATTTTATTATTGATTGTACATGTTATATAAAACTATTATATTTTTATAATATTATTTAATTATTATATTGTTTTAAATTAGGTATTAGGATGAAATTCTTCCCTGTGTGGGTGGTGAGGCCCTGGCTCAGATTGCCCAGAGGAGCCAGGTTGGACAGGTCTTGAAACACTTTGTTCTGGTGGAAGGTGTCCCTGCCCATGGCAGGATGTTGGAATGAGATCATCCTTAAAGTCCCTTCCAACCCAAACCATTCCATGTTTCCAGATGTTTTCATCTGAGCTTCAAGTGAGCCTCAGAGGTGCCAACAAACCAACCATCACAGTAGGGGGTTAATTAGAAAATGATTGCAAATTTTGGCTATTTTTGCTTTGTACAGCTTATTTTTAAACCCCAGATCAGTACAAAAGATGGAATTTGTCCTTGGACATCTCTTGCCCTCCTTTGGTTTATGTTTATACAAAACTGGACCTATCCAAGAGGGGAACCCAGAGAACAACAGAATTTTCTCCCTGCCTTGGAGCCAGCTGCAATTCAAGTTGCCAATGGGCTCTTGATATCCCAGAGAAAAATATATTTTTGGGGTCTTTTTATGTCAGAGTATCCAAGTCTAGGCAAGTGAATTAATTCTCCATGACAACAAGAAACCACTTGATGCTATTACAACAGCTAAAAATTGAACTGTTCAAAAAGCGATGGCCCTTTGTTGAAAAACTCTTGAGCAGGTAGTAGGATTTGAGATAAGTATATTTGTCTCATTGGTGTTTGTTTGTTTGTTT
This sequence comes from Sialia sialis, assembly GCA_009812075.1. NCBI lineage: Eukaryota > Metazoa > Chordata > Aves > Passeriformes > Turdidae > Sialia > Sialia sialis. The sequence continues at coordinate 1,434,548 of VRYO01001463.1, forward strand.
GGGTTTTTTTTTTTTTGTTTTTTTTTTTCCTGGGGAAAGAAATGGAACCGTAGCTACAAAAATTTTCTCTCAAAAATATATTTCAAAAGATCTTTTCTGAGCTGATTCTAAAGAAGGAAAGAGTTCATGGTCTGGAATGAACAAAGTTCTGCAAAGACCTGTCACTGAAATGTTCTTAATGTTGTGTGGAAAAATACAACAATTTCCCCTGACATATAGACCAAAACCCCCCCAAAAACTGAAACCAAACAAAAATAGACAGTATGTAGAAATCCAGAAGGAGATCTGTAGAATTGCTTACTTGGAGGAAAAAAATCATGTTCAGGAGATATTTTTCAGCACTTTATTAGGAAAATAATCTTTCCATTTCCAGCAGATCTTAGAAATGTATGTATGTCCTGCAATTCCATGTCCTTCATTTATTCCATTACACACATGAAGGATGAAAACATCCTGGATACATCATTGTACGTTGGCCATTTGTTTCAGCCCGAGTTTCCTACCTGAGTATGGAAAACCTTCAAGTATTTGACCCCAACCTGCCACCTCTCTTCCCACAGCTGTGGGGTGAAGACTGAAATTCCAGAGTTCTTCAGAACTTCCCCATCATTTTCATCCTGCTCGTGTGAATCATATTTTTGTTTCCTTCATGCTTTATCTTCTCCCAGTGACCCTCTGCTTCAAAATGCACATTGGAACAGGACAAAAAATTCATTCCAGATCATCATCCCAGTTCCCAAAGCCCACCTGAATCACCCCATCATCAGTGTCTGTCATGAGTAATGCATGGGATGGAAGCACACACAGTCTGTTCAAGACACTGCAACCATGGAAACCCTCCTGACGTGAGCTGATCTTGGGATGATCAGAGGAAAGGGTGGCTGAAGGAAGCTTGTCTCGTCTGCCTCTGTTGCCCCAGGACAGATCATTATAAAATATGAAAGATTTCAGGTGTCAGGCTTGAGCCCCACAAGGCTGTTGGAAGTTTTGGTTAACAGAAGAATATAAACAAGTCCAGAAATGGGTGATTGTGGAGCTCCCCTCAATAAAATGTAAACACTTTGGAGTGGGAGCATGGATATTGGGATAAAATTCTTCCCTGTGAGGGTGGTGAGGCCCTGGCACAGGTTGCCCAGAGAAGCTCTGGCTGCCCCATCCCTGGAAGTCTCCAAGGCCAGGTTGGATGTGATGTGGAGTAATCCAAGCTAGGGCAAGGTGTCCCTGCCCATGGCAGGGGGCTGGAGTGAGATGCTCTTTAAGGTTCTTTCCAACACCAGTCATTCTGTGTCTCTGTGATCTCTGGTCTGAGACCATGGGACCAAACCACCTTCACAACCTTCAGCTGACCTTGGAGGCACAGGAAAGTTCTTCCTCATGTCCTTGTAGAAATTCCTGGGATCAGTTCCCACCCATTCCTCTTGTCTCAGTGCTGGGCTCACTGAGCAGAGCCTGGTCCCTGCTCTGAGCCCTCCCTGCAGACAGGCACAGAGTTGATGTCCCCTCTCAATTGCCTCTTTTCAAGGCTAAAGAACTGCTCTCATGGACCAGTTAGACAAATAACATGCACAGCTTAGATTTAATGTCCCACTCCTCAGTGTCTCCCAGTCCCAAAATCAATCTTGCCATCCCTTAGCAATATCTTTTCCATGCTCAGAACAGAATACCCACTCCTAGTACACCTGATACTTCTCCTATCTATTTGGAAGTGTTTCCTCTGCCCCCTCTACTTTTGGGTCACATTTAAATGATCCAGAGCAGCCAATGCATCTAAAATCCACATGATTTGGCATGGAAGCAGCAGCTAAAATTAGGCTGTACTGTGAAAGTGTAGAAGGGAGTGGATCTCAGGGTAGATATCCAGTTATTTTACAGCTTCTTGAGTCATCCATGTGGAAGCAGCAGTATCTGGGTGATGCAGAGTAATGCAAAGACTGCAGTGTAAAGACCCCAGTGCTAACAGCAGCAGGCATGGAGGGTCTTTCACTACCCAGCTTCAAAAGGGATCAAAGAGAAGTAAAGAACATACTTGGAGTGCTTCATCCACCCCTGAATGATGTGGAATGGACAGATTCCCAAAACATCTGCAGGCTTTGAAGGACATTCCTACTCGAGAGTGATGAAAGAAGCCTGGAGCAACACCAAAGCCTGAGCTGGTAAACTCTGGAGTAACTTTTCTTACCTGAATAGGTCCAGAAGAAGTGGATACAGAGCTTAAAATAAACATATTTTTAAATGACTGGCTTCCAAAATCTTCCTCATCTGTGCAGTCTGGAGATGAGTCTGAGCACAGCTGGGAACAGACCCCAAATCTGGATGTGAACCAGGGCTTGGTCAATATTCCTTGGTTATGTTTCATGTCTTACCTCTTTCTGTACCTTCTGTCTGGTGCTCATAAGCACAGCTCAGCTTCTGATCTCACTGCAGCACGGAAATTATGCCAGTTTTCAGTGTATAAAGCTGGAGATGAAGCAAAGCAAGGCACAACCCTACTGAGTAATGGGCATGTCTAGCAATTATCTGAAGTTTCTGCTCCTATGGAGTTACTTAATACCCAAAAACCTCCACAATTCTTCATTCAGGAGAGGCAGCCAAACAGTGCTGCAAATTGCAAATTATTCCAACATAAAGATGTTTTCTAGGTAATTACTGCTATTTAAATTATCCTGCATATACAGCATGAGTGGCAGATATTAAAATGAAGAGATGACTTAATAAGTTCTAGTTATCCAGATGTGTCATTCTTGTAATAAGATGAAAAAAAAGAGAGTGTGGTTATATTTCAGACTTACCAGGTGTACAGTAAATAAAATTAGTTTATTGTATTTCAAAATCCTTGTAAACAATATTGCCCCTGCTAGAATTAAGACAAATGGCACCAATAAAATAAGCAGATTAGGATATATTGTTTTTTAGGTGTTGAATCAAAAGTGTGTGTAACTTCTTGACATGAACATTAAAATCGATGTGAATGAAAAAATCAACTCCCATTAAAATCTAGTGGAGGGCGTCCCTGACCTGGCAGGGGGGCTGGAACCAGATGATTTTTAAACTCCCTTCAACCCAAACCATTCTATGATTCTATGAAAATGAGTGATTAAAGAGGTAAAACCACAGTGAATGAGAACTGGGGAGCTTTGAGAGAATGGAGAAAAGAACTCCTGGCAGCTGAGTTTCTGTTGAGGCTGCACAGCAAATATTTTTAAAACAGGGATTTCAGCTGCTACTCAGACACACCGTGACTGATCCACTGATAGACTCAAGCACAGCAAAGACCCAGGGTGTAATGGCATTTTAAGACTCTCTCTTGCAGCTAGAGCTAAGAATTGATCTTTTTTGATCAGTCATAAACACAAGAAAAATAAGGGATTGCTCCTGCACCGCGCAGCTGAGGCTGAAGCTGGGGAATAACCAGACAAGCTGGGTTTATCCCAGTACAATGTGTTTAGATTTGTCTCATTGCAAGGTCAAGTTTTAACAAACAGTGACAACAATAAACAGGGAAGGGGATTGAGCTTTGCAAAACACGTTCAGCCAGGCAAGCAGAGTCCTGTTAAAATTGGAAATGCATTCTTGGGTGTCTGGCCAGGGAAACCCTGAGTGGAAATTGTTTATTATTAATTATTATTATTATTAATGCACCCATCTCTAAAGCACCATGTCTGTTCTTGCTGTTCCTTGCTGCAGAATAAGCAGAGGAACAGGAATGGGCTCACACTGAGAAGGTCTTCACAGGCACGACCTCAAAAACTGGAGGGATCAAAGAGATTGGAGGAGGGATTGGATCATCATTGGGAGCTGAAAGCAAACCTGCACTCCTCTTTTGGATGAGATGAAGAAATTGTTCTTTTTAGGCAGCTGAATGTGTTCTGCAAGACCTATTGCCAGGCTGTGCATCTGTTTCAGGAATGGTTTGGCAGAGCCATGGAAGGAATCAGATGAGTGTCTCATTCAACACATACATGGATGTAAAAAGTGAGTTTTCTTCTGTTTCCTCTGTCCATTTGATGCAACCATGAATGTCAAGACTAAGAATTTTTAACAGTTTCTTTTGGAAAGCTGGATGCCCTCTTGAGTGGGATTGAATAATGTTTATATATATCTTTATCCAGAGGGATTGTGGAGTCCTGATCCATGGAAGTGTCCAGTTGGATTGGATGGGGTTTGGAACAACCTTGTCTAGTGGAAGGCGTCCCTGCCCATGGAAGGGGGTTGGAACTGGATGATCTTGGAAGTTCCTTCAATCCAAACCAATCTATGATTCTATACATGAAATAGCAGCATCATTTCCATTTAATGTGCACTGGTTTAGAATATATGTGGATATATATATATATATATATGCATATATATGTATGCAAATGATATTTTCACAAGATTTTTTTATCTGAGAAAGTTAAGTTTACAGAATATCAACTATTTTACTCCGGGAAAAAAATAATCAATTTCCATCCAACTTTGTGCAACATCTTATTTGGCCTTTATTCAGGATTTTCAGGACTGCTTGGGTTCCCATCTCTTCCAGAGCTGGCAGATTGGGTTTCAGGCTCCTCAGAGAGCCTCAGACATGCTTGAAAAAGATTTAAAGGTAATCCCTTCACAACTTCTTCTAAACTGGGTGTGAGTTCCCATTCCACAGGAGATTAGAGTTTCATTCTGTCTCAGAATAATTATCTCTAAAAAGAAAACAGAGGGGATTTTTCAGTGGAATTCCCAGGGACTTCCAGTTTTGAGCCAAATCTATAGATAGATTCAGTTTATTCTGTGATCAGAAATAAACTGTGAATCTTTGTAGCCAGTATGGAGAATCCCTCAAGACTCTGATTTCATACAGGAGTCCACAGAAATAGATGGGCTGCTCCTCTCAGTTAAATCCTTGGCAGAAATCCCACCCTTAATTCAACAATGTTTGTAGTGAACCCACCCCTTTCCAGCTCCCAGCCTTCTCAGGAGGGCAGAACAGATCTGGCTGACAGAAAGTGTGTGTGAGAACACAACTTTCTTCCTTTTCCGTGTATTTCAGTGTATTTCTTGCCTCCACATGCAATTTATGCCTTGCCTACAGCAAGGATGGCAGCACTGGGATACCCCATTTGGGGTGGCTGGATTTGAAACGGGGAGCTACAAGATATGGAGAAGAAAAAAGTCAAACTGAACAGTGCCATCTGCTCTCCAAACTTAGCAAAAAAGAGAACATAAAATTATGAAGGCTGAAAAAAGCTCTGAGATCAAGTCCAACCATTAACCCAGGATTGCCCTGGGTTTTCTGCTGAGCCACGTCCCCAGGTGCCACATCTCCATGGCTTTTGAACACTTCCAGGGATGGTGATTCCATCACTGCCCTAGGCAACCTCTTCCAAAGCCTGATCACTTCTTTGGTGAAGAAATTTTTTGTAAAATCCAATCTAAATTTCACCTGGTGGGCTTTGAGTTGATTTTCTCTCATCCTATCCAGGTGAGCTAGGAGAAGAGACAGACCCCACACCTTGTGTCAAGGAGTTGTGGAGAGCAATGAGGTTTCCGTGGAGCCTCCCTTCCTCCAGAATACACAACACCTTCCATTTGTTATTGAGTTTTGAAGCTTCAGACCTCAGGGAGAGCTGGTGGGCACCAAAGCCTGAAGTGCCAGCTGTGCCCATCAACTTTGAAAGTGGGAGTCTTCCTCTTCTTTTTCGAAACAGTGGCTTTAGTCTTCAGCCCAAGCCCAGTCAAGACACTGCAGTGAAGACACTGAAAAATCTCATTAAAAGAGTTCTTGTGCTCCTAAACTCTTAACAATTTAAGGCTTCAAGCTGAAAGAGAGTAGATTTATATCAGAAATTAGGAAGAAATTTTTCACTGTGAGGATGGTGAGAGACTGGAACAGGTTGACCAGTGATTCTCTGGGCTCCCAGTTCCTGGAAGAGTTCAAGGCCAGGTTAGATGAGGATTGGAGCTACCTGGTCTAGTGCAAGGTGTTCCTAAAATTGGCATAGGGGTTATAATGAAGAAGTGATGTTGAAGGTCCCTTCCAGCCCAAACCATTCTATGTTCCTATGATTTTATGAACTGAAAACACCACTAATAATCTCATGAACCCTAACTCCTCTATACAGAGAACTTTCTGGGTTGTTGGAACTGAGTCTGCCACACAACCAGACTGTGTGTGGAGGGAAATAGAGCATGAGCTCTTCCTGCCTGTATTTGTAGTTGGTGGGGGACAAGTTCTCCTCTGAAAATCTCCTAGACCAGCACTGTATGTAACTTTTGAGGCCCATCTCAAGAGATGTAGACCCAAGATTTTGTGAAGCATCATGCTGGTGTGGCTCCATGCTCCTCGTCTCCACGTTGCCTGTGTTGTATGAAAGTCTCTTTCTGTGTGCAGGCAATTCCTGGGACAGTTAAATTCACAGAATCATAGAATAAATTAATGGTTTGGTTGGAAGGGACATTAAAGATCATCTCATTGCATCCCTCTGCCATGGGCAGGGACACCTTCCACTATCCCAGTTTGTTCAGAGCCCCAACCTAGCCTTGAACACTGCCAGGGAGGGAAACTTCCAATTCCCCTGAGTATCCTGAAGCCCTCAGTACCAAAATTATCACCCTCAATGCCTTTCGTTGCTCAGCCCTTCTCTGAGGGCCTCCCAGCCCATTTGTTGCCTCCTAGGAAGCTGATTTGTCTCTCTACCTCAGGCAACAACAACTTCTGCTCTCAGTGAAGCCTCTCAAGTTTATTCAAAAAGGTGTTGGTGAACAAAACCAAACAAATCAGCAGGGGCTCAGCTCACCTCCACAAGAACCCCAACTGGCTGCTCCTTCCTGCTCTGTGATCCATGTTAGAAAATCATGGAATCTTGGAATAAAATAATTCTTTATTCCACGCAGGCAGCCTGAGTCCCACGGCCTGTCACGAGCAGCAGAGGCACAAACAATCCCTCTGTACTGTATGATAATCAACAAAAATTAGCTGCCTAAGGGAACCAGGAAACTCTGCCATGAATGCAGCAGTTAGAGACTGAGCCTATTTATTTAACAGGTGTCCCCTGAGCTGGGATGCCAGACTCTGTTTGCCAAATTTGCGGAGAGAGGAAGACAGCTTGAATAAATACGGGCAAGAGGAGAACAGTCCTGAAGCCATTTTCTTTGTGGATTGTTGTGTTGTTCTGTTTTTTTGTGGTGTTTTTTTTTTTTTTTTTCCCCAGCAACTTTTTATTGTAAGAAAGTCTGTCCTAGTTCTTGGCTCTGTGTATGAGACAGCAGGAGCTGTGCCAAAATGCAGCTTCCCTTCTTGTAGTGGTGCAGAGTCCAGCTCAGCCACAAAGCAAAGTTAGCTCTGCTGGATGGCTTGGTGATTGGTTTGTTTGTTCAGTTTAATTAAAATACAGTATGGGGTACATTTTGGATGAGAACCCATCCCAGGCTGTCACGGACCAAGAGCCAACAACAGCTGTGCTGAAATGATCTCCTTCCCCATTCCTGTGCATGCAAACACAAGTTGCTGTGTCTAGTGCTGCAGCACCGAGAGGCCTTGGATTGTATCGATGTCACAGCACGAAATATTCCACACAGAGCATCTGGGTGGTCCTCGTTCAGTTTTTGGAGTGTTTTCACACAATCTGGAGGAAAGGGGTAGAGAAGGACATAGAGGAACTACGTGAGCATTTATTCCATTACAAAGCCAAGGCAGCTCATAAATGGATTTTCACAGAATCCCAGAATGGGTCAGGCTGGAAGGGATCACAGTGGGGCCATCTGGTTCAACCTCTGCTCCAGCAGGGTCATCCCAGGGCACAGGAATGTGCCACCAGAGAGTTTTGGAATATCTCCAGGAAGGAAGACTCCAAACCCTCTCTGGTGTCTGTTCAAGGCTTGGTCACTGCACAGAGGAGAAGTTCTGCCTCATGTCCAGGTGGCACTTCCTGGGATCAGTTCCTGCCTGTTCCTCCTGTGCCATTGCTGGGCCCCCCCAGAGCAGAGCCTGGTTCATGCTCTGACCTCTCCCTGTAGATATTTTAGGCATTTATCAGTTCCTCTCTCACTTGTCTTTTCTCAGACTGAATATCTCAGTCTGTACTCATCAGAGAGCTGCTCCAGTCTTGTGGGGATGCTCAGAACCCTTGTGAATCCTGAGCCTCCTTCTGGCAGGTCTTCTCAGGGAACTCTTTTCCCATAGATTTCCCATTGCCTTTCATGCCAGAAAGACACTGCAAGACAGAGGAATCAGCAGACTCGTGGAGAGGGGCCTGCAGCAGCCCTGCCTGACAGCACAAGCTGAAGGCAGTGGGGAGAGTAAACAATCTGCTCATCTGGCAAAAAATGCACAGAGAACATCCCAGACAACCACACCAAAAACTCGGTAAGCAGCAGGGAGAAAAAAACTTTGGCCAACCAGATGTTTTGCTCGAGAAAGGGAGAATTTCCAGACACTGCAGAAATTTTTACTGACTGCTCCTTACAAGCTGCAGCAAATATTTGCCAGCTGCACTGAGAAATAATCTGATCAATAAAGAAGATAACATTCTTTTCACTTGGTTTTTGTGCACAAAGCACTGCCCCAGCAATATCAGCTCCATAAAGCACACAGATCTCCTGGCTGCTCCTAGCCACCTCCAAGCCATTCCTTGCTGATTTCAGTCACCAACAGGGATGACATTTGCACCTTACACAGCCAGGGCAGACACCTGGGAGATGTTCATCCCCGTGGGAAGACAGAGATGTGAAGGTCCTGCTCATTCCTCCATCCAGCTGTGAGCCAAATGGGCACCAGTGTGAGCCAAAAGCTGCCCCAGGTGTCACTCGGAGGTGGCAGCAGTGATCAGTGTGTGACAGAGGGCAGATCACCCCAACCTGCACATTTGTGCCACCGTGGCAAAGGGGGATTGAAAGGCATTTTCACTGGTACAAAATGAGGTAAGAGCAGATTTTGTCTTTCAGCTTTGATAGGGACCCAAGCTCGAAGGGCAGGGCTGGATCCCCTCTCTGGAGAGTTTGGAAGAGCCCAGCCCTGCTCTTCTTGAGTCCATCCACACATCCATTCTTGCTGTCTCCCATGCCATGTTCTGCCACCAGAACCTTCTCCTCCCTAATCCCCCAAAACAGCTCCTCATGGGTCACCCAGAAATCCTTGCCTGTGGTGCTGTGGAGAAACAGAAGCCAGGACAGGGAAACTGCACCCTGTGCTCCTGCCAGCTGTGATTAAAGAAATAAGGATTAAATTATTTGTGTTGCTCCTCCAAATTCTATCCTAAAAACCCAGCAAAGCCTGAATTCTTCTTGAACCCTGCTGCAGGGGAGAGAAATGAAGATGTCTCCATACGAATGGAAAGCTAAACCAGCCATGTTTCATGGACCTTGCTGGAATGGCATTTGCAGTCCCAATCCACAATCTAGTAAAGGGTTCTGTAATTAATTCAAGACACCCAAAGTGTTTTCACACAAATTATCAAGCCTAGGGGAGAGGTTTGTGACAGCATTACAAATTCATAGGTCTGGGAGAGAACTCAAGAGGTTGCATAGTTTATTTTCCTGTCCCAAAGCAAGACACATTATTTCTAGGTCACTGTTGATGGATCTTTGTTTAAACAGTTTTTTGGTTTTGTTGTGGTTTTTTTCTTTTTTTTTTACAAAGGCTTCCCATGATGGAGATGTTGCAGGCAATTAATCCCAGTATTTTACAGTCCTGACCATTGGAAAAATCTCTGATGTTATCACAGAATCACAGAATTATTTAGATTGGAAAAGAGCTCTGAGACTGAGTCCAACTTTTGACCCCTCCCCACCTTGCCACCCAGCCCAGAGCTCTGAGTGTTCCTTGGACACCTCCAGGGATGGGGACTCCACCAGCTCCCTGGGCAGCCCCTTCCAGTGCTTGACAGCCCTTTCCATGAAGAAATTCCTCCCAATATCCTACCTGAATTTCCCCTGGTGTACTTTGAGGCCATTTCCTTTTGTCCTGTGCTTTATTCCCTGGGAGCAGAGCCTGACCCTCCCCTGGCTGCCCCTCCTGTCAGGGAGTTCTGCAGAGCCAGAAGCTGCCCCTGAGCCTCCTTTTCTCCATTCTGAGCCTCCTCCACCTTCCTCAGCTGCTCAAACAACCCAACACCCCAATTCCCCAAAGAATCTTGAACTTTTCCCCTGGATTTCTTCTCCTGTGGTAAAAGCACACTTCATGGATTTGAACAGCATATTCCACTCAGCCCTCTGAAGGAGATGATGATTTTAATATTTCCCCACAGGTAGTTTTTCCCTGTTGGCTACTCTTTTGGTTCCCACTAGATATTCCTGAAGTAGGACGACTCTTTCTGGAAATGGAGTGCCCCAATTTACATAATCTCCTCCAAGTGAGGAGCTCCCAGGGGTGAGCAGAGCGTCTCTGGCAGGTTACACAGCCTAGAACTGTGTTCATCTTCTTCATGGCAGCCCAATGTGTTGACTTGGGGGCAGGCAGTGATTCATTACAGCCTCCAGATGTGGGTTTATTTATTTATATTTTTTTCTGAGAGCTGATGTCTGATCAGTTGTTCCCAGCCCTGCAATTAATTAGGAAATTACTGAAGTTAAAATTCCTGACTAAGGCCTCGCTGGAATGAAAGAAGGCTATAGGTGAGTGTAGGAACATTTGTTTTCTTGCTATAAATTCACCATCATGGTCAAGACCTGGATCTTCCTTGCCCAGTCACAGATCTACTGATAATGGGACTTTGGGGCAAAGTAGGAAAGAGAATATAAAGGGAATTTCATCTTTTCTCAGTGGTTTTCCCAGATTATTCTCAATTAGTGGCATTGTTTAACCCCAGTCAGCAATGAAACCCCACAGAGCTGCTCATTTACTCCTCTCCAGTGGGAAGGGGTGGAAAATTGGAAAGGCAAAAGAGAGTTTAGAAGTTCAAGGAAAAGTCACACACATGCAAGCAGAACAAGAGAAGGAATTCATTTCTCACTTCCCATGGCCAGACCAGAGCTCAGCCATGTCCAGGAGAGCAGGACTCTGCACAAATCCAAAACACAGCCCACATCAGCTACTACGAAGAAAATTAAATTGGCAACCTAAAGCAACACCTTCTCCACCCATTATTCCATGGCATTCACAACCTACTCACATCCAACATTATCCAACCCATTGCATCACCCTCCCACCTCCCTTCCCATCATTTCATATAATACATGGATATCATTCCTCTAACCTATGGATCAGTCCTGTAAAATGTTCATAAAATGCCCATAAAATGTCCATGAATATCCACAAATGTCCACTGAGTTCACTTAGTCTATGACTTTGGGCTCCAGCAGTGATGGTGGTCACTCAGGAAAGGAAAGGTGATGTTTGTTGTGGTGTTTTTGGGCCCCAGAGCCAATTCACTGCTCCACTTGCTGCTTCAAAGCTTGTCCTCCACTGATTTGGGTGGTTCCTGCCAGAATAATTCCTAGAAACATGCAGCCCAGAACACAGGTTACAACAATTTGAAGATATTTCCATTACGATCCCCACCCCTGGTCCTCTTAAGTCACAGTGTTTAGTGTTGCCATGAATTCCTGCCTTTGCTCTTAGCCCTGCCTGGATTTATCCACAGACTGCAGCTTTAGGAATGTGTGTGCTCCAGCTGGAACCTCAGCAATGAGCTCTAATCTCTCCATTGTACAGATTTATCCACAGCCCTTTTAGACAAAAACCTGTTCCAGTACAGGCTGAGGGCCATCCAAGGATGCACCTGCTCCATCATGGGCTCATCCATGGCCACGAACTTTGGGGTGCTCCAGTGTGACCCCACGCACAACCACTGATCTTTGAGATGTGCCTTCTCCAGCTTGGAGTTATTTTTTGGCCACAGTCCTTTCAGAGGTGTGGCACAGACAGAACCCCTCTCTCAGACCCTTCAAGAAGAACCTGCTCTGGTGTGGCACAGATGTTCCAGTGTCCTTTTCTCTCATGGTCTCATTTTTCTTTGACTTGAGTTCACTCTGGAAGTCCAGAGCAGCACCACA
>VRYO01001463.1:1466887-1476929 GCA_009812075.1 Sialia sialis
TTCTTCAATGAAAAAGGTGTGGCTTATAATTGTGAAATTACTGTAACTGTTTCTTCAAGAAGGCTCTGAGATGTGGAACCTCCTCAAAAACTCCCCTGCAGCAGCAGCTTCTCACAGATCCCTGAAAGCAGCAGGAAAGGCAAGGAGCCCCTCAGCCAGGCACTGACTCCCAGATGCAGCCCTGGCTGTGTCTGGCTCAGCAGTTCCTGCTCTGCAGGGGAGCCCCTGGGATGAGCTCATCTGTGTGTGCTTTCCATATTCCAGAGTGCCCTGCAGAACCCCTGCACCCGCTGCCAAGTTCCTCCAGTCACTGATCTGCAGAGGAACCCTGGGATGACCAGAAACATTTGTGATTTTCATCCATCAGAACCAAAAACCTCTGAAAAAACATCAACAAAAATAAACCTTCTTCAATTTATTTTTTTTTCCTTTTTTTTTTTTTTCTTTTTTTTTTTCTTTTTTTAAATTTTAATTTTAGATTTTTTCAGGTCCCACCTTCCGACCTCTTTCCCCTAAAATTAAAATTACTGCTTTTGTTCTTATTTTATTCAGGATAGGCTGAGGCTCGTATGTAATAATTTGGTTTTGAATCTCACAAGAGGCAGGATTTTATCTTGACAATTGGCAGTGTTTCTATAATAAAAGCCCCTGTGCTCAATGGGGTTTGGATCTGATTCACAAACAGGATGGAGGATGAAAACACTTAAATTACAGGACCTCTAAACTTTTAGTATTTAATAATATAACTGGCTCAAATGAGCTGATAAACAGTAGTTTGCTCCTTGTTCTTCTAATCAGTATATAAATATATTTTTGAAAAACACTATAAAATCTGAATGACTTCTTCATACTGGAGCTAATTATTATTGTAGGTGGAATGGTTTGGCTTAGCTTCATGTTTTTTTCCTCCTTCTGTCAACAAACCAGCTCATATGCCAACTATGATTCCCTTTAACAAACTAAAATAGAAGCAAATACATTGGTACCATAAACTATTCTGTTCTGAACATGTAGCCTTTAATCTGAGGGTGTTTAACATCTCTCATGTACAAAAGATCATTTAAATCACCTAAAATTTTTCATTTTAATGCTCCTTGTTGTTGGGGAGTGATTGTGCCATTCTGGACCCTCCTGTAGCTGGAATTTGGGTGGAAATTCCTCATTTTGAATAAAAGAGATCCAACAGGTTGGTGTTGTGGTGGCAGCACATGGATTTGCACAGGTCTTTCCTGGGTCAGGATTTCCACAGCCAGGTGAAATGACCATGAGTGAATACAAGCAGGGAAAGGAAAAATGGAATATGTAAAGCATTGAGCCTGGCAGAAATGTGCAATCACGCCCCACATAAAGCTGATATCCATGTGGGAAATAATCATGATGAGAAAGAAAAATATTGTCAGGTTCTAAAAAAGCCATGTTTTTACAGGAGGAAATCAAGTTGATGATAACATTTAGGATCAGCAAATACTGCACGAGCAGAGAGAAAATGTGAGTTAGAAAGATGAAAATATGTGTTTCACAAGTTTGGTTTTTTTTTTTCCTTAACTGATATCATCTTACCACTGAATAAGTCATTGTGATATACATCAATGCCTATCTGTGCTCTCTGAAATGAAAAATTTCTAGAAATCCCTAAGAGATTAACATATTGAAAAAAAAATTAAAAAGAGAGAGAGAAAAAGGAATTTCAAGCATAAATTCAGTTTCCTTTGGATTTCCAGGCATCTAATTAACTCACATGGAAAATGGGAACCTGGACTGCAGGGTCAAAAGTGACTGAGTGGTGTGGTAACACTTATTAATATGAGCCAAGGCCAGTGGCACAATGGGATAACCTTAAACTAAAGAGACCTTTGCTTTTTATTGCATTGACCACTGCAGCTTCAAAATACCTTTTTTTCTTGATTTGAGTTTGCCTGAACAGTACAAAGATAAAATTGGTGTGGCAGGGGGATTGGAAATAAATGATCTTTAAGGCACCTTCCAACATAAACCATTCTAGGATTATGTGATTTTGTAAAATAAGCGACTGTGTTTTTATTTGGTGACCTCAGATGACAGGAAGGGGGTTAAAAAATACCCACCAAAATGGGGATGACAGTGATTGAGTTGTCAGGAAATGGCACATGCTGGCATGAAATTCTCTCTGCTGGAGATGCAAAGATGAAGATGAGTCTGGGACAGCATTTTTGGATGGCTGTGTAACACTATACTGAACTGTCTGGGAACATCCTCAGATAGCAGAACATGATCCATCCCTCTCAGCAAAAGTTTGGAGAGGCCGTTGGAGTGCCTTCGGGGCTCTTCAAATCCCTGCCAGGCCCCACTCCAGCATCAGTGCATCCCAGGGCTCACTCTGCATCTCAACAAGTTCCTAGAACAGAAGCAGCTCAGGAGGTGCCAGTTGCCCTCATTGCACAGGAAATTTTCCAAGTCTATTTAATTTTCGAGCACAGACAGAGTCTCCCAGGAAAAAGAGCACATTGCCTCTGCAGCTTCTGCCTTTCTGCTCTTACTCTGCTGGTTGCAAATATCTGCAAGGGGCCCTAATTCAGGAAAGCCTCTGTTTATGAGCAGTGTTAAACCCAGCCCATAGCTCATACAGGTTAAAGCCCTCAGGCATTATCTAACTTTTCCCCACATATCATGGCAACTTGAATTATTTTTTCCTCTGCAAGAGCTGACAGCAAAACTTGAGGTGTGAGAATCACAGAATGATGGAGTGGTTTGGGTTGGAAGGGAGCTTGAAGGCCATCTTTTTACAGGCCATGGGCAGGGACAATTTCTACTAGACCAGGTCATTCCAAGCCTTCTCCAATCTGGGTTTAAATACTGCCAGGAATGAGGAATGCACAGCTTCTCTGGGCAACCTGTTCCAGGACCTCACCATCCTCACAGGGAAGAATTTTTCCTTAACAGCCAACCTAAACTACTTTATTTCAGTTTGAAGCCATTCCCACTTGTCCTGTCACTTGGAAATAGTCCCTCTCCATCTTTCTTGCAGGCTTTCTTGAGCTACAGGAAGGACACAATTAAGTACTACAAAGCCTTCTCTTTCCCAGGTTGAAAAAAAATTTAAAAAAACCCATTTCTCTCAGCCTTTCCTCATTGGAGAACTTCCTCACTTTTATCATCTTGGTGGCTTCCTCTGGAGCTGCTCCAACAGCTCCATGTCCTTCAGAAGGCTGTGGATGGTGGGCACAAGGGACAGCCCACACCTCTCATTTTACTTATTTATTTATTTGACTTGCTTTACTTATTTTACTAATTTTACTCAATTAATTTCCCTGCTATAACACAATTACAAAGGGTCAAATCCCAACACTATACTGAGGTTGAGCAGGACTTTAATTATTTCCATATGACTGCTAGGAATAAAAAGCACCATTCTGTGGAAAAAATAAAGCCCAGGTATGTCTGCTCCAGGGCAGGGACAGTGAAACATCTTCAGAGGTAGAAAATCAGCTTTATGAGAGTCCAGGGCTGTGGTTTCCAAGCTGGCAGAGCCCTGGAGGTGACAGCTGTGACTCACACACACAGTGGGTTACAAGACCTCCTCTAAAATAGAAGCTGAGGTCTCCCAGCCTGCAGAGGTGACCCGCCCAAACTAATGAGGGAGATTTGCTCAGCCTGTGTAGCATTTCTTGTTCTGTGATTAAAGGAATGATTTGGCAGTAAATGTGCTGTGAATGAGCTGAAAAGGCTCTGAACCAACCAGCAAATGACTGCAATACGCCTTTTTTTATTAGAGCATGCGTCAGCCAGCAATATTTATTTAGAAATGGATTTCCAAGGGATGCAATGGACCTAAAGGTCGTCGACTCCCGAAGCTTTTGGACTTTTTAATACTGAGCCATCCTTCTTTTCTAGACTAGATGAGTAACCTCTCTGCTTCACTCTTCTTCCCAAAGTCCCTTGAAAATTATTTTGTTCTTGTCTGGCTGTTTGCATTGGTTAAAAGAAAGGAGGCTGGAGGTGGTGTGTGTTTGTTTTTTTTCCTATAGCTTCAAAAATAGAGACTTGGGGCATAGAAGCAGCAAAAAAACAAGGCTGAAAGTAATTTTCTTGGGGCTTCTCACCTTCCCAGGTACATTCTTTTTCCCCAATTGGTGAACCTCTGTCCTAACCCCCTCCTCTGCACCGAGGCAGAATCAAGGACACCTACACCACAGCTTGTTTGCCTCAGGTCTCCTGGTAAACATCCAAGGAGTTTTCACAGCCTATCCAGACAACATTCCCCCTTCATTTTCTGTTATGGCATTTAATTTATTTTCTTTGCTGAAAGTGGAACAGATTCTGTGTTGTTTTAGTTACCAAGGGCACAGAACTATTGATCTCCAAGGCCGCCCTCTCCTTTGTTGGTAGAACACACACCTGGGCTTCCTTTAGGTTTCTCTTTTCTAGGCTAAACAAATCCAGCTGTTTCACTTTCTCTTCACATGTTGTTTTCACATGCTCTTCTCATTTTCACTGTTATTCTCCAGAGGTTTTTCAGTACCTGTGGACTCTGCATTTGTACTGTGCCTTTTCAGCCAGTGCTGAAATTCATCAGCTGACTGAAGTCTGTGGCTTTTCCATTATCCAGTGAAAGGAGCAAAAAAAGGCATACTGACCTCCAGGGAATTCTGAGGCTGAACTCCTAGAAACCACCTCTAAGGAAAGAGAAGATAATTCCATTTCCCTGGCCTAACTGAGCTGGAAGGGACACACAAGGGTCATCAAATCCAGCTCCTGGCCCTGCACAGGACAGTCCCAAGAACCCACCAAGGGCCTGAGAGTGTTGTCCAAACACTTCTTGAACTCTGGCAAACTTAATGACCACTCTCCTGGAGAACAGGGAAATTAGTCTGAGACTGTGGAGAAAAGAACCTCTAAACTCCCTAGAAATCAAGCTGTCCTATCTGCTTAGCTCAGGAGTCTCGGGGAAGTTCTTTGCCCCTCTCCAGCAAGGAAGCAAAGCAAAGCTGGGATGTGGGCAGAGCTCTCCAGCCCAGAGATGGACACTGCCCAGTGAAATCTCCCAGTGCCCTCTGTGCTCAGGGAGTGGCATGGAAATTCTGACCCTCCTCCTTCAAGGTCTCTATGTAGAGACTTTTTTTTGCCTTGAGAAAGATCTTCTTTGCTGAGGGACTGACAGGATTTACTAAGCCTGTGGTCTTTGGTGGGTCTCATGTGAAATGGAACAGTCATCTGGGCCATCAGATGAATTATTCTGAATTTTGATGATCAGGTCCATAGCGGCACTGAGGAGGGGATATCAGTCTCTGTGGCACCTGTCCAAATTTTAAGGTTCCCTTCTTGGCAGCAGCAAAATTTGGGTGGAAAGTAGAGTTACTTGGCACTCCAGCCCAGATCCACTTCTGCTTTTAGACCCAGGACACAGCCTAGAATCCATGGGAGAAAAAGTGGCTGCTTTGCCCATTTGAGGGACTTTGAAGGGGAAAAGCCAACCACAACCTCACCCTGCAGTGCCAAACCCAGCCAAGCCTGTGTCCATTGCCCTGTGCTCACAGCAGCCTGCTCTGACAGGGCATCCAGGCAAGCTGGAATGCAAGGAAATGAGGATTTTTTCTTGGCAATCCGGGTTTAGAAGAAATCCTTAGGGGAATAAAAAGAAAATGTTGAGGATAAAAATAGACAATTTTTTTTTTTTCCAAGATAGGAATCTTTTCTAGAACATCTTGTTTGGTAGTGCCTTTGAGATGTGATGGAGGAGGATATTACCCTCCAGTTAAAGCCCTGAACACCTTTTGCTGGTTGATAGCTCAAGCCCACCCCTTGTATTCAGTGCCTTTTTTAAACTATTACAACAATTAAAAATATTTTTTAACAATTACTACAATAAAAATTCATGTAAGAGGAGGTCAGTTTTAGAAGGGAGAGTTTCAAATCCCATCCCTATCTTGAGTGAAAATCACATAAAAAAAAAAAAGAACTTGACAGAAAAAACCTGACCATGAGTGGCAGGAAGATTTTCTTCAGCCATCTGGAAAAAAAAAAACAACAAACCAAAGAAAAATCAAGTGTGCCAGGTATTTTGAGGTATCAATCTAGCATGATGCTATTTACAGCACTGAAGACAGTCTTCCTAAAACTTCTCTCAGATGCTGACACTGAGCAACATTAATAAAATTCTTTCCCCAGATAATTTTTCTTTGATTTCCTCCAACCTGACACAATATTTCTTCTTATTAAGTGCCTCAGAAGTGAGTCCCATTATCCAGGTAAAGTCAGCCTTGAGGTATGGAAAGGAGGAATAGCTGTTCATGGAGCTGCTGGTACAGGCAGTGAACCATGATGGAGATGGCCAGTGCCAAAATCTGAGATATTTATTGTTCTTCTAATTAAATCCAGCTATGCTCTGCAGATACCATTTGCTTCCTCTGATTGCTGGACACAGATTTGTGTCACAGGCATCAGGCAGCACTAAGTGGGGATGGTTTCCAGCACAGCCACCTAAGCCAGCAGGGAACATCTGGATCATCAAAGTTTTAGGGAGATAAACATCATGAAAAGTGACAGAGTTGGAAAATGAGTGTACATCCCAAATTCAGAGATGACAAGCTCACTGCAGTGGGCAGCAAGGCTGTGATTCACAGAGATGCAGGGATAACCCCTTTCTCTCCACACTGAACATGGCAGTGGGGCTACTCAGGTCTAGATGCTATGGAGGTACTACGAGAGAGGAATAAAAAAAGAAATTTAAAAAGGAAAGGAGAAAAAAAAAAAAAAAAAGCAAACCCACCACATTTTTTTGAGTTATCCACAAAATGTCCTTGGGATATATCTGCATCTGGGATGAAATTCCTGTTCATTCATTAATGGCTTCACTAATGGCTTTAAAGTGAAAGAGGGTAAGTTTAGATCAGATATTAGGAAGAAATTCTGCCCTGTGAGGGTGGTGAGGCCCTGGCACAGGTTGCCCAGAGAAGCTGTGGCTGCCCCATCCCTGGAGGATATCTAGGACAGGTTGGATGGGGCTTGGAGAAGCCTTGCAGAAACCCGTGGCAGGGGGTGGAACTGGGTGGTCTTTAAGGTCCTTTCCAACCCCAACCATTCTATGATTCTGTGATTAACTCTTAATAAGAAGCAACACTTATGTGATGTCCATCAGTCACCAGTTCTCAAATACTTCTGATTTTTATGGCAATTCCCAAAACATTCCTTTCCCAGGAACAAGAGCTGTATTGCAATTTCAAGAGGTTGGTTTCTTTTTAGGGAATTTGGACTGAGTTGTGAATTTTTAATGGGAAACTAGAAACAACCTAAAAGTGGAACTGGTAAGATTGCTGTTCTGGGAAAACTTTCTACTCACCTTATAATTACAAAAAAAATCCCCAAAAAACTCACAATTGAAGTCAAGCACTTCTGCCCCCTTACGGAGCACGGAGAACACTGTTATTATAATGAAAGATGAAGTCTTAAGCTTTCCAGCAAACATATAATAAATCAATGTCCTTTCACCTGTTTTAATTTCTCACACAAGATTTATGAACCTGTATATTTAGACTGTTTATTTAGAGCTCTGGCATGCAGGCTACTCTTGGCACAGTAAGAGAGCTTTCTCTGAATGGATTCTCAGAAGCTGCTTTGATTTGGCTTTATTTTAATGATTTAAATTTAAGAATCCATCACTGCCTTCCAATGATCAGCTGAAAGTTACCAAGGGCACAGGCATGTTTTGTGTCAGTCTCAATTCTGCTGCAGCATCATGTTTGAATTATACTTGATGCTACAAATGGAAAAATCTCTTCTGTCTCCACCACATCCCTGTGTTTGTTCGCTAAATCTCAGTCCTCTGTTGGTCTTGATCCCCTTCCTACCCTCTGTTCTTATTTCTCCTCTTCTGCAGGGAATTCTTGGCTTGTAAGCAGCTGCCACCTTGGAGATGAACCAGGGGAAAAGAGAGTTCCTCCCACCAAAGAGCATCCCTCTGCTTGACTCACCAAAATGAGAATAAATATAGATGTGTGGACAGTTTTTGAATCACTTTTGAATTTCTATCATTCCCTTTAAATTACTAAAACTCTCTGCTGGTGGCTCTCAGCCTTTTCTGCATCACGACTGTTCCTTGCTTACACACACCATGGATACCAGCAAGGGCTGGCCTCTCCCGTCACTATGGGAATACAAGGGAGTTATGATGGTTTCTCCTCCACAAACCTTTTTCTCCAAACAAGAGCTGATATTCCTCATTGTTTCCAGCCTGACTGCTCAGTGGATCACTTCTTTCCATATGACATGTCCCCAGTACAGGCAGACTTTAATATCACCAACTGTCACTTGAGTGTGGGCTTCTGAAAAAAAAATAAAATAAAAAAGATGATTTCTAAATAAGAAGTTAAGTTTATTATTTTTTCCTTTTAGCATTTTCCTTTTTCACAGCCCGTGTTAAAAATACACCCTGATTTTCTGACTGCTCCACAAAGCCTGCTCAGATCTTCCCAGGATAACTGTGCTGTCACTCTCCCACTTCACTCCCCCATGGCTGTGTCTGTCAGGTCACCGTGACCTGGCAGCACCCAGCAGCCTGCAGAAGCTACAAGAGAGATAATTCCCCTCCAGAAGTCTCTGGTAACACGGTGGAGTCTTTGTTAAAATGAGTCAAAAAGTGACACTTTAATCTCTGCAATGGGGGAAACCTCCTCCTTGCTCTCTCACAGCTGAACCCACACAAGGAGGGCTCCTTGACTGGGATGAACTGTGTTCAGGGCAAGGAACAGCACATTGCTCTTAACTAACTCGTGGAATACAGCTTTGATGTGGGCAAGACACTGCAGTGTGTGACGACATATATTCAAATCATCTAAAAGAGAAAAAGAAGATTCTTTTATAAAATTCTCTCTTATTGTTACATTTTATTGTTGAGCAGACTCTCAAAGCCTTAAAGAAATGCGTTTTCTCCTTGTCATTGCAGGGTTTTTTGTAATTTCAGGAGGTTGTATTTGATTCCAGGTGAGATATTTGACCTTCTATTGTATTTCACTCACTCAGTAAGCTGTGTAAATTATCTTTTACAAGATCCAGAGAGCAATGTCACTGCTGAGTAAGGTGTCCTGCCTGGTTCTGAATTTCCTCTGGATACATGGTGTGAGTGAGCATGTAAATGGTTTTGTGCAAGTACAGCAGGTCGGCCTTGTACTGAGAAACTTTGTGTTCTGCTGAAACATTTACTCAGAGGAGCTGTGAAAGGACAGCTCGATAAGGACACGTCCTTCCCTCTGGATGCAGAAATGTCCTCCAGATGCAACTGCAGTCCTGTAATGCTCAGTCTCAATCCAGCAGGTAGAAATACACAGTACAAATGAAGGATTTTTGTTGTCCTTCCTTACATAGGCCTAGCCTGGTCATTAATGATAAAATCATGGGGTGGTTTGGGTGGAGAGGCATAAAGGGATAACTAAAGGTTATCTTCCACTATCCCAGGCTGCTCCAAGATCCATCCAACCTGGCCTTGGACATTTCCAGGGAAGGGGTAGCCCCAGATTCTCTGGGCAACCTCTGCCAGGCCCTCACCAACCACTCAGGGAAGAATTTATTCTTCAAATCTATATCTACTCTACTTTATTTAAAAGACATTCCCCCTTGTCCTGTTGCTCCATGCCCTTGTGAAAAATCCGTCTCAAACTTTCTTGTAGCCCTTTTAGGTACCAGGTGGGGCTCCAAGGTCTGCCTGTAATCTTCTCTTCTCCAGACTGAACAATTCCAGCCCTCTCTGCCTGTCTTCATAGCAGAGACCTCCAGCCCTCACAGCCTCCTCTGGACTTGCTCCAGCAGATCCACATCCTTCTCACTGTGTACCCCAGGTTGTGCTGCAGGCGTGGTCTCAGGAGAGAAGAGCACAGGGACAGAATTCCCCCCTCACCTGCTGCCCACACTGCCTTGGAAGCAGCCCAGGACAGGGTTGGCTTTCTGGGCTGCAGGGGCACAATTGTCTGTCATGTTGAGATTCTCATCAACCAAGTTGTTTTCCTTCTGAATGGCTTTGATTCATCCTTGCTCATTTTTGCCCTGATAGTGGTGTTTAAACTAAAACAGAAAG
>VRYO01001463.1:1477929-1523915 GCA_009812075.1 Sialia sialis
TGGATTCTTCAGTGAAAAAGGTGCGGCTTATAATCGTGAAATTACTGTATCTCCTTTGCCTAACGGTGGGAAGAAAAAGCCTTCATGGCAGGATCCAGCAGCAGATCTCAAAGTCTCACTCAAGACTCATCTAGGACAGGTTTGTACCATGCACCAGAGAAGAACAAAAAGGCCCCAAGTCTGCCAGAGTTCAGGAAACATTTGGACAAAGCTCTCAGGAACAGGATGTTATTTGTGAGGGGTCCTGTTCAGGGCCTGGAGCTTGACTCAATGATCTTTGTGGGTCCCTTGGTTCCAACTCAGAACATTCCTTGATTTTGTAATTCTGTCAGAGACAGGTAACTGCCAGTACAGCATCATCCCTGTTTGGGACTGAAGGTGACACAGCTGAGCTCAGAGTATCCAGGCTTTTTTCTGGGGTATCAGAACCCATTTTGTACAACAGCTGATATCTTCTAGTTTCTGCCTCATAAATCTACCTGTAAGGAAGGTCTTTAGTTTCCATTATTGGCATTAGGGCACTGTTCCAGACCCTTCCATCTTAATTCTCAATACTTTCCAGAGTAAATTAATCCATGTCCAGTATATAGCAATTTGTTCTTGCATCACTCTTGCACCATTCTTGCATTAGGGCTCTGAGCATCCTGATCTGTGGGTGGCATCCCTGCCCATGGATGGGGTTTGGAGTTTTAACATCACTTCCAACCCAAGTCCTTCTACGATTATATGGTTCTATAATCCTCCTTTGTTCACTCATATTAAAGAATAATCACATTCCATCTGAGCTGCCCCTATCCCAGGCTGTATAAAAAACAAACACTCCAACGTTTTCCTGCCTGGTAACCTCTCCATGGTGGTTGGTCCTTCAGGACTGTCTTGAAGTCACATTTGCTGTTTTTGGGAGCCAAGGACTTTGTGCCCTGTAAGAGGCCTCATTTCAGTCTCTCCAAAGACCTCTCCTGAGAACCCCTCAGCTGAGGCAGCCCTGGGATGTTTGCTTTTCCAGGGCTGTATCATTCTGTGATCAGCAAACACAACGTGCCCTTTTTACTCCCTCATTTTCCACTGCTCCAGCTTCAGAGCTGATTCTCTTGTTATTAATCCCCACACACATGACCTTACTCTTTGTCCCATTATATTTTTCAGTTCTCCATCCAATTCACCTCACTAATACACCAATCCTCTCCTGAATTGCCTGTACCTCCCAGCTTTGTGCTGTCTACAAAAGTCATTAGTAAAGCTCTATTTTTTAAGGCAGGGTCACCAATGGCAACATTAAATAAGATTAGTATGAAGACAGAGCATTGTGAAACTCCACTAAAAACTGCCCTGAAAACTACAAGTTCTCCTCTCCTCAGAATCCCAGGTCATTTCTCTTTCGTAGTTACTTACCACATTAGTATTTTGGAAATGATCCACATTTTCTCCAGTTAATAATATCCCATGTGGCACAATATTGATATTCATTGAAGTCTAAGTGGATTATGTCTAAAGCATTTTTCTCATCCATAAGAATTGGTTATCCTTTTTAAGGAAAGCTATCAGACACAAACAGCCTTTGATAAATCTGTATTTCCTCCCATCTTGATTTATTTTCACCTCCTTTGGTCGTTCCTTTTCTTTAATTATTCATCCATTTTTGTTTTCGGGAAGATTTATTCTAAAGCTTGCACATTTCTGGGTCTGGGTGGTTGCTTTTCTGCACTCATATATGGACGCTATATTTAATATTTGACACACAGATGGAGCCACCCCCAAATTCATACATTTATTAAAGAGCTTTGAGATGGAGCACTGATTGCCTGAGCCAGCTCTTTCAAATATCAAGGATGCTGATTACCCAGCTCTGTATCTCCTCCCTTCTCCCTGGCTAAATGAAACTAGTTTAGAGAGTTTTGTTTCCACTTTGGTAATAGAAATTTCCATGTCCACAGTCTTCTTCCCATTAATCATCTTGTCTTTTCTTAGCAGGTGCCACAGCAGAGTCTTTACAGAAAACAGAGCTGAAGCAGACCTTAAACTGCAGGGTCATATTTCCATTATCTTCAATGTCTGCCCTGTATTTCTTATTCCACTTTTTTTTTTTTTTCTGGTTTCATGCTTAAGTGCTGAAGAATCCTTGCTCTGTGTTTTAATTTTCCTTCTGAGGATTAATTTGAATTAACTTTTGGGAATACCTGTGCTATCCCTGCATTTCTGAGCTCTAAAATGCAGTTTCTTCTTCTGAGCATTTTGCTCTTTGTAAGGTCTCTGCTTAATCCCCTTTCTCTATTAAAGTGACTTCAGTAGAAGCAGTTCCCCTTTTGAGGAGCCTATTAAATCTCATCTTTGTAAAACACAGGTTGCAAAACACCTGTGATGTTTTTTGTTTAATTTCCTTTTTTTTTCTACCTGCCAGGAGACAGATTTTGCTGAACCTTGAAATTATTGCCAAAAGGACACACCTCCATCCTCTCCCGTTATATTATCCCTCAGATTTCACAAAAATCTTATTTAAATGCATAAAATAGACTCACAGAATAACCTGAGTTGGAAGGGACCCATAAGGAT
The DNA here is from genome assembly GCA_009812075.1 of Sialia sialis. Classification (NCBI taxonomy): domain Eukaryota; kingdom Metazoa; phylum Chordata; class Aves; order Passeriformes; family Turdidae; genus Sialia; species Sialia sialis. The sequence continues at coordinate 1,480,480 of VRYO01001463.1, forward strand.
CACACAGTCCAACTCCTGCCCTGCACAGGAGACCCCAAGAATCACACCCTGCTCCTGAGAGCTTTGTCCAAAGGTTTCCTTGAGCTCTGTCAGGCTTGGGGCTCTGACCACTTCTCTGGGGAGCCTGTTCCAGTGCTCTGGAATGAAGAACTTTTTCCCCATATCCAAGCTAAACCTCCCCTGACTCAACTTGAGGCCATTCCTTCAGATCCTGTCCCTGGTTCAAGCTGAACAACCCCAATTACCTCAGCCACTCTTCATATGGCTTCACCTCCAGACAATTCACCATCTTCATTGCTAATGAACTCTTTCATTGAAGTAGGAATCCCTTTGAAGACAAAAATAAACTGTTTTTACTTATGAACATATAATTTTTTATTTTTCCTGAAATAAGTCACCACTGCACTATGTAGGATTTCCTAATTACTGAAGTTTCCATAACCACACATGGGGCTATGGTGCCATTCAGAGCTCAGGTTTCAGGTCACTTTACTTACTCCAGCTCCAGGCTGCTGCTGGAAGTGATTCCTGTCCTTTCTGCTGTCCCCACCTACAGAACTGCTCAGACAAAGGTGAGAAGGCACAGGAATGTGCAGCCAGGGCCAGCTGGGAAATGGAAAGAGCAGGACCAGCCACATTTCTGGTGGCAGCCCCCAATGAGATCAGAGTGTAACACAAACCAGAACACCAGGTCAGGGGCATTTAAAACCCTCCCAGGCACATAGTGGAAGTCCTGGTGTCCTGTGCAGGGCCAGGAGCTGGACTCAATGTTCCTTTTAACTCAGGGTCCCTTTCAACCCAGGATATTCTCTGATTCTATGGTATTCCATACTCCCAATAAATGGATTAAGTGGCCCATATTTAATTCTGTTGTGTTTGAAATTATATCACTTTAAGATTAAGAGGTCTGGCTCATTCAAGCATCAATTCATTAATATCTTAAGCTAGTGGACTATGAAAAACATTTTCCAAAGTTAATCATTCTCTCTTTTTGCATTTATCATGCTGATGAATGCAGGTATCCTCTCTCAATTTCTCTAGCCCAGCATTGTATTATCTCAATGGCCTGCAGGTGTGTAGATTTGTATCTCATTTTATCAAATATGTCTGAGAAAAATAAAAAGAATACACTAACTCATTAAAATTAGAGTGCCAGCTTCACTCTGATTTCACATTCTTTAATCAGGCTGATCAATAGACTTCAGCTCCAATCTCTAAACAAATAAATAACTAAGTAAAACAATTTCCAACAAAAGTTTTATTCTGATGATATACAAGTAAATGAAAACACTAATTTTGATTTTATATAAAGCCTTCAGGATATATTATTCAGAAGCACTTTGTGAACTGACATAGGAAATTGATCCAGGGATTATTGACTCAGTAGAAGTTCTTCCACTGACTTCACATTAACTCTGGACCAGGATTGGAATGCAGCTGATCCAGGACTGAGGTGAACCAATTCTGATCCACGGTGGAAGTGCTATCCAACAGCATAACAAAAATCGCTGTGTAAAATTTTGGGATGTGTTGTCTTAATGAGCTATGGCATGATTTGAATTCTTGGTGAGATTTAAGCATGCAGAATAAAACTCCTCAGCTTGTCACTCAGCCTAAGACTAAGCCTAAAATGCCTTTCTTAACTATTCTCATCTGTTCTACTGTCTGCAAGTGATTATGGAATGGTTTGGGCTGGAAGGGACTTAAAGATCCTCTAGTTCCAGCCCCCTGCCATGGGCAGGGACACCTTCCACGAGACCTGGTTATTAAATCCCTGTCCAACCTGGCCTTGGACACTTCCAGGGATGGGGCAGCCACAGCTTCCTTGGGTACCCTATGCCAGGGCCTCACCACCCCCACAGGGAAGAATTTCTTCCAAATATCCCATCTAACCCTATCCTCTGACAGTGGGAAGCCATTTCCCCTCATCCTGGCTCTCCATGTCGTTTAAAATGTTTCTCCAGTCTTTTTGGAGCCCCTTTAACTGAAGGGTGCTCGAAAGTCACCACAGAGACTGAAGGGGTGGGAGAAATATGGTTTAAAGATTTGGGTTTTTTTTTTTCTCATTATTGTACTCTGATTTCATTGGTAATAAATTTTTCCAGGTTGAGTCTGTGTTGCCCATGATGGTGATTGCTGAGTGTTTTCCCTCTGACCTTCCCTCAAAGCATGAGTCATTGTATTATCCCTCCCCTGTCCAGTTAAAGGAGAGGGACAGAGGGACTTTGGTGGGCACCTGGTGTCCCCCCACGGTCAGCCAGCACAACAGAGTGCTCGAGGTGGGATCAGAGAGAGAGAATCACCTCCTTCGACCAGCTGGCCACACTGCTTTAGAGGGAATTTTAACTAATTCAGGATCCAGGGATTCCCTATAATGCAGCATCCTTCTGGCCAAAACCTGGAACATCTGTTCAGCTTTGGAGCAGAGAAAGCTTTCCTTTGTGGCTGCCTCTTTTGCACCATCCAGCCTCTTCCTTGGAGCTCTGCCATCAATGACAGCTTTGAAATGGCTGGATAACCAGGATATTTTAAGGAAGGAAATTTACTGGAGGTGGGGATGAGGCACTAAAAATGCCCAGAGACCGCAGCACAGACCCAGGTGTAACGTGCCACTCTCAGTGCTGCGGTGTCCTCTCCAGTCAGAAGCACTTCACAGAACCGTGCTCATCTCTCCTACTCACATAACACAAAGAACAAAGCTGTCCTAATGACAGCAGGGTTTATTTGCACTTAGCATTTATTTGCTTTTAGAAAAAGGATACTCAGGCTGAAAAGAATCTGATAAAACCACTCTGAAACATACAGCTGTAGCTCACTACAATAGTTAGTAAAAGCTCATTTTTAAGAAGAAAGGCAAAGTAATTTTCCAGTCCCCGGGTAATCTATTCGAGAGCAGGGATGAGGCTCAACAACATTACAAAGGCCATCCACCGAGGGAGGTAACCTCTATTATTTCATCGGACACCCTCTAGGAAAAAGCTCTTCCATACGAGGATTAGGGAAATTCAAGCAAATTCCCTCTTCTTTATCACGTCAAGACATGTGTGTTTTGTTTAACCTTAAAGGTCCTCTGCAGTATATTTTTACACTCTTTTAATGCTCTACCCCAAGAGGTTGCCTAGGATCCCCTCTTTCATGAGCTGCAATGTCATGTTGCTTTTTTGGCTGTTTCTTCATTGGCTTTATGAAGCTTTAGGGCCCTTTTCCCCCACAAAAGCACAGCTTTGCTTAGCAGGATAGAAAGCAGCTTTAACCCAGCTGCATGATTAGCACATTTTTCTAGGACATGGGAATGGTGGATTGGAAACTTCCCAACCTGTGAGACTTGAGTCCAAACCACCCACTTCCTACACAAGGAAGAAAATCTCTATTATACTGCAAAAAGGACAGATTTTGCATTATACAGACAGGACTGTGTCACTGGTGATCATTGCATGCACCCAGAACACGCTTTGAGATGAGCTTTCCTGGGGTGTTGGAGAAGAGAACCAGAGTCCTGAATCTCATGAAGTGCTGGGGAGGAACTGCTCAGCTCTGCAGAGAGGGGTGCCTCTGGATATACACTGGATAACATTTTAGATAGCTAACATTTAATCCTTCACATCCCTATCCCTGGGGCTGTTTAAGATCAGGATGGATGGGGCTGTGAGTAATCTGGTCTAGTGGAAAGCATCCTGCCCACGGGAATGTGACAATCTTTAAGGTGTCTGTAGAAGCCCAGAAGATAAAGGGGGCTGATGTTTATCCCTCAAACACCAACAGCTGCATGGCAGTGGAACCAGCCAAGGATTGTTGTGACTGGAAGAAGGGGCTATATGGAGGTAGGGCAGAATTTTTGGCACAAACATCCTCGTTCTGGGTCCTGGAGATCAGCATAACTCAGCAAAGCCCAAGCACAGGAATGAGGTTGAGAATTGGTGTAAGGTGGGTCAAGATCATCCCAGAAGCCTCTGATGCATTTCCAGACAGGTCTAGATGAACAGGCTGTGAATGACAGCTACTTTGTATAGAAAGTGAGAAATTTATCTCCAATATGGGGAACACTTATCTATTAAAAATGTGGCCCCATGAAGCCTGGGTGCATGGACACTCCAGGACTCTGGGCACCCCATCAGCTGGATCAGCTCTGGAACCAGGACTGGTGATTGATTGATTTATTGATTGATTTCTTTCCTTCTTTCTTTCCTTCCATCCTTCCCATTTATCCAGAACCCACTGCCAGTCCTTACACAGGAGGTCAGAGAGTAACATACCAATTTCCACACCAAGTATGCAATTTACCTACAACACTCTGTAAACCTTACCTGACTACTGCAGTTCCTTTTGCCCAGGAGCACCTACAAACCCTGACTGCTCCCTTTCCCTTAAGGATGGGATAACACAGTTCCTTCCAACATTAAACATTACACAATTCTAATAGGAAATTGTCTAATAGGCATTTATGGACACAGGTGCCTAAAAAACCCCCTAAGAAATCTTTTCTCAGACAGTTTTGCAGAGTAACCATCCCAACCTTCTTCATTAAACAGGACCTAATTGCTAAAATTTCTTAATTTGGATCTCATTTCCAGTGTTAGAAAGCAGCTAGAGATCCAATCAGTATTGGCAACCTGTACTACAATCACCTTGTTAGCCAAGTGCTTCGTGTGGGTCTGGGTGATATCTTGTTGTCTGATTTCTTGCTCCCACTATTGCTATGTGCAGTCACGACACTGAGAAATTTTAGGAGGAATTTTAGCAACATAAATAAGGGCAAAGAAAAGCATATTTTCCTGATCACAGAATATCTGCCAGCCATTCAGATGGGAGGGGAGGAGCTGATTTAGGCTGCTAAATTTAATTAAAGCATATGTTCTTTGGCTTTGCAGTGGGATATCCTCAAATCTCCCTTACCTTGTCTCCTTTCCAGGTCGTTAGAAAGTTTAAATCACATTGAAAGGTTCTTGTTTCCCTACCATACAATAGTTTTTTTTCTCCACTTTCTCCAAAGAAATCATACAGAAACCCCTAGCAAGAAGATACTAAGACCATTTCCAAGAGGACAGCAAAATCAAGATGCTTGGAGGTTCAATCAGGAAGGCAGTTATCACTTATAAAAGGTATTAAGAAATATAAGATGATGCCATTTATCATTAGAAGACATCATAGAGGTAGATGGAAGATTAGAAGAGACACTTGATGAGCAGCCTGTGGTCACAGCTCAAATGAGCATCAATGACGCAGGTAAGCGAGGCCCTGTGTGTGGAAGCAAAAATTAGAAACTGTGAGGTTAACCCTCTGGTGCTCTTAGGCACCAAACTTCATTGGGTTGTCTTACATGAGCAAAGCAGCTAATAGTTGCTAAAAGGCTGTTTATTACAAAGGCACATCAGTCTCAAAACCAAAGTCACAGATGTTAAGGTCCATGCTAAGTTTTGGTATGAAGTCCCAAAGAGAAGCAGAAGCTGCTCCTGTCAAAGTCCCAGGAAGCTGATGTTGCTGCGGCAGCTCCTGTCTTCTTCCTGGGTGTTGGTGACAATGGCGAGCAAAAAGCAAAGCAAAATAAAAAAGCAATGGCAAAAAGCAAATGGCAAAAGCCGTGGCAAAAAGCAGATGGCAAAAAATACCAGCTCTCCCCAGTACGTACTTTTATATGGAATTTTTCCAACAAGCTACAACACAAACTCGGATCACCACTTAACCTATTAGAATTCTAGTTTCTTAGCACACCAGGTTATATATAAACTATGCATACAACCTATCTTGTTCTATCTGAGAAATGTAAGCAATATTCTTACTAGAGCTCTATTATGTCTAAACACTGTCTGCAACTGCACTCCTGAAGCCTCCACTGAAAACATTAGTATGTTTTTCAACCTTTTCTAGAACTCACAGTGGCATCTGAACTTTTCACTTACTAAAAGCACTGAAGTTCATTCTAAAACTTACTGACTCACTTACTCATCCCAAAACTTAAACTTACACCTCTACTTTATGTGTGAATGCTTTAACATACTTCAATCCATCCAAAGGTTTTAATTTAATCCCTGCATTCTGATTTCTCTCTGAAGAGTTCAGAGAGAGACCTGGCTCACTGTCTCCAACAAGAAACCAAAAGGAAGGTGATGCTCTATGAAGTGCATCCTTCTCTCTTGCAGGTCCAGAGACAGTGGTGAAGAGGCAGAGAATGAATGTAAGACAATTTCAGGCTCATACGACACGTGCAGAGTGTCACAATCCAGTATAGGAGAGACAGAGTTCACCTGAGGAATGGTCACTTAAAATCAGCAAGGCTGGGAGGGAGCTTTTAGAGTGGGGAGTGAGGGAAGCCAAACTGGAGCATATGGGGTGGGATGACATTTCTGATGATGAAGACACAAACGTAGTTACCTCTCAATGAAGAATAGGTCATGGGAAGTAAATACTCAAACAGAAAATGGAAAACAAAAAGTTTGACATTTGAAAAGGTTGTCAAGACAGGAGCTAACGTGGCAGTCGGTGTTTTACTGCGTAAATGCTGGAATCCTCAGAAGTGCAGGCGATGGAACTGGCCTTTCTGAGCCTGAATGAGGAGATGGAAATACACAGATCAAAACCTTGGTGGAGGGAAAACAATCCAAGGGACACTGTACCTAATAAGCCAGATGCTGGCAGGAGAGAGGAAAACACAACAACAAGAATCTCTGTGAACTGAAACTCCAGGCCAAGATAGAACAGAACACCTTTTGGGAGACTAGACCTTCCTACACACCTGTACAGTCCTATTGACTGACCTCAAAAAACCAAAAAAGGCAGGAATGGCGGGAAGTGGAATCATAAAATCATAGCATGGGTTGGGTTGTGAAGAACATTAAAGATAATCTCATTCAACCCCTTTGCCATGGGCAGGGACTGTCTTCTACTATCCCACGTTGCTCCAAGCCCCATCCAACCTGGCCCTGAACGCTTCCAGGGATGGAGCAGCCACAGCTTCTCTGGGCAACCTGTGCCAGGGCCTGCCCACCTACACGGGAAGAATTTCTTCCAAAAATACAGTCTAAATGTTTCATCTTTTAGTTTAAAAGATTCTATCACAATAAGCCCTGGTAAAAATCTTTCCTATGAATTCCCTTTAGGCACTGGAAAGGGCTCTAAGGTCTCACCAGAGGTTTTTTGGCTCAGTGGGGCTGAACAATCCCAACTCTATAGCAGAGGGGGTGCAGTTCTCTGAGCATATCCATCTCCTCCTCTGGACTTGTTCTAACAGGTCCTCACCCTTATCTTGGGGTCCCAAGAGCTGGAAACAGAAATCCAGGTAGGGTAGAGGGGGGAATAGGGCAGAATCCCATCTGCTGACACATCAGCCACACTTCTGCTGCAGCCCAGGACATGGCTTCTCATCCACCAGCATTTTGGGTGATTTCAGTTCCCCCCATGGAGACTGAGCAAAGGTCATATCTGTGTCTGAAGCAGCAGCTGGTGACTGGTCCCAGAAGAAGATACACAACTCCTGGGCTGCTAACAAATCTAGTTCAAAATTTCATCATGAAGTCAGCATCCTGCAGCAAATTCCATGATGTACCTTGCATCAACATCCCAAAGGGAGAAAAGAGGCTGAGCATCCACCAAAGCTCTGTTCAAATCCAGCAGCAGGACTGGGTAGAAAAAAACTCTTAAAGAAAAGTTAAAAAGGGGAAGTTAAAAGAATTAAATCCTTACAGGTTTTGACAGTACTGTGGGGTGTTGAACAGGAAACAAGCCACTGGTTTGCTCTGGATTAAAAAAAAAGTGTGAATGTAGTTGAACAGGAGGGTAAAACTGATATTAGAATTAAGAAAGAAATATGGGACAAACAGGGATGATAAACATCCCAGACCTGGTTTGAGAGGATTCAGGAAAGAGCCTGCTTGGAAAAAAAAAAAAAAAAAAAAGAAAAAGAAAAGTTTGGATCAAAAAGACAGAATAACCACAGACAAAAAAGCAGGCCTGGATATATTTACCCAAGAGTTTTAGAGCAAATAAAAAATTAAATATCTGAATTATTAACAACAATGTGCAGTGTTTCACTTAAAGTGTCCCTGGTATGTGAAGACTGGAGAGGATCCAGGACAGATCCAGGGAACTGCAAACTTTAAACCTGACATCTGAACCAGACAAATTATCTGAAACTTTGATGAAGGAAGGTAAAAAAGTTTCACTTCTGGTTAATTGCACCTTGAAGAATTTTTGAGTTGTTTTAATGGGTTAACAGGGTGTCAATAACTCAGGAAATAAAATTATTTTGGATCAAAAAAGAAAAAGATTTAACGAAAAGTATTTGAAGGAAATAAGCAGCCTTGGGATACGATCATCCTCTTATCTGGTCTTGAGTGATGTAAAAAATCTTTTAAAGGCAGGAAGCAAAGGGTGAGAGCAACAATTTATTTTCTTCTAGTGCTAGTGCAAGCACTCATGTTTTGAAATGAAGATAATGGGAAATAAAATAAAAGAAAGAAGGTTCTTCATGGAGCAGGTCATGAAAAATGTAAATGGACATTTTTATGTGCTTAAATCAGGGTGGGAGCTGGAGGAAGGAATCAGCAAGGATCACAACAGGGCCAGGAAATCTTGGAACTGAAAGTAGTTGGAGATTGGCTGAGTGCTCAAAAGAATCTCCCCTGTGCTCTTTTGGCACCCACTTTTGGTGAAGGGAGAAGATGGGTCAAATGTGTGTGGGTCTAAAACAACACTGATTAAAAAAAAAAAAAAAAAAAAAAAAAGTTTATTTTAAACCAGAATGGGTATGGATTTCTTTTGGGATTAATCTATCCAAGCCTTCCCACTGAAGAGGGAATTGAATCTTCCAACAGAATAGATCGCCCTACACAATACAGAGGCTTCAACAGACTGGTTCATCCCCAGATCATCTCAACCATCACAAAAAAGCACTTCCACTGATGATTGTGATTCAATCTGGTTTTGAAAACTTCCAGCAGCTAAAATTCGCAGGTATGCCTTCCCAGGAGTTTGTACAAGTGCTTTACAAACCTTAATACCACATAGTGGCTTTTCATATCTAAATTAAATCTTCTCCCAGCAATCCAAGCCAATTTAAGCCAATAGCTTCTTGACCTATCCTCAATGGACATGGAGAACAGTTTTTCAAATATTTCCTTTTTCAGTAAGGCTTCATGTATCAGAGGAATTATTCCCATTTCCCCAGATCTTCAATTTTCTAGATGAACCAACTCATCTCTTTCAATCTCTGTTCACAATTACAGTAATTTCATGACTATAAGCTGCACCTTTTTCCTTGAAGAATACAGCCTGCCCCAGTAGTGCGGCTTATATTCAGGTGCGGCTTATCTATGGACAAATCCCAGAGAAATGCCAACCCGGAAGTGAGAGCCGGCTGGGGAGGGTGCCTGGGGCTGCCTTTAAAGGCTTCTCTGGTCTATGAAAACTGTTTGCAACTTCCGCACCTGACACCAATTTGTGTCTGTTACAAATTTGTTACTTTCTTACACATGGATCCTCACTTTAAAAAAAAAAAAAAAAAGTGCGGCTTATATTCAGGTGTGGGTTATATATGGACAAATCCTGTGGTCTACCTGGCTACCGGGAGGTGCGGCTTATAATCAGGTGTGGCTTATAATTGTAAAATTACTGTACATTGTCTAGATCTTAGATCTTTCTTGTTGTTTTTGACTTTCTCTCACTGACAGAAACTTCAACATAAGTTCTGTTCAGTTTTTATGAACCCCAGAAAAAGCACTTTTGCTTTTGGCACTGAATCCCCAAAACTTTGTTTGTGTCTTTGGGCATTTTAAAAATTTTCTTTAGGAAATGGAAGTTTTTCTCACATGTCTCAGACCAGATTTTGCAGTGGCATTTGCAGTTTGCACAGAGTTATAATCTGTTGTGAAAGATGTATAAATCCATAAAATCACAGAAATATTAAGGGTGAAAAAGACCTCCAAGATCATCCAGTCCAAGCATGGAGCCAGCATTGGCAAGTCCATCACATAACCATGATCTTAAGTGCCACATTCTGTGGTAAAAATGTGCAGAAAACCTTTTACCTTTGAAAATAAGTAATTTGAGGGGGGGGGGGGTAGGAAACTATTAACTGGATGTGAGCAGAGACAGAACAATTCCTGACTAATGAGTGGTAGTGATTGCAGCTTTAAAAACAGTAACCAAATAGAGACTTGATTCTACTAGAGGTAATTCAGCCTTAAAAGCAGATGATGAATTAAACCAGAATTAGATGTTTTAAATCCAGGTGTTTTTTCTTATTTTCTATTTTCTATTTCCCCCCCATTTTCTTATTTTCCTATACACCCACTTATATTTCAGGGATTCCTTCTCTAGGCTCGTTATTTCGCAAATGCAACATAAAATGGAAGTTTTCAGTTGTGTTCTGGATACTTTAATGCCTTTGATGCCCCAGAATATTTTGGGTTGGAAGGGACCTTAAGATTATGCCATTCTACCCCCTCTGCTGTGGGCAGAGACACCTTCCACTAGACCAGGTTGCTCAATACCACATCCAACCCAGCCATGGGGAAGAATTGCCATAAGGAAGGAGAAGGCACTGAGATTTTTAGAGCTGAAATCTCCCTCAATTCACTCTTTGCAGTGCTTTCCCTGCATCCTTCATACCTGCAGCCATGGCTCCTGTGCGCTCTCCAATTTTTCCTCCTGATTATCCAGGTGCAGCACTGCTGAACCGAGCGAAAGATCAGCAGTGTTTTGTCACGGAGTTAAGTGGAGTGAGGGATTTGTTCCGACCTCTGCGTTTTCCTCGCCATCAGCCCGGTTTAGCCCTGTTCCCTCACCGTTGTGTTACATCTGTTGCTCTCAGCATGGGCTCCTTTAGCTCTGTCAACATCACTTTCAATTGCCACTTGTCATCCCTGCTTCGAGCTCGATTTAATATCTCCAGCTTCCATAAGCAAAACTGATCACCAGGATTACTGAGAGTATTGGACATGCTTTATTGATGAGATGATTGACTTATCACTGCCTCCGAGACAAAGTTTTTTATATATTGGCTCGTGGCTTTTATTTTCCTAATTCAGATGCAGTCAGATGTCTCCAGAAAAGGAAGGGTCAAATGTAGCAATGCTGAGATAAATCCAAGAAAAATGCCACTAAAATCCACAGCTATTGCTGCTATAACCAGATGTAACTGATGCAGGAATGAACAAAGTATTGAAAATCATTCCTTTATGGCTCGTGATTCCTCCCTGTGACATACCAGACCTGCCAGGTAGTCACTAACATGGGACATGTATTGCTGCCACTGCAGTACTTGATGAAAACATCTGTTTTATGCCAGATTTTGCTCAGTCCTGGAATTCAAGTCTCTCTTGGACTTTAAATAGATTGAAATAAGGTTGTTCAGGGATTAGCTGGCTTTTTCCAGACTCCTTTTATTGTTGCTATAATATCTTTTTTATTAAATTGCTCACAGGTAGCAACATACGGATGTGCTGTGATAAGCTCTCTGAGTTGTGCTGTTTGCAGGGAGTCTTAGGTCACTGGATAAATGTCTGGAAATAGGAAATAAGAGTCAGCCTTGGTTTGGTGAAGGCCCAAGCAGATGCCAAAGCTGTTCTTCACAGCCTTCTCCCTTCCCACGCCCCTCTGTCCCTCTGAGTACAAGAAGCCTCAAGGAGATCCTGAAAGGAGCGCAGAGAGCCAAAGGAAAACAGCTGCGCCTAGCTCACTGGGGGCTCCTGGGGAAGCACTGTCCCGGAGAAGCAAGCCTCTCCTCCAAAGGTATTTCCCCAAATTTGTACATTTCCTGGGGAACACCAACACACACTTAGAAAGCCTGGCAAGGCTGAATTACTTCTGATCCTTGCAGCACTGGCACTGCAGCTCGAGCTCATTTTCCTTCCCCCGAGTGTGTTTCCACGTGTCGCTTTGGGCACGCAGCCCCGGGCCCCCTACAAACACAAGCTGCCCGCTGCCTCTCCACGGGCCTCAACTTCCACCCGCGCTCTCGGCAGCCAAACAAGGCTGTTGCCAGCCAGAGAGCAAACCCTCGTTCATGCAGGAGGCTCTCATGAGCACCTTCTAGGACTCTCTTCCTTCCGAGCAGACCTTCTCATGCCCGCCCAGAATGCTGTGGGGACAGCAGAGCACAAGCTGGCCGGCTCTGGGCTCAGCAGACCCCAAACACAGGCGGGAGCGGGGAGACGCAGTGGCTGATTTGCAGCCATGCCCAAGGCAGATGGGAAGGCTCCCCTTGCTCTGGTCTCACGCTGTTGGTTTTCTGACTGGGTCTGAGGCAGAGGCTGCCATTCCTTGCTTGTGGGGAGACCAGAAGCCCCAGAACCTCACCCAGCTTTCAGGCAATGCCTGACAGAGCTCCGTCCTGTGGCATGGTTGCACCTCTGAGTCTCAGGCACTTCGCCACTACTGCTGCTGCTGCATCATTTGCTTTTAGGCACACCTGAGCTCACTGTTAGGCCAGCATGGCCTCTGGTTCTGCCCTCTTCCTGTCCCTGTGTAGGGATGGAGCATTGCCACGCTTTCAGGAAACTCTTGTTGAAAACTTCCAGCATCCATGGATGCTTGTCAGGGAACCCCTCAAGGCTGGGCTCAGAGCACACTCAGGCTGGCTCTTCTAGAACCCATGCTCGTTATCCCCTTCAGTGTGCTCAGCATGACCTTTAATTCCCCTCCCTGGTGTTGTGCAAGGGGACCGGCAGGATGGGGACCTTTGCAGCCTGAGCTGCCCTTGTTCCTCTCTGTCCGCGCACAGAACGCAGCACAGAAGAGAACGGCAGCAGGGCCCTGTGTGTCCCAGGGCTCAGGTTTGGCGCCGCTTCGGCTCCACAGAGACATGGATAAAGTGAACAAACTAAACTTTGTTAAAGGAAGGTGAAGCGAAGGGGTGAGCTGGGAGGGGCGAAGTGAAGGGGTGAGCTGGGAGGGAAAACAGGGGATGGGCAGGGTCTGAGGAATGGAGGGAGGGAGATGGCAACAGGGAGGGAGATGGCAGGAGCTCCTGGAGCTTGCCACAGGCTCAGCTTTGAAGAGCAAGAGCTGTGCCTGGAGCCCCAGCTGGTTCCATCTTCAATGGGATGCAGCCTCTGAGCTGGAGGTGCAGCCTGTCCCGGCTCTCGGTCTTCAGGTGCCTGGACATGACCAAGAGGGCACTGGGCCCGTGACTGGTCAGTCCCGACACTCCAGGATCTGAAAGGCACAGGGCAGTGACAGGGGACCCAGCCGGCACGAGTGTGGAAGCGCCCAGGGCCGGGCCCAGGCAGCAGCAGGCGCGCGCTCCGTGCCAGGCGGCTGTGACTACGAGAGGCCAGAGAGCTGGCAGGCAGCTCAGCCAGGCAGTGCTGGCCCTCAGGCTCACCTCCACGAAGAACGCCAGGACTGGCCCAATCCAGTGGGGCTGCTCCCCGATGAGAAGGCCGTGCAGGTGCTTGGCTATGCAGGGACACAAGGGGCTCAAACCTCGACGCATCTCCCTGGCAGAAGGACAAAGGCACCGAGGCCCTGAGCCAGGCGGGCAAACCTGGGCCAGGACTGACTCACAGAGCTGCCATCTTTGCCCAGCACCCTGCGAGGTGACGTGGGCCCTTGGGGAGGCGGCTGCTCCTGGGTGCCCTCCTCTCCCGGGCTGCTCGGCTGTCCCTCGGTGCCAAGACCCTCTCACCCACAACCACGGGGACTGTGTGGGGCACTCTGGGCACAGGGCACCGATGCCGGCAGCAGCAGGGAGACGGGGATCTCACCTGGCCCGCAGACACGCTGCATAGTGCTGGGTGTCAGCACAGAGCAGGCTGTCCCAGACCTGCTCATGCTCCAAGGACACCAGCAGTTCCTCGCAGCCCAGTCGGCGCAGCAGAGTCTTCATGGTCTGCACTGCAAACCTGTGTGCAGAGCAAAGGCCAGGTCACGCTGGGAGCGCTGGGCCTGGCCACAAGGACATGGCAAGGACAGGGCGACTGAGACCTCTTGGGGCTGCTGGCAAGGCGGTGTTCCTCCCGGCACACTGTCCACAAGTCCTCAACCTCCTGTGGCATCTGCTCTGGGGTGCTGAAGATTTTGAAGAGCAGAGCCACAATCAGGCGCGGCGAATGGAGGAGTATGGCCGTGTGCCACTCAGACACGTGGACAGCGACCCACAGCACCACAGTTGCCTGCAAAAGACAAAGCATGCAGAGGCAGTGCTCAGTGCCGAGGTGTCTGTGTGGCGGGGCCCCAGGGCAGACGCAGGGGGAGCACCCGGCCCTTGGACAGTTTTCCAAGGGGAGCCCTGGGGGTTCCCCCAGCCCCTAGCCCACCCAAAGTGCCCTAAAGACACAGCCAGACTGTCCAAGGGCTCAGGGAAAGAACTCTCCAGGGTGCCTGGCCAGCACAGCCCAGCTCGCTGCTAGCCCTGGAGCAGAGCAGCTTCCAGCCAGCAAGAGGCAAACACGTCTTGCCAAGAGTTAAAACCACACCAGATTGGGAAGATGGCATCAGTGTGTGCAATAAAGCCCTTTGAATTCACAGTTCTTTGGGAGAGCTCTGGGCCTTTCAGCTGGCCAGAGATGGTCCAGCTCACACCTGGGCTCAAAGCGGGGGAGCACGCCCTGCTGCAGGTGCTTGCGTTGGTCACTGTGTTGTGGACGAGGCCAGAATCTTTATCTGAGAGCCACTCGGTTGCTTTGGTGTTTAAGGCATTTGTGTTTAAAACAGCATTTTTATCAAAGAAAATGTGCTTTTCTAACTGTGTGATTGGCCAATTATGTATTCAGCATCCAAAAGCTGAGTACTGCTAAAAAAAAGGCTTTACTTTTTCCAGCAGTCTTCAGGAAAGCCACAAGCCCAACCTAATAACTGAAAAAAGTGGGAAAAAAATAGTAAAAGTAGATACAAATCTGGGAAGGAAAGAGGAGAATAATTTTTTTTTTTTTTAAATCTGCAAAAAACTAGGATGAAACAAAGAAAGAAACTTCTGAAAAGAAGTTTTGTGAGATTATTTTTGGGGTTTTTATTTGTTTGTTTTGGTTGGTTGGTTTTTATTGCTGTTTTGGGGGTTTTGTTGTTTTTAAAGTGGAGACTCATTAAGCACAAAAGTAAAACTACCCTAAACCAGTAATTCCTAGAACATTTGAAAATCTGGAGAGATTTATTTGTACCTACTCTGGACAAATACCCAGGCTTTCTCCTTCATATGGCTGCAATGATAAGTTTCTCTTTTTTCTTCCCGGATGGTTTTGCTGCCATGTTTACACCAGTGTCCTGATGGGATAAATTAGGCACTCACTGACACTTTCTTGTGACATATTTTTTAGTTATCTTACTCTTCCTGGGTTTATCGACATTTCAGTCAATCCAAAACAGGAGAGAAGTAAGTAGCACCTTAGATTATATACCTGATGTTAAGAACATAATCCAAATTATAACCTAAAACCCCCACTTTATTTAATGCAAGTTATTTGTCTGGGTTCCCCTGCTTTGTAGAAAAGTCCTGTAGTACAGGAATGAAACCACACTGAGATTTCTGTAAGGCTATAATAGGGTGTAATACAAATTGTTACAGAGAAGCCAAACCCACACATCTCAGGGAAAAAGTAAGCAAGAAGACAATTGGATTGCCTTTCCATAAATACTTCAATAGCCCAGCTATTAAGAGGTTATGATCTAAGATGATTCACAAAAGAAACTTATGAGCCAAAAGGAAACTCCTTCCAAGGAGTGGAAGATATTCCCTAAAGACACAGCCAGCCTAAGTGGGTAATCATCCCAGCAGGGATGAGGTGAGACATCACAGCTGAGTTTACTCATTGGAGATCCCCCATTTCATCTTCACAGAGGAACTGGTGCAGTTTTCCAGAGCAGAAACCCACTGATAACTTCACCCCCAAGTCACATTTGCCAAACTGCCCCCAGGCACACGGGTCTGGCCTCCAGAATTTTGTTCTTCTGGAATGAAATAGCTGCTTCCATCTTGAAAAACGCCACACAGCATCTGGCAAACAGGCAGCTTCCTCCCACTCAGAGATGAGAAACATGAAGATTAAGCTGTTTTAATAAAATTTTGGCCCCTGGAGCTTTTGGTTCCCATACTGTTGACTGTATATTTTTCAGATTTATAGATGTTATCACTGTGGGATGGAACAAAGCTGTTAATTATTTGGGTTTTTTCCCCTAAATTTAGAGAAAGCAACGTCTTAATGATGCACAACGCTTGCCTTGCTTATGTAAAAGACCTGACTTCCACACCGTGCCAAAAACCCACCCTCAGTCTTTCTAAAAGCTGTTACAGATCAATAAGCAGCTGTTAATAACAAGGACCAGCCCTGCTACACACAGTGAGAAGGTTTGCAACAGCACAAATTTCTCAGAAGAAAAATGTCCCAAGAGAATGTGCAGCATTATTATTGTATGAATAACACACTTATTGATTAAGCAGTATTTCTCCAGCTCCAAAATGCAAAACCAGCAAGATGCAGCCTGCAAACCCAAGCACTCATATGAGATTTATCCCACTGTAATTTTTATGATTGCTGTCCCTTGGAATACTTGGGCTGTTTTATATCGGCACGTGTTTATATATTTCTTTTCTTATTTACTTTCATGAGGCTCATGCTGGAGGTAAATATGATTTGTACTGAAAATTACTGCAAAATTTTCACAGTGGTTTTTGAAATGTAATCTATGCTTCTTGCAGGATTAACTTGCTCCTCCCCCAAAAAATAACCAAACCACCCAGCAAGGCACAGGGCACTGCACATGTAGGATTTTGCAGACATCAAGCAGACAGCTGTATTTTGTTATCAGTATATTTTTACGTCCCTTCTCCCAAGAGATTTTCCACAGAATCCGCAGAAATAAATGATTATCAATGCAGCAAAAGATGGAGGAAACTGCTCCGATAGCAGTTCGGTGCTGTAAAACCCTGAAGTTTATGGAGGCTCAGGTGGCCCCTCAGCCCTTTTAAAGCTTTTTTTAGCAGGGCTACTGGTGCAGAACTCCATTTCTGAACAGGCAGCTGGCTTGTCAGTCCCTTGTTAAAATGAATTGTTGGTTAAAGGCTCTATCAAGAAAATCCTCTTTACAACTCCTTTTGCAAGCCAGCCACCACGTAAAGCTGCTGTCATTTGGCAAATAAAAAGCAAACTCCTCACAGGTACAGTTGTACTCCAGACTGCTCTATCAAAGCACTTTGGCTGGGTGAACCTCCAGTCTCGGGCTGCAGTTTGAGGTGCTTTGGAGAGAATTAGAGGCTCTAGTAGCAGCAAGCTGGTGGAGTTTTTTCATTTATTTCTGTGAGCAGTGTCCTGGGCACGAAGGAGGGCACAGGCCTGTCAGAGAATCGTGGAGTCATTAAGGTTGGAAAAGACCTGAAAGATCACTGGGTCCAACCATTCACCCAGTACTGCCAAATCCACCACTAAACCCTATCCCCAAGTGCCACATCTACACTTGATTTGGCCATTTCCAGGGAAAGGTGAACCCGCTACTTGACCTTTACAATGCTTGACCGGCCTTCCAGTGAAGAATGTTTCCTATTATCCAACTTGAATCTCCCTTGGCACAACTTGAGGTCGTTTCCTTTTGCGCTATCTCTTTTTATTGGGGAGAAGGGACTAACTCCCCACCTGGCTACACCCTCCTGTCAGGGAGTTGAAAAGTGATGAGGTGTCCCCTGAGACCCCTTTCTAGAGAATAAACGCCCCCAGCTCCCTCAGCCGTTCCTGGGGTTCCCTCCCGAGGAGGGGGAAGGTGAGGAGGCCAAGGCGAGGAGAGCAAGGTGAGGAGGCCAGCGAGATGAGGAGGGCGTGGGACACGGAACATCCCCTGGAGCGGCTCCTGAGGGGTGGCCCGGGCCGCGCCCGGAGGAGGGTGGTGCTGAGGGGAGATGGGCGGGGCTCCCTCTGGCCGTCCCCTCCGCCGATTGGTCGCCGAGTGAAGGGGACGAGACGCTGCCTCGTAATGCACTCTGGGAGTTGTAGTCCAAATACGAGAGCCCAGCCGGCGGCACCAGCGGAATGAGGACTACAACGATGGGGGGGAAGGGAAGGACACGTGGTAACGGTGGGCGGGGCCTCTGAGATCACGTGATGTTTGGGTGCCGGCGGTGACGGGTGCGCGGCGGCAGGTGAGGGGCGCGCGCCGGTCCCGCCGTGGGGACAGGGGGGTGACACGGGCTGGGAACGTGGGGACAGGGGCGGCACTGGGGCTCTGTGACACGGGCACGGTGCTAGCCTGGCACTGGGGGTTTGTGTGGCACGGGAACAGGTGTGTGTGTGCGACACGGGGACAGGGATGGCCTGGCACTGTGAATGGGTGTGCGACATGGGGACAGGGATGGCCTGGCACAGGTTGGGTGGGGCTGGTGTCTCCATGGCTGGCCTGGCACTTTGCATGTGTGTGACATGGGGACAAGTGTGTCTGTGATTTGGGGACAGGGCTGGCCTGGCTGTGTGTGACACATGGGGACAGGTGTGTGTGTGTGACAGGGGGACAGAGCTGGCCTGGCACAGGGGTATGTGACATGGTGACATGGGAGCAGGGCCTGGCACAGAGGGTATGTGTGTGACAGGGGGACAGGGCTGGTCTGGTATAGTTTGGGGTGTACATGTGACATGGGGACAGAGCGGGGCTGGCACAGGGGGCAGTGTGTAACATGGGGACAGTGTAACATGGGGACAGAGCGGGGCTGGCACAGGGGGCAGTGTGTAACGTGGGGACAGTGTAACATGGGGACAGTGTAACATGGGGACAGAGCGGGGCTGGCACAAGCTGGGGGCGTGTGTGACATGGGGACAGGGCTGGCACAGGGACTGTGGGTGGAAATGGGACTGTGGCTGCTGTTGCACTGCGTTTCATGTTTGTGATGAGTGATTTGGGGACAGGGCCGGCCTTACCCAGGGCTGTGAGCAGGGAGGGACACGTGTGAGAGTGCTGGTGTCCCATGTCACCGGTGACTGGGTGAGGATGGGATGTCCCTGCACCTAGTTTGCCACTGTCCCACAGCTGCTCACAAAGAAACCCTGATTTATCTATTTCCAGCACAATGACAACATTGGGAATTGCTGCTGGGTTGTTACCTGCCAGATTTTGACTCAATTTTAACCTCACAGAGAGCATCACATTGTTTATTTATTATTTTTCTCCCTTCCAGGCTAATTTAGGAGCTTGAGGCAGTGGGATGGATTTGGAAGTACAAGGATAGGAAATAAATCCACTTTGAAATGCACAAAGCACCGCTTTCTGCAGTGGTCCTTGGCTGACTGCAGAAACTTTTTTTTGGGTTGCTTTTGTACTTGGAAAAGTGTTTGTGGTTTGAAGCTTTTAACAAAAGCTCCCCCGAGCTGTGGGGTACAATTAACCTCCGGCATCTGGCGCTGGAGTGGACTTTGCTGGGGAAACCTCGAGTTCCCATGGAACTGCTCGCTGTCTTTGTGTGCATATCAAAAAGCAGAGGGTTTGGAAAGCTGAAAGCACGTTTCATTCTGCCACCAGCACGCTGAATACGCCCTGCAGACCCCTCTGCTTGTTAGCATTTGAAGTTTTCTCTGACGTTTTGGAGCTTGAGGTGCATCCTTGTGTCTGGGAGTGCTGCAGGAACAAGGAGATGTTTGTCTGCAAATCGTTGCGTGGGGTGGCGGCCTCAAGTTTTGCTTTGTGCTTCATTCTGCACAAAGGATTTCGGATTCAGCAGACTGAATCCTAAATTTTTACTAGCTATGTGCTGTGGCGTGGGAAGGATCAATTAAAATACGAGGGTTTTCCCTCACCTTTTTTTTTTCCTTTTGTTTAGCAATAAGGTTTATAGTTTATCAAGCATTTATCCCTTTCTCCAGGCTGGATTTTACCTTTGCAGTGGGGCTGTGAGCACACAGCGCCCTGTCCTGCCCTGCTGGGCTCTGCTCTTGTCCAGGTGTCCCTGCAGGGGTGTCTGGTCTTTAAATCACCACTGCCTCAGGCCAGCTGCTGTCTGACCCCTTGATGCTCTCCTGCTCTGCTCTCTTCTCCAGCTGTGATGCCTTTTTGCATCTCATCTCCAGGTTGAACTCTGGATGTTTTCTGGAGTGTTAATCATAGAATGGGTTGGGTTGGAAGGGACCTTAAACACCATCCAGTTCCATCCTCTGCCATGGGCAGGGACACCTTCCACTGTCCCAGGCTGCTCCAAACCCCATCCAACCTGGCCTTGGACACTGCCAGGGATGGGGCAGCCACAGCTTCTCTGGGCACCCTGTGCCAGGGCCTCACCACTCTGGCAGTAAGGAATTTCTTTCTAAAATCCAATCTAAATCTACCCTCATCAAGCTCATTGACATTCCCCCTTGTCCTATCCTCCCATGCCTTTCTGGAAAATCCATCTTCTTTGTGTTGATTCAAATTCAGGTTTTTAAATCCCTGATGTATCGGGGCATTGCTGTCTCACCCCTTGTTGCCCTCCTGCTCTGCCATTTTTGCCAGCTGCAACATCCTTTCCCCTCTCATCCTCAGGCTGGTTTCTGAACTTGTAGGGTTCTAAATGTGCTTATTCCCACTTTTCAGTGGTCATCCATGCAACAAATCATCCTCCTTGTGCTCTCCAAGGCCTCCCACCTTCCTTTGCTTTTGTTAATTAATGCAACTAAAAATGAGCTTGACCACTAATGCAGCTTTGAGGGACATGGGAGAGGCTGATCAGTGCAGCCACATGCCCTGCTTAATCCACGCTTCTGATTCAAATTCCACCCCTGTTTCCTCCTGTTATTGTGTGTAAACAAGAGGTACAGCATGATGAGTTGCCCAGAGAAGCTGTGGATGCCCCATCCCTGGAGATGTTCAGGGCCAGATTGGATGGCACTTGGAGCAGCCTGGGATGGAGGAAGGTGTCCCTGCCCATGGCAGGGGCTGGAACTGGATGAACCTGAAGGTCTCTTTCAACCCTGAGTGTTTTGTGATTCTCTAAGTTACTTAGTTGAGATTGGCTAAAGAGACTGGTAGAACAGAGATTTCAATATTGAAATATTTTATTCCTATCTTCTCTTGTGCAAGCAACCTCATTCATTTTCTCTTTATTTATTTATTTAAAATATTTTAAACCTGTTATCATGTGCTCCTCATCCTCTGGTGTGATGAGGTCTCCTTGCCTGCTCTGGGTCTGGAGAATCTTTACTAGGAGCAGAGGAGAAATAAATATTTGGTGTCTTGATAAATTTGCACATTGATATTACAGCACTTAAAATGTAATTGAAAAGTAAAAAAAAAAAAAAGGGAAGCTGAAAATGAATGAGTCTGTGCTTCCCTTTTCCTTATAAATATATATATATATATCAAGTGGTATTTTGAATTGTTGGTTCTTTTGGGATTTCAGGAATATTTAAATAGCAAGTGTGAAAGGGTAAATAATATCAAGATAAAAATAATTTCAATTCCCTGCTTGTACCATAAACACATTCTGCTCGATGAAAGTGGAATGAGCTGTTGAGAACTTTTAATTTAATTTTCCCATCTTTATTATCCTCCTTCTTACAGTTCACCTACTACTTTGTGCAGTGAGCTGCGTGGCTCTCACTTGGTTTTTATGGACCTTCCAAGGGTTGCTGGTGCTTCAGAAATTGGTGACATCTGAGAGTTTAAGGTGGGCAGGAGCAGCCTCTGTTTTATTTAGGGTTTATTTATGTCAGGGCAAAGGCTGCATGTACTGGAAAGGAATTGTGTGTGCAGGTTTGATCCCAGTGAGGATGGGTGGATGGATGGATGGATGGAAGATGATGGATGGATAGATGGATGGATGATGATGGGTGCATGGATGAGGGATGGGTGGATGGATGAGGGATGGATGGATGGATGGATGATGATGGATGGATGGATGGATGATGGATGGATGGATGGATGATGATGGGTGCATGGATGCATGGATGAGGGATGGGTGGATGGATGGATGGATGGATGGATGATGATGGGTGCATGGATGGATGGATGATGGACACATGGATGATGATGATGGGTGGATGGATCTTTCCATCCATGGTTGGTCATGTGGTTCAACCTGTGGTGTCTGGGCTGGGGGATGAGCAGATGGAGCAGCCTTGTGGAGAAGGACTTGGAGGTGCTGGTGGGTGAGAGGCTGGACATGACCCAGCCATGTGCACTTGGAGCCCAAAAATCCAAATGTGTCCATGTTCATCCAGAGCAGGGTGGGCAGCAGCTGAGGGGATTGTTCTGCCCCTCTCAGGTGAGACCCCTCCTGCAGAGCTGCCTCCAGCTCTGGGCTCCCCAGCACAGGAAAAACATGGGGAGCAAGTCCAGAGGAGGCACCAAGGTGATCAGAGGGATGGAGCTCTGCTCTGGAGCCAGGCTGGGAGAGCTGGGGTGTCAGCCTGGAGAAGAGAAGGCTTTGGGGAGGGTATAAAGCCCCTTCCAGTGCCTCAAGGGGCTGAAGAGAGCTGGAGAGGGACTTGGGACAAGGCCCTGGAGTGATAGAGCAGGAGGGAATGGCTTCCCTCTCACAGAGCAGGTTTAGATTCAGTAATTCAGAGAAATACCTTATTGCAAAGGTGGGCAGGCCCTGGCACAGGCTGCCCAGAGAAGTGTGGCTGTCCCATCTCTGGAAGTGTCCAAGGCCAGGGTTGGATGGGGTAGTGGAAGGTGTCCCCGCCCATGGAAGGGGGCTGGAACTGGATGATCTTTAATGTTCCTTCCAGCCCAATCCTTTCCAGGATTCCTGACCATCAGAATGTGTGTTTTTTTTTTTTTTTTCCTGTGACATGATCCACTCAGTGTAAATTTAATCCAGCTATTTAAGCATGAGCCTAAGTCACAACTGGAATATCAGCATGTACATCCACTGTGGTGTTTGCAGGGCAAATGCTGCAAAAATTCTTCCTCAGCAGCATCACCACCAACCTTTCAAAGTGCATTGGTTTTTGCAGAACACTTTTTGCCACATGCAGATCTAAAGTGGTGTTTCTGGCAGTGGTGTTGGGCACCACAAGGCTGGAGGAAAGCTCTGCCCTTCACTTGGTGCTGAGTGCTCAGAAGGCTTCATAAAATATTCTCCTGCTGCAAAAGAGCCAGATTGTCTGTATTTTGCTGTCAGAAAGGCTATTTGTGGTTTTTAATAATGCACTGTATTTCTCAAAGAATATGGTCAAGATAAGAATCCTACTCTCTTTTTTTTTTTTTTTTTTTTTTTTTCTGCTTGCCTTGCAAATGGTGGCGCCTAAGATTAAAATAACGCAAGAGTTAAATTAATCTGATTTAACACTTGCAGGGAGGTTTCTATTTAAAACTCTTTTTCTTCGAAGTGTCACTAGTCAGGAAATTCAGTAGGCAGGTGCCATCTCTTTGTTGCAGTGCATGGGCACATCTCTGCAGTGTTTCTGGTGATGGAAAAAATAGCATTTTACTAAAATAAAAAAGGGACAGGATGGATGATTTTTTTATCTCCTTTTTGTATGTCCATTAGAAAAGCAAAGATTATACTGATGATCAGTTGCTTTTTAAATATATCCTGAAGATTGGTACAAAAAAACCCACAAAAAAAAAAAAAAAAAAAAAAAAAAAGAAGAAATGGTGTATCAGCAGGTGTTTTTGAATTTTTTTTTCTGGGATGCAGAAAAAAATGATATGAGGAAAAGCTCTCCCAAGGGCCTTTTAGGTGTGTTGGCAGTCCGTCTGCTGGGATGCTGCAAACAAAATCTGGAAAATATTTTCCAGCTTCCCTTTGAATGAAGTCAAACTTGGCTGCAACACGTATACTTACTGTTTTTATTTGATTTTTTGGTAAAATCCCTTTTTTTGAAGTAAATACTGATACTGAGTTAGGTGATGATTTCTTCACTCTCTCTGTCATCTCTTCCTTAAATAAAAGCAGAAGACAACTGCAAAATGTTTGATGCTTTTCATTGTGTAGCGTTTGTTTTGTTCTTGCTCTGCTGTCCCCCCTGCCAGGCATTGCAAAAATAAGATTTTTTTTGAGGTTATTGAGGACTTTATTAGTTCTCTCCTTCTCTCTGTGTACATTTGTTGTCATTCTAGTCTTGAATAACTTGGCCATGTATTTTTTTTCCCCTTGTAGGACTCCTCCATCATCTGGTGCATGGAGTAAAGGAGTGCAGGAGACAGCCGTGCTGTAGGATTTTATTCCAGAGCTGTTGCCATAGTTCTTATTTCTGTAAAATAAAACATTTTCTTTTTCCATGAGCGACTTTGATCATGCTGAAACCTGTTGCTTTTTTTTTCCATTTTCAGTGAATCTTCTTGTGATGCTTCTGTGTGGAGGGAGGGAGGTGCCTCCTTTATTTTTCTACATGTGGAAAACGAGGCAGATTTGGAGGTGTTAGGACCCAGATTTTTGGATTAACCCGTTTCTTGGCTGTGTGAGATGCCAGAAACTCAAATATGGTACGAGGGAACGCCCAAACTTGCTATTAATGGCTGATTTGTAAAAAATCCCATACTCAACCAGGAATGTTATTTTTATTTCATCTTTCTTCCCCCACTTTGAAAAACCCTTTTTTTTTTTGTGATAGAACAAGGGGGAATGGCTTTAAGCTGAAGGAGCTGAGCAGCCTGGTCTAGTGGAAAGTGTCCCTGCCCATGGCAGGGGTTTGGAATGAGATGATTTTTAAGGCCCCTTCCAAGCCAAGCCATTCTGCGACTTTATGATTTACCAACACATGACATCTCATGACTGTGACCGCAGTCCTCATGCAGTGGTGCTGCCTGCCCAGCGCGTGTGCCCCGGTTTTGGGGTGTCTCAGAGGAACAAAATCCTCTTGGGCTGTTTAGGGAAGATTTGGATGACGTCTCACTGGGTCTACAAGTTGTGGAACAGTCACTTCAATTTTAGATTCGTTGGATCATAGGATGGTTTGGGTTGGAAGAGACCTTCAGGATCATCTCATTCCTTCCTCACACCTTCCACCAGACCAGGCTGCTCAGAGCCCCATCCAACCTGGCTGTGGACACTCCAGGCATGGGAAGTGTTCAGGATCAGAGGGAGCAGTGGTTGCAACTCCCTGTTGGTAATTGCAATTAGCTTTGAGCTGAATTATTAGCAAATGCAGCATCCCATGTCCCAGCACGGAGATGTTCACCATGCTCCCAGTTCTTCCAATTTTGGAGATAAAAATGCTGTTTTGTATCTGGGGGAGGTTGATGAGGCTGCAGGAGCAGTGCTGGGTAACACCTTGTTTCATATAACCCTGTATGTGACAGAAATTCTTGTTGGAAGCTGCAGGTCTTGAGATTTTCCTTTGTGCAAACTGAATCAAGAGCTAAACCTTAACACAGCTTTTCACTGTATTTTTCCCCACAAAAACAATTGATTTGTGATCCCTTGTGACACTGTTCGCTTTCTAGGCTCTCATGAGACCCTCCTAATTTCTAACATACCTGATTTATACAAGTTTAGACATAGTGTTAGATAGCTTGAGATGTGATTTACCTTCCCCAAATGTATTGATGTCTTCTGTTGTGTGCCTGATAATCTCCAGCTGCTCCCTTACCCAAGTGCCTGTTGCTGCTGGGGCAACCCTAATGTCAGTCCCATCAAATATTCTGCTGCAGGTTGTGGATGCTCAGTGAAAAATTAAGCTTACAAATATATGTATATTATTAAATTAACAACTAATTTCTATAATATAGTGCATAAGACTATATATATATAATTCAAATATATATAATAATACTGGATGTGAATTTGTTTGCTTTTATGTTCTGGTTTTTTGGCCTTTGTTTTAAAGAATTGAAGATTTTAGTCTTTTCTCTGCCAAAGGTGCTGTGGGTTTGATGTGGGCAGGATGAGGCCAGGATGAATACTCTGAGCTGTGATCAGGGAAGTTTGTCCAAGCCCCTGATGCTCCCCATCCTCTTACAGACCATCCCATGCTTTAAAATAGCTTTAAAATCTATCCAGAGCTGCAGCGATGATTACAAATCAAGTAATTTTAATAAATCTACCTTTGCTAATGATGAATATGGTAAAACTCTCAAATAATTTAAATAGCGGTGCTTAAATTGTGTTGAGGCCACTGCATGTCAGAGGTTTGATTTCTCAGTGTAAAGGACCTTCAGTTTTCATTAACAGCAAGTGCTCAAAGATGCTACAAGGTGGCAAAATGTGGGTGTGGAAGCCTTGAGAAATGCTGGCCAAAGCTTTTTGACACTTCTGTTTTAGAGAACAGCCGTGTGCTTTCCAAAGCTCTCCTGAGCTCTGATCATGCACCGTGGTGAGGTTTTAGAGCTATGGGTTGTTTTGCTAAAATTGTGATGGATTCTGTCCCAGCCAAGTGCCCAAACTGGCCCTGTGGAGAGATGTCTTGGCAAGTGGTGTAGACAGGATTGCCATATTTGTGTAAAACAGGGCACCTTTGAATTTGAAAAAAATAAACTGAGAGTCTCACTACAGATATTTTCCTGTTGATCTTCAGAGGTGAAGCAGGGGGTTTCACAGGATCCCAGGATGATTTGGGTTGGAAGGGACCTACTTCCAGCCCCCTGCCATGGGCAGGGACATCTTCCACTACCCCAGGTTGCTCCAAACCCTATCCAGCCTGGCCTTGGACACTTCTAGGGATGGGACATCCACAACTTCTCTGGTTTTGTCTCCTGTGTCCCTAGCATAGGGCAGTGATGAGACTGGAATTCTGGTGGGTTGGGCTTTTTTTTTCCCTCTTATGGGAATACTGGCAAATTATTTGTCACGGTCCTCTTCCCTGTGCATGGAAACCAAGTTTTGCTTTTTTATTTATTTATTTTTTTTAATTTCTATTTCTTTGCACATTATTCAAATGTACCTTTGTTTCATTTAATATATAAAGATACCCCACAGGCTCTGAAATCTTTAGGCATGCTCTTCTCTCTTAGCCAGTTCTTTTCCTACTGCACTGTGCTTGCCATCCTTTTAAAAATTAGAATTTAAGTATAATCTCAGAGCTGTGCATCCTAGTCCTGTTTGTGAGGCACTTGAGCACAGAATATAAAGAGTATGTGCAGAAAATAGTCTGGAGATGCCGCTATCCCCAGGGCACTCACTGCCTCTCTGCCTGTTCTTCCTGGATTTGACCATCTCTTTTCGTTTCCTTCCTGGTGAGCCCAAAAAGAGCTTTTGAATTTTCCTCCTTTGCTGCTTTGTGGGCTTCAGATGCTGCTGGCTCTTTCAGCCCCATCAGGGTGTGAGATCCTCCTGCTGGGACGGTTTGGCTTTTGCGGCTGTTTTCCACCAGCAGAAAATAAATTGCTTTTCAAAATTTGGTGCAATAATCCAATTCCTTGGAAGCACGTGGTGGCCTGCAGGGTAAGGGGATGAGTGATTTCCACCAGTCATTTACACGCAGATCATAGGAAGGTCTGGGTTGGAAGGAACCTTCCAGATCATCTGGTACCAATCCCCGTGCTGTGGGCAGGGACACCTTGCACTCAACCAAAACTCATCCAATCTGGCCTGGAACAGTTCCAGGCAGAGGAGTCCCTTGGCTGCTTTCCTTTTCAACAACATTGGTGGATGGAGACTTACAGACTTGATGTCCCTGCTCCTCTCCCACACCCCAGAGAGGCAGTAGATTGTCATGTCACCTCGATGAGCATCATCTCAAAGCCTACCAGCATCATGGTGAATCCCTTGGTGTTGGCTGGAGCAATGTCTTCTGGTGGTTCTCCACCCTCTGTTTCCATTGACTCACCATCCTGGGCAGACAGAGCCTGGTTGTTTTTCCTGGCTGGCTGCAAACCACTTTGCAAAGTTGTTCTGAGCACACCAGGGTGACCTTGCACTCGCTGATTTGGTAGCTGGCCTCCGATGCCGATTCCCTGCATGGCAACTCATAAATAGCTTCAGTTCTCCAGTTTTCCATTTCATTTCCCAGACCTGTTTACACCTTGCCAGAAATAATTACAACCTCTGAGCCCGGAGTTTGCTGGTCGAGGGGGAGGAGGGCAAGGAGAAAAACCTGCAATCCATGTTTTTTCGTGCGCTGTCATCAACATGGTGCTGCCAGCGGGATTGGGATCTCCCTTCTGGGGTATGAATCAGGCTGTGCTCCTGTTTTGCGCTTGAGAATTCTTTCCCTTTCAGCATCATCTGAAATTCATATCCCAGCCACTGCCTCCCTCACCTGCTTTATTACCTCTTAATGTGTTTTCCCAAGAATGTCTCGCACGCGGATAAACCTCTCCTGCTTCCCTGGTAAAACCAGCTCTTTCTGCTCTTCTCCTCCTCCAGCACCTGTGCATTTTTCCTCCATGCATGCAGAGCTACTTTCCTCCTCCTTGCCATGTTTTTTTTGAGCACCTTGGAGCCTGCACATCCTCCTGGAGAGGCGGGTGGATGCCATCGCTGCCGGTTTTGCATCCCAGCCGGCGCTCGCTGTGGTCATGTGTGGAGCCGGTGGGGAAGGCAGGAATATTTTTAGCCTGCACTTCTGTGAGCTGCTCAGGGGGCCGCCCACAGCAGAGTATTAAAATAATAGCGGGGACATTGGGTAAGCTCTGCAGCAAAATGTTGATATGCAAATTGCCATCTTAAGAGCAAACCTCAAGGCGATTTTTGGCAATGCATGCAAGGCTCCGCAGCGGTGTGTTTTGAATAAAGATTACAGCAAAGGGATTTCGCCTGGAGGCCAAGCTCGTCTCATCTATTCTGAAGCTTAGCAGAGCTGGTAATTCAGTGTTGGAAGCCAACAGGGTGAAACGTATGCACCTTTAAAAAGGTATTAGATTAGCATTGGCGAAACAAAATGTCACATCACCTCTGTAACTGAAATTTCCAGGCTTGCACAAGCAATAAATTCGGTTGGATTTCATTTGCGAGTAGTTCCTGGGCGCTGTCCAAGGAGGAGGTGGCTCGATGGCAGCAGAGTTGGTTTGGGAGGTTTCGAGGCATTACCTGGTAAAAAAATGAACTTGTGCCAGCTGATTCCACGCTGCTTTGCCTTTTCTCTTCAACTTGGTGATGGACAGCTTGGCTGTTGGAAACCTTGCAGTAAGAAATCAGATCACATATGAATTTTTGTTATTTCTTTAAAAATTTTCTTGGCTCTTGAGCTCATGTTGGCACTACTGGGACGCAAACAGCAGTAAATTCATAGAATAATTGAACGGTTTGGGTTGGAAAGATCCTCTTTTTCTGACCTTCTGCCATGGCCAGGGACACCTTCCAGTAGACCAGGATTCTCCAAGCCCTGTCCAGCCTGGCTTTGGGCACTTCCAGGGATGGAGCAGCCACATTGTCATTTATAATGTCATGTCAAGCTTCCTGTCCACCTTCCTCTCCTCAGGGCTTTTCTCAATGAAGAATTTGAATTCTTTCATTTCTTCCAGTTCCTGAGGAGCAAGAATGAAATTGAAGGCATTTTCATTATTCTTTGTTTCCTTCACCAATCAATTCCTGGGCATTGATAGCTGGAGGAAGAGTTCATATCACAACAAATATGTTGCTCTGGAATTGGGAAGTAGCAGTAAATTAAACAACTTGTGAGTTTTGTGGTTTGTTTGGAATTTTTTGTTACAAATCCTTCCCTTTTAGAGTCTGGAGAGGGATGATTTTGAGTGGGAATAAAAAGTAGTCGGTAGCTAATTTTTCTCTCCTTGAATGAAGCATGGAAGAACCAGGTGGCTGAGACTCTGTGGGAACACATTCTGACTTTGATACAAGTTTGTGTTGATCAGCTCTTAGTTCACTTGTATCCTTTTACTTTAATTACACATTCCAACACCATGAGACTTTTAAATATCAGATTTTAAGAATGTGCTCTGCCAAAACTGCACGCTTTAAGTGCAGATCCTGTTGGCAGGCATATCAGGAGCTGTTGACTTCCCTCTTTTGTAACCTCATCCTCTCTTGCCGAGTTTTTTCCTCCTTAAAATTCTAACATCATTTGATAAAATAGCAAAGCTCATGGGTGTGTAGCCCTGTGAAGATCACTGTGTCCTGCTTGCATCCCAGGAGAGCCAAGTGAGTACAAGAAAATCATCTTTCAAGTTTGGTTCAGGCACATCTTGAATCCTCTTTGTGTTTGTCCTTTGGTGCATCCTGCTTCTCCCTGGCCTTAAACACAAGATGCTGGCTTGGTCTTCTCCTGCTGCCTTGTGCCTTGCTGAGATATTCATTCTTCCCTCCAAGGTCACGGAACTTTGCTCCTGACTTTGAAATGCTCCAAGCCTCCACCTCTCCATTCTTCTTCCTTCTTGACAATTTCACTCATAGGAATGTTCTTCATTTTCCACGAGGGTTGTTTTTTTGGTGGTGTATCTTCAGGGAACATCACAGCTGACTGTCATGCCAGTGTTTTTGTCTTTCCAGATTGTGTTTCCTGAAATTTCCCATCAAATCTGTGTTCAACTCCTTCTGCGTTCAGTCTCCTATTTTAAGGTCTTTATTGCAGGAATTATCTCTGTCGTTTTTATTTATACAACATTTCACATGATGCAGATGTGATTCCAAAGTGGTACCTTTGATAATACCTTTAAAATTGTTGTTTTGGTAGTTAACAATCTTGAGAATGCTGTCATTTTATAGAAATATTTTTTTATATATAGGCCAGAGACAAAAATTAAAACATAATAAGACATTGTAGATGCTAATACTTAAAAGTTAAATACAAATAATTAAAATATACACATATTTTTTTCTGGCCCTACCTTAGTTCCTGTGGTAGTTACGACCTCAGCTGCTTTCTGTGGGGCAACTGAAATGCTGAACTCTGATCTCAGCAGATAGGAAATATTTTTGTAAAGCTGTGCATTTAGACTAATTCTGTCTGCCGTGGAATGTGCTGAGGATTTGTGATCCTCAGCAAGCATTTGACAGATCTTAACTAGTTCTGCTCTGACTTGTCAATCAAAATTAAACACCCACCTCACTCCTTCCTACTTTCTCTCTCTTCCAGCCTTTTTATTTAGGTTGGTCATTAAAATTGCTCATAACCATAGAAACGAGGAGAACCCGCCCCTTACTTTCCAGAGCCTTAGTGTGATATTCCTGTACTGACATCATGAGTTACATACACGATGGCTTAAAAAAACCCCAAAGACCTGCAGGTGGGCAGAGTTGTCATTAATTTAATTCCTCCCTATAATGGAGTTGTCCCACTGGATAACACCCAAGGATCGTGTCCTTCTTTCATTTCTTTATGGAGAATGCAAGTGGGACTCAAAGGAGAGGCCCTGCTGGGGATAAACCACCAGAAGATGGAATTAGAGAAGAAAAGATCATTTTGGAGGATGGAACTGGTGGGAGGATGAGATAAGGAGAAGAAGGATGGACAAGAAGTCTCATGTGGTTTTGATCTTTTCAATTTTCATCCTCCTAGGGCTGCCTTGGGTGCTCTGGGAGATGGGCAGAAGGATATTTCTGGGAAATAGGACCTGAATCCCCACTTGGCAGGATGGGCTGTGCCATGGCTTAGCTTGTTCTGAAAAATTGAAAAGACTACTCCTTTTTTGCAGTTCAAAAATCCTTGTCCCAAGGCTACATGAGGGTGATAAAAAACTCCCACCTTAGCAGCCATGAACATCCTGAGATCTCAGTGCTATAGTTCTGTTTTCATTGGGAGCAGGACTGCCGCAATTTCAGACAAATTTTGTCATTTTTTCTCCCCACCTTTAATTGCAATAAATCATAAGAGGGTCTCCAGGATGGAGATGTGGGTTGTTCCTAAATTAGTTGGATGTAAAAGTTTCACCACTCTTTTTAAATGAAGGCTTGTCTCTTGGGAAGAGGAATTTTGACCTTTGGCCAGAGAAATAACAAGGAAGAAGTGTTGTGTGATGTGGCATGACAAAGTGCTGCTGAGCAACATCTTAAAAATTAAAGGTCTTCTTTATTTACCCTGTCTTTGAAAGCTGGTTCTGGGCACTGTACTTTAGCTTAAAGGCTCTTAATCATTATTTTTCCCCATGTTTTGGAGGTGTTGGCTTTTGAGTGTGTTGAAATCGATTGTGTAATCAAAGAGGAGGAAAGGGTAATTGGATGTTTTTTTCTAAGGGTAGAAAAACTCAAGGCAGGAGCTCCTTTGGCATCCTTTGCTGCTCTCTTTGGTCTCTGAGCCATCCCATGTGATTTGACTTTCTCCACCATCCCATCATAAAGAGGGATTAGAAGTTTTTCATGGGTAGTCTGGAAGGCTCTCTTCTGTGTGGTGATGCTCCTCCTGCTTAAAACAAGCCTAAAATATCAGCATTTTCATTAAAATAAATTAAAAAAGATAAAAAAAGCTTTCTTTGATGAATACTTGCTGTAAAAAGTCTGTAATGTTTTTATTTCTTTACTTTGCCCAGTGTCTAAGTTTCTCTACCTGACCTGCCTGAGTCATTCTATTGCTTCTTTTTTTTATATATTAAAACATAATAAACTGCATTAAAAATGTTTTAAATTCCTTCTGGAGCATTAGTTTCCAAATTTAGGAAAAGAACCCCACAAACAGTTGTGAAAGTGTGTGTGGGAAATGAGTTTATGATGTCATTTCAGTCTCCAGAGTTATCGGTTTTCGGATCCTTATGGATTCTGTTCCTAATGTATGGATTCTGTTCCTCAAGTTGCACCAGGGGAGATTTGGATTGGATATAAGAAAAATATCCTCACTGGAGGTGTGGTCAAGCATCAGACAGAGTGCCCAGGGAAGTGGTGGAATCACCACCCCTGAAAATGTTCGAATGTCCAGTGCTGGGTCCACTTGGTTGTCTCAGCAGTGTGGTTCTCTCTCAGCATTCCCTATATTTGCATGGGCTTTCTTTGTGTAGTAAAAATGTAGTAAAATGTACTAAAACAGATTTCATTTAACTGGCTAATACTGACTATAAAATGTGACATTGCTAAATGGGGAAATGACAATAATGTGAAATCGCAAATTGCAGAAAATTAAAATCACTTGCTGTGTTTCACTAGGCATCCCCTAAATGTTCGCACCCTGAAAGGAAAGGGAAGAAGTGTTCTTTTATTTCCTTTTTTTTGGTGTGTGTTCCATTGTCAACAGAAATTGTGTAGGCCAAAAGCAAAGCTTGTCTAATATATGGATATGTTTAACAAATTCACAGGGTGTGAAAACTCCCAGTTGAATCTAAAGATACAGCTAAAACCTCAGTCTTGGGAATCCCTGAGCTTCAGACTCAGGGAAACAGAGCAGATAAAAGCCTGTTTGTGCTTTTCACATCTGATTTTTTTTTCCCCCTCCTTTTTATCTGAACAGGAACAATACTGCTGAGCTGGGCCTTGGGTCCATCGAGTTATTGCTGCCAAGTTCCCAACAAGTGGCTCCACAACACAGCAGAATAAAATTGTGGGTGAGGTAATTTTTGCTGTTTTCTTTCCTTGATAATCCTTCTCTTTATTTTTTTTTTCTTTGATTTTTATTGGTTTTCTCCATATCCTTTCAGCTCATTGGAGGTGATGCTGCATGTTTTAGAGGAGGATCTGGAGCGAGGGTGTAGGAATGCTGTGGGCTCTGCTCTTGCAGATGTTCACCTCTGGATCATATCTTCTGCTCTTGCAGTGGTTTCCTTGTTTTAAGTGGCTACTTTTGGGTGATCTCCATCCACATTCTGCCCCTGACATCTGATCTTGGCTGCACATTAAGCTCTGGGATGTCCCCTGCTTGTGGCATGTTGACTTTGAGCTGGGCTTTGTGGCCAAAGCCAGAGTTGCTGGGTGTTCTCTGCTAGGAACAGATGGTCAGTGAAAGTTCCATTTTTCAAGGTGTAACAGACTGTGTCTGTGAAACCTATGGAGTTCTTTAACAGCAATAACAGTTTTCTTGAACTGCATCTGTTTTTTCCCACCTGGAATATCGTTAACAGTAATTTGTATCATGGCTGGAATAGTTGTTTCGTGGGCTCCAGCTTAATAGGAGGAAATAAGTGTTTTCTTGGGCATTTTTGGTTTAGTGTGTTTTTCCTTGTTAGAATGGTATTATAGAATTAGTAAAATGGATGGATTTTGTATATTCATCTGAATTGATTGCTTGTCTTGCAAGAAGAAACTGAAGATATTGAAGAAATTTGTAACAAGTGCTTGAAAGGGTTTTTTAAATTTCTAAAATATTTTCCATTTCTCTCCTTCCATTACTCCATAGTAATTGGAGCCCTGGCTCGTTCCAGCCCCTATTCATACACAGAGCTAAGAAGATTTGTAACATTCAGTAAATAATATGCATAAATTGTGCCTATTAACGTTCTGAGTAATTACCAACAACAGAGTAAATACGAGGTTAATGAGATTAACGGGGCAGAGGAACGAAAGCTCTGAGTGCCCCTCCCGGTGGCCCCGGAGCCCAGGGTGGCCCCGTTTCTGTTGACAAGCCCAGCATGGCTGGAGCTGCAGCAGTGATTTTGCTGCTGTTCCCCATACAGAGCCTAATGAGTTCCTACTGCTGGCATTTTGCTTTAAATGCTGGATAATATTATCAAATCCCACTCCTTGCCAGGGTTGTTTTTAATAGTTGTTATTTATGATTTTTCCCATATCCGTTTGTGGTTCTGGGGCTCAGTGATGAGGTGCCTGATCAGTCCTGGTCCTCTGATATTTTCTTTCAGACATCTGGAACGCTCCTGGATGTGTCCTCAAGGCCACCAGAGGAACTGGCCAAAGTCTTTTCATGTTACTGTCAGAATATTGTACTCGGAAGCACTTTGAGATTAACCCTTATTTTCTTATCCTAAGGTCCATTCTGACTTGATTTCATTTGTTCTTTGCCTTTTTCCCTCTAAGAGCTCTTCAGGACATGCTCTCCATTAAGTCTTGCAGGGACAGAAAGTCCAATTTCCAGCCAAACATGATTGTTTTTCTACTGTAGTATCTCTCAAGCCCTCTTTCTTTTCCAGGTTAGTGGGTTTTCTGCTCTCTGTCCATCATCCTCCAGCATCCTCTGGCAGTCTTCAATGTTTTATCAATGTCACTACCTCAGAATTGTTTATTTGAATTTTCTCCACCCAAAACTGCATCTGCGTGGTTCCCTCAAAGCTCTGGGCACCAACTCCCCTTGCTGGTCACGTCACAAACTGCAACCTATTTTTTTTTTTCTTTTTTAAATGAAAACGCCTTACCCAGAAACCTATTTCGTTTACTCAAGATAAATGTTGTACTTATGACTCTGGTTTTTCTTGTTCCAGCAGTTCTGATTAAACCATGAACCTTCCATGTAAACAATTTAGGTAGAATATGGGCACTGCACATCGCCTAAATGAATTATGCACCTCTTAGCTTTTGTTTTCATTTCTTGGGTGTTTGGTTCTCTTTTTAAAATTTATTTTATTATTGCAAGTTATTTTCCTCCTGTTTCAGTTGTGTAGAGCAGTGATTTCTCTCTCCTCTCATTTGTGTTCTGTTGTTGACTGGTTAAGGGATCAGGAACACATGTAGTGTTCTCCTCTACCCTTCCAGTTGCAGGGAATGATGAGGAAGAACCAGGAAGATCCAATAGATTAATTCCTACCCTGAGCCTGGTGTCACCAGCAGATTTTTGGGTTTTCTTATCTTGGGATGCTCTCAGTGGAGGCAGGGGATGGAGATCCCTGCAGCAGGGTTATTGATGTGTTCAAAACCATGGAAGTGCCTGAGAGTGGCCATGTAGGAATTAGGGTTCCTTCCCCAAAAAGAGGTGGTGGGAACAACAGCCCAGCTGAAGTGCATGGGCACAGAATGGGCAACAAACAGGAGGAGCTGGAAGCCCCTGTGCAGCTGGAGAGTTGCAGAGTTGCCATGAGGGAAACACGGTGGGATGAATCCCACAGCAGGAGGGACAGGGAGCAGAGCAAAGCACCCAAAATCCCCGGGGAAATGGTCAGTGACCTGCTGTGCCACTTAGGGCCACCACATTCTCTGGGCCAGATAGGGTCAGAGAATCATAGAACAGCTTGGGCTGGAAGGAATCTTAAAGATCATCCAGTTCCAATGTGTTCCAGTCCCCATCCAGCCTGGCCTTGGGCACTGCCAGGGATGGGACAGCCACAGCTTCTCTGGGCAACCTGTGCCAATGTTTCTCTACCCTCATTGTGAAGAATTTCTTCCTTAGAGCCTATGATGATGGGGTTTTGATGGGAACAGTTCCTCCCTTTCCCTGCACAGGCATGGTACAGACCATTCTGAGGGAGAAGAAAGTAGGTCTTGAGTTTTTTTGGTGGGGTGATCTCTCTGCCTTTTCCCCTGCTCCCCATTCTGGTTGGTAACTGGGGGGATGGTTGATCTGAGTGTTGTCTCTCCATGCTGAGGCTGTGGCTGTGGGTCCCACTGATGGTCAGCTTGTAAGGAAGTTGTGCTGGTGTATCCAGATGTTGGAATGCAGCTGGACAGAGAGGCAGTGAGCTCCAGGACAGCGAGACCTCCATAAGGCAAGGAACGTGTTAAATCACAACGTCTTAAACACTCATGGTTTCATTTGGATATTTTTTTCAAATAGAAAAGCACTGGAAACAGCAAATGTGTGTGTGTGAGTGCAAGGGAGGGACTCTCACATATTTCTGTGCGAGGGCAGGGGAATCGACTCAGCTTGCTGCAGCTTGCTGCTAATATTTGTGTCTGAGTGCTTAAAATTTCACAAGAGATATTAAGACTTGAGGAATGTGTTTTGTTGCCTTGTAAGTGTATGATTAAACCTTCATCATTTTCTTCTTTTTCACTGTGGGAATCTTTAAGTCGTTACGCTTGTTTTCTTCAGGCAGCATACTGGAAGCAGAGTGGTGTTGTTATTTATTTATTTTTTGGAACGTGCTCCTCTCTGCCTGTTTTATGCAAAAGCACTTTAATTGATCTTGCAGACAGTCGAGAAGAGGACAAAGAAGAAAATATTTAATGCAGCATATAATTCTTTCTGGTTTTGCCTCAAAATAAAAAGCCACTTTGCAAGGATTTATGTATCTAAATACATTTTATGTAGATGTTTCAGCTACATTTTATCTGCCTACTGCAGGAGGCTGATGCAAAGAAATGCCTTGATCAATGGTATGAACTGGTTCAGGGTAAACTCCCAAACTGTTCCAATGGTGAGCACATTGCCAGTTTCTTGCCACCTTAATTACAATCTTTGTATCTTTCTACATTTGTGATTTTTTTACTATTTTGATTTAATCTTGTTGAATGTTAAAAATGAAAATTATGCAGGTCCATTTCTTGCTGTGCTGTACTGAAGCACAATAACATCCCATTCAACCAGGACTCTTACCTCTGCATTTTGCAGCTCCAAGATGCTTTGGATGAGGTGAGAGGGCTGTGGCTTGTCTTTAATTCTCCAACTGCATCCAGGGCTTAGTCAAGCCTGGCACTTGTACACAGATTTCCTGAACTGCAAAGCATCACTTCAGTGTCAACACCTCCCTTCTGACTATTTAAGGTGAAACAACTGCAGGGATTCAATGCTCTTTGCTTCCCTTCAAGGTTTGAGGTCTGAACATCTTCTGTGCTGCAGGAGTCAGGAATATTTGTGGGCTGGAGTCACCTTGCTTTGGCTCTGTCACAATCAAAGATCAAATTAAATAGTGTGCCAGGTCCTGTTCTGTGTTTGTGATTTGTTGTGGCTGAGATGTGGAATGCACACATGAGTTAAAGCACACTTCCATGGTTTGCCTCTTCAATACTCAATACTTTGATCATCAGTAAAGATTTCTGGGCATATCTGGACATGACCTGCAGAAGTCAGCTGAGAAACTGCCTGAAAGCTCTCCCTAAAATAGTGAGCTTTGGGAAGCCCTCTGTAGCCTGGGAAGATTGAAATGTGGACCATGGAGTTGTTGTCACCTTCGTGTGCTGGAGATTTTGTCAATTTAATTGAGTTAAAGTACTTGGAAGAGATTGATCTTTTTAGAAGTTGTGTCAATGTCTTGAATGTCTCGAGTAAGTGAAAATCCCTTATTGAAATAGCTTTTTGATAGTTTGGAGGTTTTCAGCTGCATTCATTTGAAATATGCCTTGTGCCATGACTTAAGAGTGCATTTTCAATGTATTTTTGGGTTTCTTTTATTTAATATTGAGCTGGAGAAAGAACAGCCCGTCAGCCACCCTCCCCCCAAAAAGGAGGATGAGTAAAAGCAGGAAATAAGCAAGAGGAGCTTGTCATTAAACCTAAATCCACTTACAAACATCTAGTAAAAAGGCATCTTTAGAGGCTCATTCTGTACTTTTATTGCAAGGATGGTGTTATACTGCTGTATATATCAGAGAGCTGGGTAACAGCATGTCCTCTGTCCTCAACAACTGCTTAGAGCTGTAGGTTTTTGTGTTCAAGCCGATGAATAATTTAGCTTGATGTCTCCAAGGGTAAAATGAAGGAGTAGCTGCTCTGAGGGATTAATACAGAGTGAATTAGATGTTTGTGAAAGGCATTAAAAAGCTGCAGTGGCTGTATTGAATCCCAGCATTGGAAATGCCAGGCGAGATGCTGTGGTGCATCCCCCTGTTGCAGAGGGACATCCATCTGGATTGCAGGATGAAGAGAGCTGGTTGTTTGTTTAGTGGGTGCTTAGATGACATGAAAAAAGGGGGAAAAACTTACTCCTCACTCCCTCTCCTCTTTCCCAGCATCAATCATAAACATAGTTGTAAGAAGCCTTGGGGATGTTGCTTCTCTTTTCACTCACAATTTCAGCAAGCACCACAGGCTGAGTGCTTGTGGGTACCACAAGGATGGTATTTCTTGATCTCAGAAGCTGCATCCCAACTTTTTCTCCCTGTCTACCAGCTACAAAGCAGGAATAACATAGCCCAATGGGCAAGGAGATGCCCAAGGAGCAGCTCACAACAGAGGGTGGTAGTGTCCTCTGAATGTCCTGCTCCTACAGCATGACCAGGATGGGAGCCAGGCACCGTCTTCGACACAGATGGACATAACTGGGAGTATTGAGACCTGTTTTCCCACATCCAGGGTTATCCTGGGGCCCCAGCAATGCTTGGAGCAGCCCAACCCTTGTTCTGCTGGTTGGCCTCAGGGCTGTTTATTTTGCCACCTTCTCAGAAATCTCTCTCGACTCAGCTTGCTTTTAAAAAAATGTGCTTTCAACATTTGTGATCCAAAAGGCTCTCCTGCAATGGAGGATGTTTGGGCTGTTATTTTTAACTGAATGTTTCATTGATCTCATTTACAGCACTAGCTGCTGGTCCCTGTAGTAGCAAGAGAGTGGAGAGGCAATCGTGGTATGGGGCAGGGAGGAGATCTTGAGTTCCTTCCCTTGTCAGAGCTAATTAATCACAGACCTGCAGCCTAAAGATGCTTTTTTTGCATAATTTTAAGCCACTAAAAGTCAGGGCTCCACTTTCTTGTAAGTGGATTCATGGATTTCAGCCCTGTCCAACTTTTTGACCTTGGTGTGTCAAGCGAACACCAGAGTCTGATGCATTCCAAACAAAACCCTACCAAGAATAATTTTTTTAAAAGTGCCTACATTTTGGATAGACAAGATGCCGTTTCAACTCTTATGAAGCAGCTTATGCTTTCTCTAGGGTTAAATTAATCTTTCTGCATTTCCAGCTGAAGAGCCTGAGTTTCAGCTACTGAGACACGGTGGGACCTTGGCTGATGTGGTGGGATGGAGGTGGTTTCTTCTGGGCAGTGTCATTCTCTCCTGGAGAAAAGGAGACTCAGGGGGGATCTTATCGTTCTCTACAGCTAAAGAGGTTGTAGTGAGGTGGGTGTCAGTCTCTTCTCCCAGGTGACAAGACAGGAAATGGCCTCAAGTTGAGCCAGGGGAGATTTAGATTGGATTTTAGGAAAAGTTTCTTCATTGCCAGGGTTGTTAAGGATTAGAAAAGGTTGCACAGGGATGTGGTAGAGTCACCATCCCTGGAAGTGTTCAAAAAACATGTGGATATGGCACTTGAGGACATGTTTTAGTGGTGAACATGGTGCTGGGTTTATGGTTGGGCTCAGTGATCTTGGAGGTCTTTTTCAACCTCAACAATTCTCTGGTTGTCTGTGATGTGGAGAGCAAAGCCCTCATGGAGCTGGGAGAACCTGAAACCTCCAATGACAGGTTTAAATGTCCAGCTCAGTCCTAACCAAGTGCATAAATGAAGCTGAAAGCCTCAGGAATGGGTTATTTTTCTACTTGATGAGCCAGAAAATTAAATACAAACAAAATATTTGGGCACAGGTCTGAAAGTGAGAGAAGACGAGCATCATTGGCTTGTTCTCAGAAATATTATTTTATTTTTTTTAACTTTTTTTGATAGCTTGAAGTCTTTCACTTCCTTTAAGGCTTTCTCCTGTCAGTGTCTTTCTGCCTCTTCCAATGAAGTAGATTGGTTGAGTTAATCTCATCAGAGAAATAAATACAGTTCACTGATTTTCTCCTCCACTCAACCATCAGTGTATGTATTCACCAAGCACAGAAGGACTTAATATCTCAGTGTTCTTCAAGGAAAACTCAGGCAAATTCACTGATTCCTTGTGGTTTTGGTATCATGCAGTCAATCAGTTAACAGTGTCCAGGTCTAGATGACCCATGTGGGTTGTTTGCTGCCTCTCTGGATGCTTTGGATGACAAATTGAGGCATGGATGGGTTCTGAAGATGAGGAGGGGGAGTGTCCATGGATACAGGAAGGGCATGGAGATGTTGTGTCAGAAGCATCATGGGGATATGGAGTAGGAGAAGAGGGGTTGGCATGGCAGGAACTTTTTGTACATGGGGATTCAACCCTGATTTCTGCTGTCCTCTGTGCTTTGCAGAACAGAGATGTGTGGGTTTATCACTGCTAAGTCTTGTGCTGAGCAAAAAAATAGTAGAAGGGATATATATTTTTTTTTTTCGAGATGTTCTGAAAATTGGACATTTAGGACAATTGTCCTTAATCTTCCTGGTGCAAAATAACTGAATTACTTAACATTCCATATATTTGATGTATGCCCTCTCCTCCCCTGGAAGTGGAACTGGTGAGAATGTCAAGGGACTCAGTTACGAAAAGCAGCACTTCTGTGAGGTCAGGGTGGCTACCTGTGTTTTAGAGCTCCTCAGGTGTTTTAAGGGAAGTGTGTCCATGTGGATGGTCCAAATTTAAAAAGGAAAGTAGGCTGAGATGCAGCCTGTCCTGCTAGGTTGAGCTTCTTCATATGATCACAGAATCTTTAGGGTTGGAAGGGATCTCTGAAGTTTATCTAAGAGCAGCCAAGGCAAGGAGACACAGGGACACATCCAGGTGGATTTGGGATGTCTCCAGAGGGGGAGAATCCATTCCCTCCCTGGGAAGGTGTTCCAGGGCTCTGCCACCCTGCATGGAAAGACATTCTTCCTCAGGCTGAGGTGGAACTTGTTGTGTTTTAGTTTATTGCCGTTGACCTTATGTTGCTGAGCCATAAAATGAGCCTGGCACCACCCTCTTGACTCCTGTCTTGGAGATATTTGTATGGATTTATGAGCTCTCCTCTCAGTCCTCTCCAGACTAACCAGGCCTGGCTCCCACAGTCTCTCCTCACAAAAATACTTTTCTCCCACTGGACTTTGAACCTTGGAGAATCCACTGAAGCCAATGTGTGTCAGTTGTCTGCTGATGACACAGAATCACGGGATCATGGTTTAGGTTGGAAGGGATGTCAAAGACCATCCCATTCCAACCCACAACCATGGATGGGGAGCCTTCCACTAGACCAGGTTACAGGCAGTTCAGACTTCCAAAAATTCAGCCTAAAGAGTCCCCCCTTCACTTGAGTGTGTTTTCATCAGATGATGGTGTTCAGGAGGGAAGAAGTGAACTCTTTACATTGCTTATCTCCTGCAGCAGTCACAAAAGGGCTGAAAGCTGAAGTGTGGCCACCTCAGGGCAGCAATCCTGTGCGCTCTGCTGCAGGGAGATCCTGGCTGCCCAGAGTTGCACTAACAGGAATGAGCCATCTGGGAGGCAGGAGGATGCAGATCTGTGTGCTCCATCATGAGCACTGGAGATGAGCTCGCTCCTCTGCCTGGAGTGAGGAAGGCTCTTGCACGCCCAGACTTCCTCTCTGCTTGCTCTTTTCCCTAGAGGGCCAAATAAGCTCATTTTTTCCCTCTTGAAATGTTGTTTGTAAACTTTTCTCTTATCTTCTGCTGCCTTCAATTTACTAATGACCTTTTCTGCAGCCTGAATGCAGTGTTCCTGCTATTGTGAGCAATGTAAACTGTCTTAAATTATACCTCTCGTCCTCCATCCATCTCAGTTTGTCTTTGCAGGGAGATCGTGTCTTATCACTTGGAGTTTGCTTTCAGAATTGAGGATGGTGATAAATAAATGCTTTTGTAGCAACGGGAGAACGTGGACTGCTTTAACCAGCTCAATATGTGGAAATGAAAGAATTTTTAATTTTATTTTTTCCTTCTCATACAACTTGTACAAAACCCTGCATCTTCTTCAGCCTAGGTTTTCTAGGGTTATAGGCAAAGATGCTCCTGTCAGCTGATTTTCCTGCCTTACATCTGGAAATGCCAATTAGGGTCACTGCAATAAAGGCAGCTGCACTAATGCAAGCTCTGTGTGTGCCTTCCTTTGCATGCTTCCTCTGCACCTGGAATCGTTTCCCTCTCCATGAAATGACTTTTGATTGGACACCTACAGGTGTGTTGCTGTATTTTTCTTGGTAATCTCTGTCACTCCCCTAATTTTTACACGGCACTTTAGAGGAAGGGCTGTTGAGATCCAGCTGTGTTGGCATTCATCAGTTTTGCTCTGACTTGACTGCAAACAAGGCCCTGTGTTTTGTTCCCAGTCAAGATGGTGAGAAATCCTTAAAATAGAAAATTCATGCGATGAATGATATAGATCTAATTTTTGGATTAAAGTGACAAAAATCAGGTCACTGTTTACTGAAGGACACTTTTCTGTTAATTATGGTCCCAATTTCTTCAACAATGGGAGAGTGATGTGGGCAGATCTATTTGTTGGAGCACAACACATTCATGTTGGAAACAAGCTGTGGCATTTGCTGGTTGGGCACAGGATATTTGGGAAGCAAGAAAAGAGTGTTCAGGCCTCTAGTTGTGGAACGCTTGCTTCTCACAGGAGGTTTTTGGGGTGCAATACATGGATATTCTGGTGCTTGTCAGATTTTGTAGATAAAAGTTATGGAATCAGAAAATAGTTTGGGCTGGAATGGACCTTGGGAATCATCTCATTCTGACCTTCCACTATCCCAGGTTGCTCCAGCCTGGCCTTGGACACTCCCAGGGTTGGGGCAGCCACAGCTTCTCTGGGCAGCCTGTGCTAGGACCTCACCACCCTCACAGGGAAGAATTTTTCCTCCCTAATATCTAATCTAAACCTGCTCTATTTAAGTAATGCTTATATTGAAGCTATTTCTCTTTGTCCTATCACTACATGACCCTCTCCAGCTCTCTTGTAGACCCCCCTTCATGTACTGAAAGGCCACAGTTTAGGTCACCCTGAAGCATTTCCTTCTCCAGGCTCAATCCAGATTCTCTCATCATAAGAGAGGTGTTCCTCTTCATGGCCCAGTTCAGAATTACAGAATCATTTTGGTGGGAAAAGACCTTTAAGACCATCAAGTCCAACCCTTAACATTGCTCTGCCAAATGAAAGTGACTGGAGAATGGGGACATTAGTGGTTGACTCCATTACTTTTGG